>CM046796.1:3886424-4248924 GCA_025617405.1 Perca schrenkii | reverse complement strand
CAGCTTTATTTGTATAGCACATTTCAGCAACAGGGCAATTCAAAGTGCTTTACATAAAACATTAAAGAGCAGTTATAAAACAATTTAAAAACATTAATAAACAAATTAAAACAAGAATAAAATTGATAGTGCAGTATAAGAATAAAAGTTACAGTGCAGTATAAGAAATTAAAGTTAATAAAATAGATTATTTAAAGAAAAGCAACATCAAAAAGATAGGTCTTTAGCTTAGATTTAAAAAGAACTGAGAGTTGCAGCGGACCTACAGTTTTCTGGGAGTTTGTTCCAGATATGTGGAGCATAAAAACTGAACGCTGCTTCCCCCCTGTTTAGTTCTGACTCTGGGGACAACAAGTAGACCTGTCCCAGACGATCTGAGAGGTCTGGGTGGGTCATAATGTAGTAGCAGATCAGAAATGTATTTTGGCCCTAAACCGTTTAGTGATTTATAAACCAGTAAAAGTATTTTGAAATCAATTCTTTGAGGCACTGGAAGCCAGTGTAGAGACTTCAGTACTGGAGTGATGTGATCCACTTTCCTGGTTTTAGTGAGGACTCGAGCAGCAGCGTTCTGAATCAGCTGCAGCTGTCTGATTGATTTTTTAGGGAGACCTGTAAAGACACCGTTACAGTAGTCAAGTCTACTGAAGATAAAAGCATGGACAAGTTTTTCCAGATCCTGCTGAGACATAAGTCCTCTAACCCTTGATATATTTTTAAGGTGATAATAGGCTGATTTTTTAATTATGTTAATGTGGCTGTTAAAATTTAGGTCTGAGTCCATGACTACACCAAGATTTCTGGCTTTGTCTGTTGTTTTTAACATTGTCATTTGAAGCTGAGCGCTGACTTTCAATCGTTCCTCTTTTGCTCCAAAAACAACCACCTCCGTTTTTTCTTCATTTAATTTAAGAAAGTTCTGGCACATCCAATCATTAATTTGTTCAATGCACATATTTAATTGTTGTATTGGGCTATAGTTCCCTGGCGATAAGGTTATGTAAATTTGTGTGTCATCTGCATAACTATGGTAAGTTATTTTGTTGTTTTCCATAATCTGAGCCAGTGGAAGCATGTAGATGTTGAACAGAAGAGGGCCCAGAACTGAGCCTTGGGGAACTCCACACGTCATGTTTGTATGCTCAGATGTATAATTACCTATAGACACAAAGTAGTCCCTATTCTTTAAATAGGATTCAAACCACTTTAGTACTGAGCCAGAAAGACCAACCCAGTTTTCCAATCGGTCAAGCAATATGTCATGGTCTACTGTATCAAATGCAGCACTGAGATCAAGTAATACTAAGACTGAAATTTTGCCACTATCTGTGTTTAAGTGGATGTCATTAAAGACTTTAACAAGAGCCGTCTCAGTGCTGTGGTTTGGTCGAAAACCTGACTGGAAGGCATCAAAACTGTTGTTTAGCAATAAGAAAAGGTTGAGTTGTTGAAAAACCACTTTTTTCTATGATTTTACTTAAAAATGGAAGGTTTGATATTGGCCTATAGTTGCTCATTAGTGTCGTGTCTAGATTGTTCTTTTTAGGAGTGGCTTGATGACTGCAGTTTTTAGGGCCTGTGGAAAAATACCTGAGAGCAGAGATGTGTTTACAATCTGTAGAAGATCTGAAGCCAAACACTTCGAAACATTTTTTGAAAACACCCGTTGGTAGAATATCAAGGCAACAGGAGGAGGTTTTCAGATGCTGTATAATGTCCTCCAGGTTTTTTAAGGTTGATCGTATGAAATTGTGTCATGCTGGAATTTGTTTTTGCGTGCACAGTGTGACAACACATATCCTGTACTTGATAAAGAGGCACTGACTGTTTGTCTAATTTTCTGAATTTTGTCTGTGAAGAAGGAGGCAAAGTCGTTGCAAGCCTTGGTAGACAACAGTTCAGATGCTACCGGTACTGGAGGGTTAGTTAATCTATCAACAGTAGCAAACAAAGCACGTGAATTATTATTGTTTCTGGCGATAATCCATCCATCCATCCATCTTCGTCCGCTTATCCGGTGTCGGGTCGCGGGGGGAGCAGCTCCAGCAGGGGGCCCCAAACTTCCCTTTCCCGAGCAACATTAACCAGCTCCGACTGGGGGATCCCGAGGCGTTCCCAGGCCAGGTTGGAGATATAATCCCTCCACCTAGTCCTGGGTCTTCCCCGAGGCCTCCGCCCAGCTGGACGTGCCTGGAACACCTCCCTAGGGAGGCGCCCAGGGGGCATCCTTACCAGATGCCCGAACCACCTCAACTGGCTCCTTTCGACGCAAAGGAGCAGCGGCTCTACTCCGAGCTCCTCACGGATGACTGAGCTTCTCACCCTATCTCTAAGGGAGACGCCAGCCACCCTCCTGAGGAAACCCATTTCGGCCGCTTGTACCCTGGATCTCGCTTCTTTCGGTCATGACCCAGCCTTCATGACCATAGGTGAGGGTAGGAACAAAAACTGACCGGTAGATCGAGAGCTTTGCCTTCTGGCTCAGCTGTCTTTTCGTCACAACGGTGCGATAGATGGAATGTAATACCGCACCCGCTGCGCCGATTCTCCGACCAATCTCCCGCTCCATTGTCCCCTCACTCGCGAACAAAACCCTCAAGGTACTTGAACTCCTTCACTTGGGGTAAGGACTCATTCCCTACCTGGAGAAGGCATTCCATCGGTTTCCTGCTGAGAACCATGGCCTCCGATTTAGAGGTGCTGATCCTCATCCCAACCGCTTCACACTCGGCTGCGAACCGATCCAGTGAGTGCTGAAGGTCACAGGCCGATGATGCCATCAGGACCACATCATCTGCAAAGAGCAGCGATGAGATCCCCAGCCCACCGAACTGCAACCCCTCCCCATCCCGACTACGCCTCGATATCCTGTCCATAAATATTACAAACAGGATTGGTGACAAAGCGCAGCTCTGGCGGAGGCCAACCCTCACCCGAAATAAGTCCGACTTACTGCCGAGAACCCGGACACAACTCTCACTTTGGTCGTACAGAGATTGGATGGCCCTGAGTAGAGACCCCCTCACCCCATACTCCCGCAGAACCTCCCACAGTATCTCCCGGGGGACCCGGTCATACGCCTTCTCCAAATCCACAAAACACATGTAGACCGGTTGGGCATACTCCCAGGCCCCCTCCAGGATCCTTGCGAGAGTAAAGAGCTGGTCCGTTGTTCCACGACCAGGACGGAATCCGCATTGTTCCTCTTTCAATCTGAGGTTCGACTATCGGCCGAACCCTCCTTTCCAGCACCTTGGAGTAGACTTTACCAGGGAGGCTGAGAAGTGTGATACCCTGTAATTGGCACACACCCTCTGGTCCCCCTTTTTAAAAAGGGGAACCACCACCCCAGTCTGCCACTCCTTTGGCACTGTTCCAGACTTCCACGCAATGTTGAAGAGACGTGTCAACCAGGACAGCCCCTCCACACCCAGAGCCTTGAGCATTTCCGGACGGATCTCATCAATCCCAGGGGCTTTGCCACTGTGTAGTTGTTTGACTACATCAGTGACCTCCGCCTGGGAAATCGACGACAATCCCCCCGTCATCCTCCAGCTCTGCCTCTAACATAGAGGGCGTATTAGTCGGATTCAGGAGTTCCTCAAAGTGCTCCTTCCACCGCCCTATTACCTCCTCAGTTGAGGTCAACAGTGTCCCATCCTTACTGTACACAGCTTGGATGGTTCCCCGCTTCCCCCTCCTGAGGTGGCGAACAGTTTTCCAGAAGCACTTTGGTGCCGACCGAAAGTCCTTCTCCATGTCTTCTCCGAACTTCTCCCCACACCCGCTTTTTTGCCTCTTTCACGGCAGAGGCTGCAGCCCTTCGGGCCCTTCGGTACCCTGCAACTGCCTCCGGAGTCCTCTGGGATAACATATCCCGGAAAGACTCCTTCTTCAGTCGGACGGCTTCCCTGACCACCGGTGTCCACCACGGTGTTCGTGGGTTACCGCCCCTTGAGGCACCTAAGACCCTAAGACCACAGCTCCCGCCGCAGCTTCAGCAATGGAAACTTTGAACATTGTCCACTCGGGTTCAATGCCCCCCAGCCTCCACAGGGATGCACGAAAAGCTCCGCTGGAGGTGCGAGTTGAAAGTCCGTTGGACAGGGGCCTCCTCCAGACGTTCCCAATTTACCCGCACTACACGTTTGGGCTTACCAGGTCTGTCCAGAGTCTTCCCCCACCCCCTGACCCAACTCACCACCAGATGGTGATCGGTTGACAGCTCTGCCCCTCTCTTCACCCGAGTGTCCAAAACATACAGCCTCAGATCAGATGAAACGATTATAAAATCGATCATTGACCTTCGGCCTAGGGTGTTCTGGTACCAGGTACACTTATGAGCATCCCTATGTTCGAACATGGTGTTTGTTATAGACAATCCATGACTAGCACAGAAGTCCAACAACAAACAACCACTCTGGTTTAGATCAGGGAGGCCGTTCCTCCCAATCACGCCTCTCCATGTGTCTCCATCATTGCCCACGTGCGCGTTGAAGTCCCCCAGCAGAACAATGGAGTCCCCCACTGGCGCCCCATGCAGGACTCCACTCAAGGTCTCCAAGAAGGCCGAATACTCCGAACTCCTGTTTGGTGCATATGCACAAACAACAGTCAGAGTTTTCCCCCCCACCACCCGCAGGCGTAGGGAGGCGACCCTCTCGTCCACCGGGGTAAACTCCAACGTAGCGGCGCTTAGCCGGGGGCTTGTTAGTATCCCCACACCCGCCCGGCGCCGCACACCCTGAGCAACTCCGGAGAAGAAAAGAGTCCAACCCCTATCCAGGAGTACGGTTCCAGAACCGAGACTATGCGTAGAGGTAAGCCCCACCAGATCTAACCGGTAGCGCTCCACCTCCCGCACCAGTTCCGGCTCCTTCCCCCACAGAGAGGTGACGTTCCACGTCCTGGATGCTAAATTTGCAAAGTTTGCAGTTACGTGCTTATTTGCCATTCTTTTTCTATTACCTATCACAACATAAATTGTGGAAGAACCTAATACGCAGGGCCCAGGCTTGTCTTGGAAAGAGTCATGAGTGCTACTATGCATGCAGCCTGGACCCGGCCCATATCAGTTAATGCTTACTGCATTTTGCACACAAGCATCCTTATCAGTTTGGGGAGAAGGGAGTTAGCTGCCGTCCTTGAGGGGGGCAGAGGTGCCTGGCGTTTTACGATGGGAGAAGGAAGGGGGGGGGGCATACTTGGTTCCAGCATTTACCAGCTGCTTCATCTGGTCAGTGAACTCCAACATGGGGATGTGGGCAAGAGGGGAGAGCGACATATCCTTAAAGAGGTCCTCATAGCTGTCGTGGTTGTCACAGGGGCTTGAGGAGTGTTGCACGGGTGAGAAGGGGGGTTGAGATTTCTCATCTCTGCTCTTTGGTCTCCCATGGTCAAATCTTTGCTCAGGTGGGGGCTGTGGTGGCTCACTGCCGCACTTTGTTGTTGTGTCTTCCTCTTGTTTTGGTACATCTTGTCTCGTGTCCTTGGCCAAGGGAGCAGATGTGTGGCGCAGAAAGTAAAGTAGGCTAGAGGTGAACAGCTTTACTCCTGGCTTGTTAAGGAATAGTCCATCTGCTTTAAAAACGATGTCTGCAGCCCCAGAAAATGTTAAAATTGTCAATGAACTGCAGAGAATGGTTGGTACATGCATTTGAAAGCCATCTGTTCAGTGCCAACAGTCTGCTGAATCTCTCAGCTCCTCCTCTGACTGGCGGTATAGGGCCACTGATAAACACCTTTGCGTTTACGGAGCTGACTGCGTTCAGCAGATTCATAAAGTCACGATTCAGCACTTCAGACTCTTGCTTTACAACATCATTTGACCCTATGTGCAGTACAATGTTCTTCACAGTTGGGTGTGCTGCTACGATATCTGGGATTCTTTGGGCCAAGTCAGACACCATGTCTTTGGGAAAACAGAGTATTTTGGTGTTTTTACTGCTTTTTATATCTTTCACAGCAGAGTCACCCACAATCAGAGTTTGGGGCCCAGTCGTTAGCTTTCCCTGTAGCTTTTTACTTTTAGAATTGTTCTCAGTCCTTACCCTGCTGTGTGACGATGAGACGTAATCCAGGTCATGTCCAGGGTCCTGTAGCAGAGGAGCAAATCTGTTCTCCACCTGCACACTCAGTTGTTGGGGAGGCATTTTGTTGCTGATTTTCCCTTTTGCAGCTGTCCACGGCTGTGTCCTACTAAGTACAGGGGTTGAAGAGGCACTCTGCCTGGGTGGTAATGCAGGCCAGCCGGTCATATCACAAATCTCAGGGCGCTGTGTCCTGCCCGTTAGTCGTCCTCCCATTTCCCAGGAAAATGATTTACTCTTAGGCTTTGCACCAAAAGAGTTCCAGGGAGGACTGCCACTTGTTGATTTATTATCCGTTCCAGAGCCCTCTTGTTTCTTTGTGGTCTTGCTGGTGCTAGTTAGCCGTATGTTAGCATGCTTTTGTCCATTGTTTTGGGTCACTGGTAAAGTGGTGTCATTTCCACATGATCCGTTCACTTCCAGGTTTACTTCTAACCGGTAAATTTTGGTTTCCAGAACTGCAATCTTCTGCAGGAGTTTGTAGTAGTCCTCTATGGAGAAGGGTGGCATCTTGCTGCTAATTAGCTTTAGCTACAGTCACTTTAGGACAGGCTTGAGCTATTGGTAGGCCTCGGTCACGCAGAAAAATGTTCAAATATGACAATAGCCTACTATGTCTACAAAAATGTATAGTCCATCTGCTTTAAAAAAGATGTCTGCAGCCCCAGAAAATGTTAAAATTGTCAATGAACTGCAGAGAATGGTTGGTACATGCATTTGAAAGCCATCTGTTCAGTGCCAACAGTCTGCTGAATCTCTCAGCTCCTCCTCTGACTGGCGGTATAGGGCCACTGATAAACACCTTTGCGTTTACGGAGCTGACTGCGTTCAGCAGATTCATAAAGTCACGATTCAGCACTTCAGACTCTTGCTTTACAACATCATTTGACCCTATGTGCAGTACAATGTTCTTCACAGTTGGGTGTGCTGCTACGATATCTGGGATTCTTTGGGCCAAGTCAGACACCATGTCTTTGGGAAAACAGAGTATTTTGGTGTTTTTACTGCTTTTTTATATCTTTCACAGCAGAGTCACCCACAATCAGAGTTTGGGGGCCCAGTCGTTAGCTTTCCCTGTAGCTTTTTACTTTTAGAATTGTTCTCAGTCCTTACCCTGCTGTGTGACGATGAGACGTAATCCAGGTCATGTCCAGGGTCCTGTAGCAGAGGAGCAAATCTGTTCTCCACCTGCACACTCAGTTGTTGGGGAGGCATTTTGTTGCTGATTTTCCCTTTTGCAGCTGTCCACGGCTGTGTCCTACTAAGTACAGGGGTTGAAGAGGCACTCTGCCTGGGTGGTAATGCAGGCCAGCCGGTCATATCACAAATCTCAGGGCGCTGTGTCCTGCCCGTTAGTCGTCCTCCCATTTCCCAGGAAAATGATTTACTCTTAGGCTTTGCACCAAAAGAGTTCCAGGGAGGACTGCCACTTGTTGATTTATTATCCGTTCCAGAGCCCTCTTGTTTCTTTGTGGTCTTGCTGGTGCTAGTTAGCCGTATGTTAGCATGCTTTTGTCCATTGTTTTGGGTCACTGGTAAAGTGGTGTCATTTCCACATGATCCGTTCACTTCCAGGTTTACTTCTAACCGGTAAATTTTGGTTTCCAGAACTGCAATCTTCTGCAGGAGTTTGTAGTAGTCCTCTATGGAGAAGGGTGGCATCTTGCTGCTAATTAGCTTTAGCTACAGTCACTTTAGGACAGGCTTGAGCTATTGGTAGGCCTCGGTCACGCAGAAAAATGTTCAAATATGACAATAGCCTACTATGTCTACAAAAAATGTATAGTCCAGTGATTTATAAGTATCCAAGAGCCGCTGCTCATAGTTTCTCTCAGAGGAAAAGCAAGATTATCAGCAGAAATATGCAAGCAGAAGCAGGAGCAAGCAGTAGAGCGTCTGCACTGTAAGAAGCAGGAAGCAAATTGAAGCAGCTCACGAATGCGATGACGGCAGGACGTAGTTATTAAATGTATACTGTAGGTCTTTTAGTGCGCTTGCATAACTGCAGTGTGAAACCAAAACGTACCGGATCAAATTCCAAAACATGAACCTGGGTCCGGACCTTGGTTCGGACTTTCAGGTGTGAAAGCCCCCTAATAACTAGCCAGGTAACTGACCAGGACGACGTAACATTTGTGAGACATGACGCTGCCAACATTTGCGATCTGCGTAATGTTCGTGAACGATGTCAAGCTGTGATTGGTTGGGGTCCAACTTGTCTTGTCTCTCCGCCAAATCCAAGCAAGAATTCAGGACTGTGTGATCACCTAATCTGGGTAACCATGCTGTGAAATCACGATTGATATCCAATAGTTAAAGCCTTACGAGGACAAACTGCCCCTGACTGGAACAGTTGCAGAGATTCTCCTTATTTTTGTTGTAGAAATGCTTCTCCTCTCTAGCGTTGGAAAAGAAGTTCTCATTATACCCGTTTGTATAACTTCAGCAATTCGCTTTCTTTTGCTTCTTTTCTCTATTTCTCTCAAATTATTTCTTTTTCAATTTTGTTGTGGAATCCGTGAAAGCTCTGCCATCAACTTCCACACATTTTTTGAATTGCCTTGAATTTTTGGGGGGCCATGATGGGTCACGTTGGGAACTTTTACATCAAATGAAAGCACAAAGTGTGTTGGATTTGAGTTTTTCTTTTTTTATAATTAAGTCTTTTGGTGTTTGTGTGTGGTGGACTTGGGACAACGATGGCAATATAATCAGGGAATTTATTTTATATCCCTCACAATGTCTGATATTTTGTAAGACATTAGACTTTTGTCAATAAGCCAGAAGCAAACTTTGAGTGATAATTGTTTAAGAAGTAGAGAGAAGCATTTAGGAAAACATACTAAACTTCTTGACACACACACACACACACACACACACACACACACACACACACACACACACACACACACACACACACACACACACACACACACACACACACACACACACACACACACACACACACACACACACAGCTGTACAAGGAAAAATCTCCTCCCTGCCTACGTGCTTCACCCTTTGTCCTGTTATTTTTTGATCTGCGGATTACATAATTGCCATTGTATAAATGTCTTTTTTATAAAACTGACCTGCGTAACGAGGCCACCTTAGACGCTCTCTCTCTCTCTCTCTCTCTCTCTCTCTCTCTCTCTCTCTCTCTCTCTCTCTCTCTCTCAGACGTGCTGAAGCAAAATAAAACATGATGCAACTGTTTTATTGCTGCGGGTCACTGAAGTTTATGGTGATTAGACTTTGGTATTTACAGATATACTCGTGACAATAAAGAAAAGAAATTAAGCATAAAACTGACGGATCATCATATTCATCTTTTATTCAGCGGTAGCTTTAAAAGTTTCAGTGTGTGAAAACACTGTGTCCAATCCAGGAAAACGGCAGTTACAGTCCCGGATCTAGGCATAGACATTCTAGGCACGTGCCTAGGGCCCATTTGCCGCTAGGGGCAAGTTTTAAAGCTGTAGTGCGTATTTTCTGTCGCCCCCATGAGGAATTATAGAGACTGTCGGTGCACCGTCCCCACTCCTCATCCACGCAGTTGCTAGTAGCCAAGGAGGACACAGAGGCTCTTCAGTAGAGGTCATTATCTTCACTTTAAGTTTCTGTGCGCGAAAGTCGCCGGACGTCATCATTGTCTGACCATAGCCATGCTGAGAAATCCAGAGAGAGCTGTGTGGAGCTGATAGTCTTAATTAGCTTTGTAGCAACTCATTTGGCAATGGCTCGAATGTAACGGACGTTCATTAATATCAAAAAGTTTGACTTTCGCGCGCAGAAACTCGAGTAAAGATAATGACCTCTTCTGAAGAGTCCATGTTTTTTTAATCCTCCGTGTCCTCCTTGGCTACTAGCAACTGTGTGGAGGAGGGGTGGGGGGTGGGGGCTGTGCGCGATCACGGAAGGCTTGTATCATGTGGACGCACTGACAGAATTGTTGTCATTACCTGGAATTCCTCATGGCGGGGCGACAGAAACTATGCACTATAGCTTTAAGAATGTATTCACTCTTGGTAGTTCCTAGGGGCGGAGCCGGACGTTGTAAACATTCAGGGCTCAGCCCAAACCTAAGGGGGGCATGCTCCATTTTATGGCCGCTATTTGCACTAGTTTTCAAGCCATTTCATAAAAGAAATGCCTAAAAATATGTACATCATTTGGGAAAAGCATGTGAGTTGCCAAGGAAAAAGAATCATCCAGTAGAGCCAATCATTCTGAAACCACAACGCAACAAATGTTGAGGCTGACTAATTTTCACTACTGCCACATAAAAAGAGGTACAAATTGTCTGAGGTTTCTGTTTTTTAAGTTAGGTAACGTAGGTAGTAGTGGTGGGCAGTATGCACTGCTGCCGTTTCATCAAAGAGGACTGGCGGTGGCCAGCAGCAGACACACACAAGCAGGACAGAGACGACAAAAGAATGGCAGAGAGGAAGAGGAGCGCTGTGTGGCTATATTTACAGGCCAAAATAGAAACCATGGCAAGCTGTATGATTTGTAAAAAGGCTGTAAGATACAGTGTTAACAGCAAATTTATACAAGCATGAAAATTCTGTCCTGGGTTTTAATAATCTAAAGAAAAAAAAAAAAAGAAAAAATCACAAAACAACATAAAAAAAGGTCATGAAAATTCATTCAGATTTAGCAATTTCATGATGAATCCACCTTAATTATTAAAAAGTATCGGTATCTTGTCCATGCTTTTATCTTCAGTAGACTTGACTACTGCAACGGTGTCTTTACAGGTCTCCCTAAAAAAAATTAGACAGCTGCAGCTGATTCAGAACGCTGCTGCTCGAGTCCTCACTAAGACCAAGAAAGTGGATCACATCACTCCAGTGCTGTGCTGGTTTCTGTTTACACTGGCTTCCAGTGCCTTGACTTGCCTTGGCCCTGTATTTACTTGTTATCGGATCGATACCAAATTTTGCAGTATCGCACACCACTAGTAGGTAGGGTAGGAATTTGTCGCAGCGTTACTGATCTTAAACATCTTTTTTGTGGAGTTCACAGAACGAATGGGGATATTTCCGCAATAATAGAACTTTTCCTCCATTGATATGCCATCCTAGTCAGAGAGACTGAGGGGAAATTACCAAAATCAAAGTTATTTTAAAAACCTAAAACATTTGTGGCTTTTAAGAAAACTTAACAGGACTGGAGTCCCCAGAAGCCACCCCTTGCTTCACTCTTGGTAGTTCCCTTAGTGATTCTATAAATCCATAGGATCCATATGGAAGAAAAAAAATCTGTAGAAAAACGCATAATGTCCTGGCAGAAAATGAACAGTACCATTTCCATTAATTTTTGCAGACATTTCTTTATTATCCAAAAATGGAAAATTTAGAGTATATCCTCTGTACCTTTTAATGGACATTTCTGTTAACCCTAAAAAAAAAAATCGAAATATGGAAAAACACCGGTGAAAAATCATTACAGAAAATTCCTTCATATTAACACCGAATATTAGCCTGTATTTCTACCGACTTTTCTAACAATGTGCATGTCTAGAACTATGTTTATATCTATGGATTCAAATTGTTCTAGAGCTGCTGTTATCGGGGATCTCTTCAGGGGCCTAACCGGAACCTGAACATCCCGTGGTCCAGTGGTGTAGAGGAATTGCAGGGAAACTTGTCCGGTGGTAAAAATGTGGAGTGGCTCGTTGAACGTTGAATGAGGAAACGATGAACACTAGCGAATATTCAGATTCATTCAGACAGGAAAAACAACACGTTGAGGACACAGAGAGATTTTTATTATCTTGCTATCAGGTTCACTGACCACTGATCAATTTATCTTGCATTTTTTATTCACACAACAGAAAAGATGCAAAGGCGAATGTAAACCTGCAGTTTAGCAACTCTCAAATGTTCAACTTGGCTTTTTGTTAATCGTTCCCAATATTATTAAAGTGCTCATATTATGCTTTTCGGCTTTTCCCATATTATTTATATATCTTTGTTGTGCATGTTATAGGTTTTCAAAGTGAAAAAGCCCAAAGTCCCCCCCAAAGGGACTTACCATCTCCAACAGAAAACACTGTTCACCAACTGCTCCAAACAGCTCTATTGTAGTCCAGCCTTTACTTCAGAGACAAACGTGGTCACTTTGTAACACATGTTATAATGCTTGCCTAGCTGCTAGCATGGCACGCCCTTCATACTCTGCTTCTGACTGGCTAGTAGTCCTTACCTAGGTACTGTCAGGGCACGCCCTCATACTCTGCTTCTGACTGGCTAGTAGTCCTTACCTAGGTCCTGTCAGGACACGCCCTCATACTCTGCTTCTGACTGGCTAGTAGTCCTTACCTAGGTACTGTCAGGGCACGCCCTCATTCTCTGCTTCTGACTGGCTAGTAGTCCTTACCTAGCTACTGAGCATGTGCGACTCCCAACAAAGATGGAACAGAAGTGAGATGCCTCACTCTGTAGCTAAAACAGAGAGCTCAACACACAGGGTGAAAAGAGGAGCTGCAGCAATGTGCAGTACAACAAAAAGATGGTGTTTTTTGAAAATGAAACCATGTAAACCTATTCTGATATAACCTCTAAATACAATTATGAACCTGAAAATGAGCATAATATGAGCACTTTAAGGGATTAAACCAATAAACTGGTTTACAGTGTTTATTTCTGCAATGTGGGAATATAGCAGAGAAGACTTGAGAACCACTTCTGTAAATGTTAATATTGTTCAACATTCAGGAGCAAAATAAATCAAAATGAATCCTCATTATTCATTTCAGTGGGGGAGTCATTTATCACCATTTCTCCAAAACTTGTTCTAAGTGTTCTACCTCGATTTGTCTTTTTCATTATGTTCTTTTCATTTCTCTTTCCCTCTTTGTCTTTATCATTTCCTCTGTTTCTTTTACTCTCTGGATGCATCTTTTATGTTTTCTACCTCTCTCTCCCCCCACTTTAGCCCTCCATGTGCCCCTGCGGTCCTTCCCCCTCCGTCCTGTAGGGGGCACTGTGGCTCTTCGTCAGCCCCCCGGCCCCCTCGGTGCGGCTGCATCCCCCTGTACTGAAACGCCTCCCAGGCATCATTTTCTTGGTCAAAGTATAAAATGGTTTTTTGTGCATAATGGAAGCTGGAGAATATTAACAGGGCAAATATCTGATTTCATGCAAAAGAAAATATCTGATGTACAGAGAGGAATATTAAACATGTCTCCTGGTATTGTAGTTTTTTAGAGCCACTTGGCGATAAACAAAAGAAAGGGCTTTTCACTCTCACAGAGTGAGAGGGGGGGCAGAGGGGGGGAGGCGAGTAGCAGAGCAGCTACATGGCAGCTTCTCTACCTTCAACGTGTTCAACTACAGCATTGGTTCTCAACCTGGGGGTCGGGATCCCCAAGGGGGGGGCCGCAAGGAAATGTCTGGGGGTGGCCAGATAGTTTTTACATTACTGTGTGAGTTTGGTATATTCCATGTGGTATATATTCAGAGCTACATTTCTAAATCAGGAGGTCCTGGAACACAGAAAGGGGTCTGAAGGTGGGTCGGGGGGGGTGGGTGGTAGGACAAATCACATTTCCCGCCTTTTCCTTTATTTTCCCAAGATGCATTGGTGTTAACAGTAAATACAATCTGTCACAATCGCAGATAGTGCTGTAATATTGTTATTTTCTCCCAGAATGCATTGCCATTTACAGTATGATCCTGTATAACATTACAACAGTAAGATACTGTGAGATTTTAGCTTTACATGTATACATCGAAAAGGTTTACAGTGCAGTTCAGCATTCACAACTATCTCAAACCAATTGGTGACTTTCTGCTGTATTTACATAGTCTTATTTTCCCTTACTTACAGTATTCTGGTTACATATTTTAAATAACATCCTCATTACATGGTTACGAGCAACATGTGTTACCGCCATCGTGGCGTCCATCTCAGCTATCTTCCTGTAGGTACATGTCAGAGGTGAACAGACGAATTGGGAAATAGTATTGAGGCTTCTGTCCAGCTGTCACCTTCTTCACTAGCAGTGGTTCTCAACCTTTTCAAGTCGCGACCCCCCAGAATAATGAGGTTTGTGTTCTCGACCCCCCGACAACAAGAGAACGAGAGCTGCAAACTGGTATCTACACGCCTCACTTTTGACTTATTTTTTTTGTAAATGCTCTGATTAAGTAGACAAAGCATTTTTTGCTTTACAGTTTAGTTTTAGCAGCTAGCACCTAGCCTTGTCCAATGTGCTCCAGGCTCTGTGGATTTTTTATGCATTTGTGATTTTTCTCCCCCCCACCTGCCTTCAGACCCCTTTCTGTGTTCCAGGAACTCCTGATTTATACATGAAGCTCTGAATATAACACATGAAATGAACCAAACTCACACAGTAATGTAAAAATCATTCCCCAGTCTAGAATATGTTATTTCATTTTTTTCCTCCCCAACCACCTGCTGACCCCCAGGTTGACAACCACAGGTCTAAAGTGACAGTACATTACAGTCAAACAGTAAAGTCATTATGATAATTAAGACACCATTTATATATTGACATTATACATAAGCATTTATGAAATCATGGAGCTCTGCTGTAATGGTATTATCTACCTTTGGAAGCAAAACTCTCAGCTGTGGAGTTCTCACAACTGGAAATATAAATGTGATTATTATGGGATTGAGTGATATATGTATGAAAATATGCTCACATTAGGTGCCCATCTTTTAAAGAGGTCTACAGTACGTCCAGTTGTCTTGGCCACACCTGACAGCTTTTACACCAGCCAAAACAAACTGGTGTAGTTCAAACTTATTCGGGTGTGTTTGCCCATTTGGTTTAAAGGTGCCCTGCCACACGTATTTAATTTTTTGTGGAAAACATGCCTTGATTACCTTGTGTCAAGCCATTCTGGCATGGTATAGAAAGCCTACAGGAAGACTTGATTTCTGCCAGTTCTCATTAATATTCAACAAGCTAAGCTGCTTGACTCAGATTTGCTAACAGCTAGCCAATGAGAGCCTGGCTATCAGCATCCTTTACCCAGCCCAACTGGGCGAGCTCATGAATAGTAATGAGCTCAGGCAACAAGACGTCAGACTGACCAGCTTTTTTAATTGGCCTGATTTCTCCGCTTATTTCTTTTCAGTGGCTAGAGCTGACAGAGGAGGTAGCAATTAATTTTCACATTCACGACATAACACAAACACATATGGACCTAACACATTTAAAAAAATACAAGTAAAAACAGTTTTATGTGGCAGGGCACACGTTAGGTGTGAAGGCACTCTTAAATACCACGTAGAGCCGGCCATCATTTTGAAAGTTATCGGTCAGGTTTCACAACATGGCAGACAAGAAACCCAATAGTGCGACCCAGAAAACAGTTCAGGTGCAGAAACAGTGTTTAATAAGTGGAGATCAAACCAGGTAGTCAATCAATGTAGCAACCAAATTAAGAAGGGGGAAGACAAAAGGGAAAGTCCAAAAAGGCAAGTTAAAATACAAGCAGGAAGGATCAGAATCCGAATGAGAATGACAGCCCGCTGCAGAGCTACTGTAGGTAAACACCCATGATAATCTGGAAATGAAGTGAAGGAATGGACCATGGTCTATATACTGAGGGGCTGATTAGGTGACGAGGAGCAGGTGAGTGTGGGGTTGAATGGAATCAGCAGGTAATGCAGAGCAGGAGGGAGTCGCAGAGTCTGAAAAGACATGAGAGTTAGTGAGGCAAAAACAAGAAAAAGGCAAAGAAACACTAAAGCCTGAAGTTCGGAGAGTAACTACCCCATTTAATGGACATTATCAGTGGTTATCAGCCCCATTTATATGGGTCAGAAATGGCTCACTAGTAGATCACAAGGCCGTTATCAAACATTCCAGATGTTCTCAAACTTTTTACACAACGTACCACTGCAGAAAATATTAGGCTTCTAAGCACCACCATTATGGCCCTATGCAGTTTTGGCCATTTCTTCGCTTTTTGGTGGCAGGTTTTTCTATAGAGCTCCCCCTACAGCTTCAGAATAGATATTTGGCAACTCTGTTGTTTACTCGTGTCTGACTCAGTCTTCCGTTTCCTCTTTCTCTGTTCCTCCGACAATGCTTCCCTAGTTTTGCCGGCTCAGCCATGACACTAGTGTGAAAAACTCCATCGCTACCTTGTTAGCCGGTTCCTGAATGGGCGTATGTGTGCAGTGCCGTGAAGCAATTCGTTACATCGCGAGACCTGATATCACGCGATACTTCCTGACGCTGAAAAAAAAAAAAAAAACTGCATAGTTCCCATTTAAAAAGTCTAAAAAGTGAAAAATTTCTAAATCAAAATTTAAGGCCTTAAAAACTCTTACATTAGCTGTAGTATTGTGTTCTAGGTCTTAAATAATTTCAAACAGGTCTTAATTTTCCTACGTCCATGCAACGCTACCTCTAATGCTCATTCCAACGCTTAGAATTTTTGTCTGTTTTGGATTCCGTGGTGTTGTAGTTCTTTCTTTATAGTCCAAATACAATTCGCTGTATTACGACTACAAATGAGACCAACGTGCAACTTATATTGCAGCCAATCAGCTTTCGTATTATTGGCGTGAGTCTCTTTCAGACGATACCGTAGGCTATGGGGAAGTGCAAGTTTAGGGATACTATGGCTTGGGAAAAAAAACTAAATTTAGGGCTTAGTTTAAGTCAGTTACTAACAATGTGTTTGAAGCCTACTGCTTTTATGCAAGAAAGCAATTCATTTTGTGACTGCATTTCCTTTTCTTTTTATAATGTCGTGACATAGGTCTTACATTTAATTCATAATGGTCTTAAAAAGTCTTAAATTTGACTTGGTGAAACCTACCAAAATGCTGACCTTACCCTATTCAGCTATGGACAGGTCAAGCAGAAGGCACGTTTATTCCTAAAAACATTATTTGTTGACAGCCACAGAAACGCTGTACTTCCATCCATCCAGCTCATAAATAATTATGAATGTATGCACACTTGTTAACGTACATGACTATGTAGCAGGCTGATATCGAAACAAAAGTATTTAAACGTAAGGAAGCACTTATATTAAATGACTTTCAACTGATCACAGTTTATATTATTTGAAATGTATTTCTATAGTATTATGTTTTCAAATTTCATTTTTTTTTTTTAATATATCAGATTCCATCCACATTTTACTAGAGGGAGCTCACGTACCACCAGAGTTACTTCTACCACAGTTGGACAACCAGTGATCTATTGATATGGTAACTATTGATATGGTAACGGTCGCTGTTAGCGTTGTCAAGAGCCATTGGCGTCACTTTTTAACACTCGGGGAGTCCCGTTGTGAATTCAAACAACAATAAGGATACCTGGTTAGGTTCAGGCAACAACACTACTTAGTTAGGTTAAGTCAATGTGGATTGGGTTAAAATACTAAAGTTTTTGTCTCATCCAGCCAATGAGAGGAGGTAGTCAGAAGCGATAATGACGTATACCTGCGCTGCTCTTTGCCTCAGAAGTGTCTTTGCCTCTACCTCAAGTATAAGCGGCTTTACAGAGCAGCATCAGAGAACAGAGATACTTTTCACCTATAAGTTCTTGTAACTTTCTGCTTTTTTTTTTGCCAGAAAGTTTTTTTTTCTTTTCTTCAAATGTTTAACTTTACCCCATATCAAAGCCGATTTCCTCTTGTTCAGTACAAACTCAGCCACGAGCGAATCGTCTGGAGATCACTGCTCTGAGGCTTTTTAAAAACAAAAAGCAGAAGCAAAACTCATTCAGAAACTCACCAAAATCGGTTGGAAATAAACCCAGACAAGCAGAACCAAACAAGAGCATTTTCCTGTCTGTACGAGCAAAAAGCTACTTCTAAAGACACAATAAGGTTGTTAAGGTTCATTATTCACATATATATATATATATATATACTGTGAAAATATATGACTGCTGACAATCTCTTCCCACATATAAACCTCCGACCTTGTTCAAAAAGTGCGCTCACGTCTGCTCCCGCTTTAGTTTAACGCTGCCGAGTCTTAATGCACAACAACAAATAACAAGCATTAGTGCTAATGATGATAACAACAGAGACGCTCATTAAACCCTGACGTCAGCGTCCTGTGGATGAAAGAGAGCCAAGGCAGGAAAAATCAAAATAGAAGATATTTATGGATTCACAAAAAAATATGTTTTTCGTCTCATGAAGCAAAGAGAAAACCCATCTTCATTTGCAGGCTGTGTGTTCTCTTGTTTTTAGCTGTATTTTTCAAAAGGAAGAACTCAAACAGCAGCGTCTGACTGTAATATATTACATACAGTGTGTGCTCCCTATATAAAGAATATGTAGGCTGCACGGTGTGCCAGTTGTCAAACATTAATGAGACTGTTCAGATCAGATTAAATGCACACAACTATTATTTATTCATCCTGTTAAGTTTGTGTTTCAAGTGTCTTGAGGGCAATCTACACCGCAGGCGTATTGTTAACGGCACTTCTCTAAGACATCCTCTTACATTTATACATATGTATTAGACCTCGTCGACTCTGAGAGACCTGCGCTGTTTTACACTGCAGGTCTATTTTTTCCCACCCTTTGCTTGCTCAGTGAAGCATATCCTTCTGGTAGCACACCTTCACAGTTCTACAGTATGTTGTGAACATGTGAAAGAAATCTATACTGATATATGTGTTTATAAGTGGGAAGAGAGTCCTTGAGAGACCGAGCCCGGATCGAGTCCCGTAATCATAATAATAATAATTAAAGGAAAGAGACAGAGAGATGACGATCTGTACTGTGATCATTAGTATTACGTTAAACTTGGTTCCAGAGTCTGAGATCAGACCAAGCTGTAGGTCACCGAGTGGGGTCTGAATCTTTACTGGTCTCACGATTCAATTTGATTACAATTATTATATCTATTCTTATTTTATTTTTTATTTTTTTTATCGAGCTGATGGATGGATGGATCATGAGAGCACTGCTGTGTGGCCGACATGGAGCATCTACACAGATAAAACTGACAGACCTGATATATTTATTTCAATATTCCCTAGTTTCCACCCAGTCATGTAGATGGTGTGAAATACTGCCATGCAAACCATGTGCCATCTGTCTAATGTACATTAAACCACGGATACTGCTGCAAGAAACATTCGTACATGCATTTGTAACAATAAGGGCTAGACTACTGCAACAATATATTCTATGTCGGGTTGGGTACCGAAACCCGGTACTAATACGGCACAGGTGCCTAAACGACCGGTATCTACCGGAGCGAATTGCAACACGGATTTCGGTGCCTCATTTCGGTGCCACTTAAATGTCTTCTGCGCTGCTCTCTGATGCTCTGAAACAGGCAACAGAAGCATCGTTGCACGTGACGCTAGTTAACACTTCACTTGACAGCAGGTAACGTTAGCCTAACGTTAGCTAGCAGCTGGGGTAAACACAGTTAAAATGCTGACAGCTAAACAGTGTAAAGGGTGTCTGTATTTCACTATAGGGGATTCCAACAGCGGGACGTTAAGCAGGACGTTAAGCAGGAAAAACAACACAGACGTGGTGCGTTCACTTTAAACTAGTAAGCCTCTTGGTGCATTCAAAGTCATTGAAAAATACCCTATTCCCTATTACCCTATTTTTTTAAGTATCGGTTCAGGCACCATTTAGGGGCCGGCACCATTTTAAAAGTATCGTTTTAACACCGATATTGCAAAAAACGATACCCAACGCTAATTCTATGGTACCACAAACAAGTTCCTACCAGATTTTATGACAAGCCATCCAAAGGTTAACGAGACATTTAACTGAAAAATAAAAGGCAAACTCAAGGTGGCGTAAGATGGAAAATTATGGGACCACCAAAATCAGTTGGATTCATTATCTGGGGAGCATGAATATTAGCCAGACACCAGACCCTTCTCAGTTGTAACTGAGAGTGGGTCTGGGGAAGGTTCATCCCCAGCCCATTTCCAAAGAGGTATCACCAACGGACGCCGCTCAAATGCCTCTGGGCCCATTGGATAGTCCTTCAGCCAATCAGACCAACGATCCGGGTGACGTGGCAGCGACAGAATAAGTGAGTATACTCACATATTCAATACCCGTCAAATTTTGTTTATTATGGACACAAAGTGGTGGACCGACCAACTAATATCGCCATGGTTTGATGTCTAAGGCCTGAAACAAAAGCATCTTTAGGGTACTTTTATATTTATATTTACTTTGTGAAGAGCACAGTGCTTAGTTTCCATAAACCCAAAGCTCTGAAAGGAATTTAAAGGAATCCTTTCTTTCTTTTCATGTTTTAAAGAGACATACATACATACATATAAAGTGTTCACATGGATACTGTAATACAATAAAAGAACCATCTAATCCCAAAGAAGAATCATCTAATCCACTCAGGCCTGATCGCTCTTCAATGTTCCAACCTGGCTTTAATGTGATCCTTCCTAACTCGACTGCCTCGTCCCGCATTACAGACGCGTGTGTTCAAAAGCATGCACTGGTTGGAGGATTTCAAAGAGAGGGGTTTTATGTGATTTTGCAGGGTCTTTGTGCGTTCGGTTCGCCCTCGCCAACTAAAGCCACCAGAAAACAGCTTTAAAAAAAAAAAATAAAACGCCAGCACTGATCTCCAGACGAGCTCCGAGTGGGAGGACGAGCCAGCAAAGGTGGGAAAACAATCCGCTTCCGCCTGAAGAATTTACCACTTCACCGTGAAAACACACAGCTCTGAAGCCCCATCACTGATAAAAAAACGCAAAAAGAAAAACAGAGAAATAAATAAGAAGCCACACTCCGCAGCCTCCCCCTCCTGTTCATTCATTCTCACCAGGCGGAGAGTTTATCATTAGCAGTCCACAAAAACATCAGTCACGTCAAAGCGTGCTGGTATTTCACCATTATGGCAAAAGCTGAAGTTCCCTGTGAAAAAAAACCAAATGTGTGAATTTCTCCATCTGATGTGTTTTTGTAGCCTGAGGCTGCTTTCGAGCAAAACGCTTGATGAGAAAATTGAAGTGAATTTCTACAGAGTAAAGAGGTCGAAGAACGTTATCAGTGTTGAGTTCGGTGTAAGTAAACATTCTCTTTGAGGCGAAGTGGCCCGTCACGTTGCATCATCGGAAACGTCCTCTTACAAAACCAACAGGAAACATCCAATAAACCTTCAAGCTTTTTGCACATAAAGTTCAACAAACATCCCTCTCCTTATAAATCCATGGAAACATTTCACAGCCAATCAGGAGCTTTTTATCAGCCGGCCGATCGAGCGCGGCCACACAGCGAGCTATCGACCCTTCGACCCTTTTAATGTCCCGAGCTCTTTGATAACGCTGAAAGACGGCCTGTGGCAGGAATCAAACGTGCGGCCCGCTGCGTACAGGGCGATCTCCCTGTCTGGGCCTCAACATTAATGAACATTAGAGGAAACTTCAATCGATCCTGTAACAAGAATGAATCGTACGGGGAAGAATGAGAAGAATCGAGCCAAGGGTGGGATTAAACGGGACACAGATGCTTTTGAGTGCGGCGCCGGAGCTGTTTCAAACATGGAATCCAGCCAGACAGTTCATAAACAGGCAGGAAACAGTTGCGTCAGGCTTTTAATCAGTCAGCCAGGGGAGCAGTGGATCGATGGAGCTCCCGGTCACTGGCTGACTGCTTACTGGCTGGATGTTGTGAGGCTCAGCGGGTCGATCTCTGCGATCGATGCTGAAAACAAGCAGAGATGCAACCTGCTGTGTGTGTGTGTGTGTGTGTGTGTTTCGCCTCTCTGTTTTCTGAATAGGAGTGTAGTCGAAAAGCTTTTCTGTCTCTGAACACTAAACAAACCGTACACTCAGACACAAAGCTGAGGAAACTATTTTTATAAAATACACTTTATGAATCATTTCTGGTGTTACTGCGCAGCCTGGGGAACAATCTGTAAAGGTCCCCCCCACACACACACACACACACACTGTTGTAGCACTGTATCAGTATCAGTCCCTGTGTGCCAACCGGCAGCGCCCACCAAGAGCCAGTCCTTCCTCGCCACTGTCGCACCGAATGCTCGCTCTTTGGGAGGAATTGTTGGGTTTCTGTAAATCATAGAGTGTGGTCTAGACCTACTCTGTCTGTAAAGTGTTCTGAGATAACTCCTGTTATGATTTGACAGTATGAATAAAATGTAGCTGAATAGTACTCAAGATCGGTCTTGGTCTGGAGACCAGTCTCAAGACCACCTTTTGAAGGTCTCGGTCTTGTCTCGGAATCAAAACCATTATCTCGGGAAAAACTGGACTCGGTGAAGACCACAACTGCCTTTTGTTTCTTTTATCAAGGCATTTCTCACGATACACTTACGGAAATAAAAGAGGTGAATGAAGAAGAATCTTAATTTGTTTTCTGTGGATGTTTTTTTTTAATGGGAATTTGGATCTTTTAGTTTAATCTGAGGAGTGCCAATGGATAGCATTTTCCCCCCATTTTATCCTGCCATGCAGTGTGGGACTCGCACTGGTCTGGTGTTGGTCGTGTCTCGGTCTCGATACACTCTGGTCTTGGTGATGACTTGCTCACGTCTTAGGTGGTCTTTTGACACTGCAACCAAGGTATAGTATAGTTTAGAATTTTAAATTTCAGTTTTTATTTTATAACTAAATTGAACTTTCGTTAGTTTTCAGAGTATCTTTGCTAGTTTAAGTTTAGTTTCAGATTGTAAGAAAGGTTTTGCTTTAGTTTTTATATATTTAGTTTTAGGGCGCCTGGATAGCTCACCTGGTAGAGCGCACACCCATATACAAAGGCTCAGTCCTCGACGCAGCGGCTGCAGGTTCGGTCCGACCATGTCATTCCCGTCTCTCTCCCCTTTCACATCTAAAGCTGTCCTGTCAGAAATAAAAAACTATTACAAAATATATATTTAGTTTTAGTTTAACAGTAGTTTTTGTCAGGGCCAGGAATACTATCTCAGATGGAGCTACATACGAATGACATGGTTAGAGAACTTTATAGGAATAGCCATGATGTGTCAAGTCCATTGAATTATTTTTTGGGCATTTTTAGGCCTTTATTTGACAGGACAAATGAAGACATGAAAGAGGAGATGGGGGGGGGGAATGACATGCAGCAAAGGGCCGCAGGTCGGAATCGAACCCGAGCCTGCTGCATCGAGGACTAGACCTCTACATATCTGTGCCTGCTCTACCAACTGAGCTATCCGGGTAACCAAGTCCGCTGAATTGCTGTAGTTCAATGTTACGAGAGTCTCCTTTTCTTGTTAGTGAAATATTATCGTATAATGTTTTACTTTCAGTTTACTTAAAAACATTTGTACTGCTTATTTTAGTTTTAGTTTACTATAATAACCATGCACCCAACATGACTGTTCTTTTTTAAAATGGACAATAACTCACTCAATCGGAGTTTGCAAACACAGCCAGACACTCAAAATGCTAAATTATAACAATTTGAAAATTTTGACTGCATAGACTGTATACAGCAAGGCTGCCCAATTTGGGCTCCCTTTGTTTTGGCCCCCCATGGCATTTGACATGCACATGCTTATTCTCCTTTTAATTTGAAAGTGCTATAAACTGTCCAACGGCCGATTATCGGCTCGGTGTGTCTCGGGCTTTAGCTTTATCTACGAAAAATTACAAAAATGACGGTATTTCTTCTCTCTCCCGCTCCCCCTGACGTGCTGTGAGGCAGGCTAACGTCACTGGTCGATCGAGGCAGTGGCCCACTGATAAAAGAACACTTAGTAAGTCAGCAGGAGCCCTGATGTTGAAAGACTTTTGAAAAACAACGACATGTCTCCCACTATTGCAAGTGATAAATAACTGTAAACGTTCTGTAATATGGGAGATTGATGCAGATTAAAGAGCAGTGTTATTTTCAAAATTTTATTTCCGATTTTTAATGTTAATTTTCTATCAAATATAATACATTTTCTCATAAAATCAACATTTACTTTTTGGCCCATGGCCTTTCATCCAGATACATTTTTGGCCCTTCATATGAAAGAATTTGGGCACCTCTATTAGTGACCTGCAGGGAACACTGAGGGTAAATGTGCCGTAAAACCAGAACTAGGAGCTGAAAAGCTCTGTAAAGCTGCAGAGAATCCACAAACTCTGTGTGGGTTTTATCACTACAAAGGACCACTTTGCATAACAAGTAGTTGTCTGAAAATACCATGTATAAAAACTGGCTAAGATATATAAAGTATAAAGCGCGTTTAAGGTATTAACATAAGATCTTCTGTGCCAAAATGAACAAAAAGTAAAACCGCAAACATCATGTCAGATTCCACAGGAAGAAGTAAATGCGCGTTAGTTGACAAACATGAAGCCTGTGCTCTCGAGTCTGAAAAGAAAGGCAGAAGGTTTCTGAAGCTCCTCTGCACTCAGTTTGCCAAACAGCGAAGTGTTGCCTCTTTTCTCTCTCCAGCCTTCATCATCCTCTCCCCATTCAGCGCAACACCTCGCTGTGAGGAGACTCATTCCTCTCGTCCCCTGCTGCCTGCAAAAATTGGCCCAGAGGACTAAAGGAGGAGGTGGAAGAGAGAGGAGGGAAGGGGAAGGGGAAAGGGGAAGAATAGCTTCTGACACACAAAGCCTCCATCCCGTTCAGACAAAGCCTTCCTCTGGAGCTCCAGCACAGCCAGCTGCTGGTTTCACGTCTGTTACGCTGATAATGAAGTCAGTTAAAGATCACCCCCAAAGTTTCTACACAGATCAGACAACTCAAAAACATTAAAGACTACAGAGTTGTGCATCCCAGCCTAGTTCATGTTGGGTGTTAAATTAAGCTAAAAGTAAAGTACAAGAGAGCTTGAGTTGACAGTTTTGTATTCTTCTGAAAAGTCTCAAAGGATTTGTTCCAGATTGATTTGAGAAGTGAATCAATCTGGAACTCATTCTGAAATTCCACCAGGCGTGGATGCCCCCACGTTCCCGTTTAGTTCCATCGGCCGCCGTACCTCATACCACACCGGGAGCGTGCAGAAGCGGAGCATTTTGCCTCATTCAAAAGCTTGAGCTCTTCCACTACCTTTTCCCGGCTTGTCAATCACCCCAAAGGCTCTGTCAAAAATAGAGCTGGTGCGTATTTTGAGCGGAATCCCATGCATTGTCCTGAGTGGCAGCTATGGTGTAACACAGCGCAGATGCGCCTGGTGGAATTTAGGGGTAACCCTCACTCTAACCCCTTTAAAGTCCGAAATCCAAAACCCCTTCCTTAAAAGTGTAGTAGGTAAGACTTATAAAACTAACTTTCTGTCATATTTGCTGAAACTGACCCTATGTTCCAGTAGAACTACATGAAGCAGGTAATAAAAAAAAAAAACAATCCAGCTCCTCTGGCACCACCTACAGCCTGTAGTGCGATTTTCAAAAATCCACCGCTCCCTGTTCAGATGCACCAATCAGGGCCAGGGGGGTGTCTAACTGTGTATCAATCACTGCTCATGCACACACATTCATTCTCACTTGTGGGGGAGGAGTGCTGGATCTTCGCAATCCTACCTACGGAACCTTTAAGAAAACCAACAATATGACACACAAATAATTTGGTAAATACACCTTTATGGGTAATATGGGAATGGAGAGCTGTGGATGACGTGCGCCGGCCGGTGCTTCGCCTTCAGCTCCCCAGTTCAACTCCCCAGTCATTGGACGAGGTAGCGGGAGGCATCGAGAGAACTTTTACCATTCCCTTACCCAAACCCCTACCCCTAACCACAATCTTGTCCTAAACCTAACCAAGTAGTTTTGTTGCCTAAACCTAACCAGACCCTACACGTTGGAAAAATGTAACCAAAGGGCTACCTAGTGTTAAAAAATGTGACGCCAAAGGGTCTTGACCAAGCATCAGTCACTTAAACACAAAAACATGGGAAAATAGGGTCCTGGTTGAAAAATACCTAAGTTACCATAAGTCAAATTCATGCTTGGACCTATAAAGGTTCTGTGAGTGCTGCTGCGTGAAGATTGTTGATATGTGAACTCAACAGCCAGACAAATATAACCCCCCCCCCTTGAGAATCTCCACCCCCCCCCCAGATTCATGGACGCGCATTGCCATAGCGACCACTTCTGTTAGTTACCCAGACGAGTTGGGAGTGTGTTGTTGGAACATTCAAAATTCAGGCTTGGACCTTTAAGAACCCCTGTTGGCTTATCCCGCTCTGTAGCGCCACCATCAGGACAGAATTTACATTTTCAGCTTCAGCAACATTTCGGCAAACTCATCAGTTGTTTTTTCGATGCCACATTTTTTGATTGTGTGTGTAATGAGCATTAAAGCGCTTGGTGGTTGCAATGTCTTTAAACAAATGCACAGTTTACAGGTTTGATGAGAATATTGAATTATAGAGTTGATCTCTGCTTTCACGCTAGTCATTGTACTAATACCAGGAATTGGTAGTCAAATTGCAGATATACAGTATAATGTGCTATGCCAAAAATATTTAGTATCCTTTAATTGGATCATTTTCATGTCTAAAAGATTAAAAAAAAAATAGCAAATATTAAATGTCTCTCCCAGAATCCCTCTGGGTAGAAAAGTAGTTACACTTGATGTAGACCATCTGCTAAACTAAAACTCGGTTTAATGATTAAAATGTGATCAATCAAACTGAGTCAGATCAGATTACAGCTGGGCAGATCATTTTAGATAAACGTACAGATTAAATATACTGTAAATCAGATCATTTAAAGCAGATATTCAATTACTGATTTAGAATTCACTCTGTGAAAAGGCTGGAAAAGTCTCTGTGACATTTTATATGTTAGTACCTGAACTCAACCCCACCGATATGGCACTACATGTCATTTAAGACAAACAACACGCCAACCTTGCACCCCTGTCAATGACTGATGAGCCACTTCAGCAGAGGAATCGATCCAGAGACCCGAGGTGGTGACCACCTGGGTGACTTTGACCACATCCACAGCCAATCACAGCCATTTTGGAAACACAACTTCAGAATGAATGAATGAAAGAAAACACAGAGACGAGACGTCCAGCAAGGCGCTCTGCTCCTTTCCGCTTGGTCGATTGATAAATGACTCGGAGCTGATTGGAGGAAACTCCCTCCTAATGGACCGATCTCTACTGGATCAAAGTTCCCTTTTAGTCCCGGGTCAGGGCTCTTACAGTGGTGTCTCAGCATGAACCAGCACTCTCTCTACCTCCAGGGTATAAATAATATCCCCTGTCAGACGGTGGACGAGGCTCAGTAGATAACAGAGTCTCCAGGAAAAGGAGAAGCAGGAGAAGGTTTGAGCAGAAACTTAACTCTGAGCATGTGCAGCTGATGCATCTTTGCCCTGCTGGCAGTGGGGCCTAAAGATGAGGCTGCCAGGAGCTCCTTGTTTTTAAAAAATGCATTTTGAATTGGTGCATGAAGCACCTGAGTTGAAATGCAAAAAAAAATAAATGATGCATTGATAAGTTTGATGTTAGAAGATATATCATTCTTGTTTATAGATCCATGCTAACTCCTTAAAGGTCCCATGACATGGTGCTCTTTGGATCCTTTTATATAGACCTTAGTGGTCCCCTAATACTGTATCTGAAGTCTCTTTTAAATTGACCTTAGTGGTCCTCTAATACTGTATCTGAAGTCTCTTTTATATAGACCTTAGTGGTCCCCTAATACTGTATCTGAAGTCTGTTTTAGATAGACCTTAGTGGTCCCCTAATACTGTATCTGAAGTCTCTTTTATATAGACCTTAGTGGTCCTCTAATACTGTATCTGAAGTCTCTTTTATATAGACCTTAGTGGTCCCCTAATACTGTATCTGAAGTCTCTTTTATATAGACCTTAGTGGTCCTCTAATACTGTATCTGAAGTCTCTTTTATATAGGCCTTAGTGGTCCCCTAATACTGTATCTGAAGTCTCTTTTATATAGACCTTAGTGGTCCTCTAATACTGTATCTGAAGTCTCTTTTATATGAACCTTAGTGGTCCCCTAATACTGTATCTGAAGTCTCTTTTATATAGGCCTTAGTGGTCCCCTAATACTGTATCTGAAGTCTCTTTTATATAGACCTTAGTAGTCCTCTAATACTGTATCTGAAGTATCTTTTATATAGACCTTAGTGGTCCCCTAATACTGTATCTGAAGTCTCTTTTATATAGACCTTAGTGGTCCTCTAATACTGTATCTGAAGTCTCTTTTATATAGACCTTAGTGGTCCCCCTAATACTGTATCTGAAGTCTCTTTTATATAGACCTTAGTGGTCCCCTAATACTGTATCTGAAGTCTCTTTTATATAGACCTTAGTGGTCCTCTAATACTGTATCTGAAGTCTCTTTTATATAGACCTTAGTGGTCCTCTAATACAGTATCTGAAGTCTCTTTTATATAGACCTTAGTAGTCCTCTAATACTGTATCTGAAGTCTCTTTTATATAGACCTTAGTGGTCCCCTAATACTGTATCTGAAGTCTCTTTTATATAGGCCTTAGTGGTCCCCTAATACTGTATCTGAAGTCTCTTTTATATAGGCCTTAGTGGTCCCCCAATACTGTATTTGAAGTCTCTTTTATATAAGTTTACACCTATCGCCATTTCTAGCTACTGGGGGACCATAGGCAGGCTGGGGGAACACATATTAATGTTAAAAAACCTCATAAAGTGAAATTTGTTTTCATGCCATGGGACCTTTAATCTGTCCTATCATGACTTGGTCTTGACTTGGACTCAAATGGACATGGTCTTGGACTCTTATACTTTGTCATAACAGGAGTTATCTCAGGACACTTTACATATAGAGTAGGTCTAGACCACACTATATATTTACAAAGACCCAACCACCCCCACAGGAAAACTTCATCAACATCTCACTCATCATCAACAGCTTATCCGGGGTCGGGTTGCTGGGGCAGCGGCTCCGGCAACAGAGTGTGACTAAACAGACATTCAATAAATCTTCGAGATTGTTACTTAAAATGTGCACCATGCAAGGGAAAACAGAAACATTAACATTAAATGTGCAAAAATGAGCAAGAGGTGAAATGACGCCAGAAGCGTGTGTTTAATCCGCTGTGGATCACAGATCTGCAATCACCATCCATCTGCTCCATCTGATCTCTCTCTCTCTTTCTCACACACACACACACACACACACACGCTCCCTGCTGGAGTTCATTTAAATATTTTGTCATGTTTGAGTGTTTTTCTTAGTCAGCATATTAAGAACACAATCCAGCTGTGCGTGTTGTTATTCCCTAATAACTAACACGCTGAAGAGATAACACTCACAGCTGTTAATGTATAAATCATCTCTTTTAGAAGAACAGTAGTTCAGTATTAAATGTAAAAAGGCTTCATGCCCCCCCCAGCAGGTCTTCACCTGAAGGAAGCAGCAGGACCCAGGTGGGAAGAAATATTCATATTTTATAAGATATTGTTTGGGCAAAGTTGACATTTTGTCATGACGGTGGCACTAGAAGAACGCTCAGGGGTTAGATTTTGATATTTTAGAGTTACCTTTGACTTTCCCTGCTTCTTCCCCATTTGATTTCAACCAAGATGCTCAATCTGGGTTGTTTGCATTTCTTTAAACCAATCCCAATCGTCTTGGGCGGCGCTAAGCTCTGGACGCAGTGGCGGTGGCTCAGCAGAATAGTCTCGGGAAGGAACTGGTTTTGTGGAACATTTGCACCCCGCAAAAGAAAACGAAAAAAATTATTTTTGGGGTGCATTTTTGACCTTTTATTTTTGACAGGACAGTTGAAGACATGAAAGGGGAGAGAGGGGGGAATGACATGCAGCAAAGGGCCGCAGGTCGGAGTCAAACCAGGGCCAGTTGCGTCGAGGAGTCAACCCATATGGGTGCCCGCTCCACCAGCTGAGCTATCCGGGCACCCGCTGCATACAATATTAAATGAAGTTAACTGTTGACACAATAAAGTAACGTGAGCTATTTAAATTAGCTGATACATGGTTAAACCTCATTGGCTCTTACCAGTGTATCCCCGTGTGTACTTCGTCCACAGCAATCCCACCAATCAGTCCCAAAACATCCCAGTTAGAGAGGAAAGGCCCTCAACATATTCTTTGTAAATCTTTACAATCATTCCCTGAAAGAACCAAGCAGGCCTGAGTTGTTGCACCATCCAAAACTTGCCATTTTCAGCGTGTAGCTTGCTAGCTCAAAGTGTTTTTGTTTTCCGTAATGAAGGGATTTTGAGAACGGTAACCGGCATACTTGAAATGTACATCTGTTTGATCCACACTAAGGTCATAGTGGTAGCAGGTACAGTAGGTAAGGTAGCCCAGACATCCTTCTCCCCAGTCACATCCTCAGGCTCTTCCTGGGGAATCCCAAGATGATCCCTGGGGCAGAAGGCAAGTATAAGCCCTGTAGTGTATTGTGAGACTGCCGCAGGGTCTCCTACAGGACACCCTGAGGAACAGCATCACAAGCCTTGTCCAAGTCCATAAAAAACATAACAGAGGAGGTTCAAAGTTCATTCTTGACAGAAAGAAATACCTCCAAAAATGTCCATTTAGTAACTGGAGAGCCAACATGCTTGAGAAGTCCTTAAAGTGCTCAGGAAAAGAGGAACTTTGAACATCCACAGTTCCATGCCAATTCTGCAAACGCTGCTGAAAAGTGTGTGATATGATTAAAAGCTCCTAAAAAACCTACTAAATTAGAGAAGATGTATTGCTTAAAAGCACATGTACAGTAGACTGGATGGGCAAACTGTTGAGTTTGAATCAAGTTAAATCACAGACCCCAGATAAAAAAAAAAAAATAATAATAATAATAATAATAATTGAATAAGCACTTGATTAAAGACAGGCCAGATCATGATGTATCTTTCACCGCCAAGACCTTGCACTATTTCACTTTATTTTTTTTCTTTGTCTTAGATTCAGATTTAGCTTTTTTCTTTGGTGTTTTTTTTAAAGTTATTTAATGAGCATTGTTGGAGGTGCCTGAGGCCTGAGATGTTCACTGCCAACGACTACTAAAGAACGACAAATAAAGAACCTTGAATCTTCTTCATCTAATTATGGCCTTAATTCCTGTTTATTTTGGTGTTATAAAGCATTCAAGTTTTAATTGTGATCTTTTTTTTGTTTTTTAATGATTACAGGTTCCAGATGTGGAAACCCTGAGAGCAGCGGGACAGTGAGTGCAGCTCATGCCGACCTTACACCAAACCACTTTGTAAGCGACAACATTCTCGCAGACTATTTGCCGAAATATCGGAATGAAATCGAGTTAAATCAGTTAGACACCCCCCCGGCCCTGATTGGTGCATCTGAACAGGGAGCTGGGGATTTTTGCAAATCGCACTACAGGCTGTAGGTAGTGCCAGAGGAGCTGGATTATTTTTTTTTTTAATGACCTGCTTCATGTAGTTCTACTGGAACATAGGGTCAGTTTCAGCAAATATGACAGAAAGTTAGTTGTACAAGTCTTACCTACTGCACCTTTAACGTTAGATGTGAGAAAGTGTCAGACTTTAGTCTTTTCAAAGTCTGTTCTAAGTCTTCTAGTGCATGGTGGGCATTAAGTGTTGTTCTGTACTGTAGCAGTTTCTGATGCGTCAGATGAACTCTGCAATAAATGAATCTCTGCACGGAGCGTAGAAAAGTTCACATTGGTATTCTGCAGCGGCAGCGGAGGACTCTCTGTATGGATTCTGTTTGAGAGAAACATGCTTTCTTTCCCGCACTTTGTCTCCTTTATCTCCTCCGTGTGAAGGATTTGTCTGTTTAAAGCCTCAGACTGCTCCACTCTCATTCACAGCTTTCCCTTCTCTCTGCTCCGTTTCCTCTTTATTACTTCAACCTCCATCATCCTCATCACCACCGCCACTCCGTACTTCTTCTATGGCCTGCATGCTTTAGCATCTGACCTTAGACCTCTCCACTATTGATCCAGGCGCTGCGTCTCATCACACAGCGTGCTGTAATAACTGACCAGACGGAGAATTACAGCAGCTATCAGGTACCCTCACATCAGTTTTTGTTTCACTGTACAAAGATGGAGCTGAACAGTGTCTGCCTTTCCTTCTCTTTACAGTTACATTTCAGCCTGAGAAAAAAAGCTTTTGAAAAGCAATCCAGTCTTTACACCAAACCGATCATCACTGCAAAATAGAAATCTCCATCCAAACCAGCCGTTTCTGATCTGAAAATGTTTTCGTAAAACAAGTGACGGAAAGAAAACTGCTTGTCGGGTGAGATAATCTCTCTCGTTTGCAATGCAAATCAACTTTTTTTCTGAAAACTGTGTCAGATAAAAGTGGAATTATCTCAGTGTTTTCTCATTTTAATCCTCTGATCCTTGGTTGTTTTTTTTGCCCTCAGGATTCCCTTTAAGTATGTTCGGGATGAGGAAACAATTGTCTGAAAGTATCACATTTATTTTCTGTATGTGTTTGTTCCATCTCTTTATTGAAGGCATATGTATGAATGCATCATTTTATGTAGATAATATAATTGTTGTGTTATTTTTTTCTTCTTCAGATCGTGGCCTATACTCCCATCAGGCTGTTCTCATGAATCATTTGAACATATAGAAACGAAAAGTAATGCACTGTAATTGGTATGTATTCCGCGTATTTATTACTTTCAGCACCACATTGACTGCTGCTGTATAAGATCCTCGTAGGGAGGAGGTCGAAGGGGGGGCCTTGTGTTGGTCCTACAACACAAGGCTTTCAAGCAGGCGAGCAGAGTTTGTGTCTTGGAAAGAAATTAAGGAGAAAACACAAGACTTTCACCCAGGAAATGGGTGTTCATGTGCCGGGGAGTCCTACTCAAAGAGCTCATATTATGCTTTTTGGCTTTTCCCCTTTCCTTTATTGGGTTATATATCTTTTTTGTGCATGTTATAGGTTTACAAAGTGAATAAGTCCAAAGTCCCCCCCAAAGGGACTTACCATCTCAGAAAACAGAAAACACTGTTCACCAACTGCTCCAAACAGCTCTATTGTAGTCCAGCCTTTACTTCAGAGACAAACGTGGTCACTTTGTAACACATGTTATAATGCTCGCCTAGCTGCTAGCATGGCACGCCCTCATACTCTGCTTCTGACTGGCTAGTAGTCCTTACCTAGGTACTGTCAGGGCACGCCCTCATACTCTGCTTCTGACTGGCTAGTAGTCCTTACCTAGGTACTGTCAGGGCACACCCTCATACTCTGCTTCTGACTGGCTAGTAGTCCTTACCTAGGTACCGTCAGGGCACGCCCTCATACTCTGCTTCTGACTGGCTAGTAGTCCTTACCTAGGTACTGTCATGGCACGCACTCATACTCTGCTTCTGACTGGCTAGTAGTCCTTACCTAGCTACTGTCAGGGCACGCCCTCATACTCTGCTTCTGACTGGCTAGTAGTCCTTACCTAGCTACTGTCAGGGCACGCCCTCATACTCTGCTTCTGACTGGCTAGTAGTCGTTGCCTAGGTTCTGTCAGGGCACGCCCTCATACTCTGCTTCTGACTGGCTAGTAGTCCTTACCTAGGTACTATCAGGGAACGCCCTCACACTCTGCTTCTGACTGGCTAGTAGTCCTTACCTAGCTACTGCACATGTGCGACTCCCAACAAAGATCGAACAGAAGTGAGATGCCTCACTCTGTAGCTAAAACAGAGAGCTCAACACACAGGGTGAAAAGAGGAGCTGCAGCAATGTGCAGTACAACAAAAATATGGTGTTTTCTGAAAATTAAACCATGTAAACCTATTCTGGTACAACCTCTAAATACAATTATGAACCTAAAAATTGGCATAATATAAGGTCTTTAAGGGGACCAGTGTTTTAACCCAAAACACAATCTTTTGTTCTAATCTTAACTAGTTGTTTTTGTGCCTAACTTAACGTCGCTGCATGACAGTTAAGTTTAGACTAGACCTTTTGTTGGCTAAAATCTGCAATGTCCGCTGAAAACACCGGGACATCACAGTGCTCTGTACAGTCACCTTTTTTGTCAGCTAAATGTAACTGTAAAGACCGCTAAACTAAACAGTTATTTTAATATGGTCACCGTAATTTTGGGTATCATGATTTGTTGTTGTTTGTCAGAAGTTTTCGTACGATATCATATGAACTCGTTCATGAGAACGTGTTGCTCTTATTGTGGGTCGGCGCAGATTAAGACGCCATCGTTAACGCTACAATACGTGGAGCAGCAGGCGATATTACGAATCCCACTATGGCCACGCCAAGACCTGCCCTTCAATAGCATTCACACACTACTATTGGCCAGGCGTCCATGCTTACATGTAGAGGTCCTATCCCTTGACCAATCCTCTAACCCTAATCTTCACCACTCAAAGTGAAATGCCTAACCCCAACCAATCGAGCTGCTTCGTAGGGCGGGTCTTGGCGTGGCCATAGTGGGATTCGTAATTTTGTGAGCAGGACACTACCTACAACATGTTGTCTGTTTTTTTCTTTTTGATTGATCAGGGAAAATCTCCAATTGTAGTTTATCTTTTGAATTGATGCTAAAATCACATATATACTGTCACACCATCCTGTGGTTGGTCTGCTTTGCTTTCACGCCTCAAATGAACAGCACACACACACTCCACTTGGAAGCAGACGCCTCCTTCACAGGCATCGTCAGTCCAGGTGTTTAACCAGCACCAGAGTTCAATTAACAGCTTTCACACCAGCACAAACAGACCAAACTGGCAAACACATCACGGTTTGTTTGAACCGAACCAAGCAAGTTAGATGTGAGAGCTAACATATTCGCATTTGGGTAATTTTTGACAAACAACCTGTCTGTTTGTCTTAGTTTGCTGTAAATGTAAATCAGTCTGGACACATAAGAGTCTTCACACTGTGATGTCTTTCAATTGGTGTTGTGATGAAGGAATTTCACATCTTAATTCAAATAATCCCAATTTGTATGAGCAGCAGCCCAGTAACCAACCCCCCCCCACTCCCCACAACCTCCGCCAACACACGCACCCATACAGATAATAACCATACGTACACACATACACATAAGAACACACCGGCATCACTAAGCCTGGCCGTGAAATGGGATTCTCAGGGATGAGAGTTGCTCTTTGTGATCACAGAAGGGGATCTGCCACACACACATACACACACACACACACACACACACACACACACACACACACACACACACACTGGCTCTCAGTATGTGCGTGTATGTGTGTGTGTGACTCTTTATGTTGAGACACACGCACACACACATCTGAAAAATGAGACAAACACTTCTTTTTTCTCTGAAGCCTCTCTGGAATGGATGTTGTGGGACTCAACTGTTTCTATGGCAACTGCAGCCCATTTACTCCCCATGGTGTGTGTGTGTGTGTGTGTGTGTGTGTGTGTGTGTGTGTGTGTGTGTGTGTGTGTGTGTGTGCATGCACGTGCGTGTGTGTGTTCATATACAGTGTGTCTTTTTGCTGTGTTTCTTTGGTCATTAACGCATAATATAACATATGCATACATATTTTGGTGGTTTTTATTCTGTATATATGCATTCTGTGTGTGTGTGTGTGTGTGTGTGTGTGTGTGTTTGTGTGTGTGTGTGTGTGTGTGTGTGCGCATGTGCGTGTTGGTGACACGACAGCGGCCGACCTGCTCTGATGGATGGGAGTTGTGGCGTTGCCGGTGGCTGATCAGAAACAAGCAGAGCCAACATGGCGACATCTGTCGTCCCCCTTTCCCTTTTTCTCTGGAGGGAACTGATGCAAACAAATGCATTTCTATTCTGAATATAAAAAAACGCAATAAACAAACGTCAGAACGTTGATGAGTCGTGAATCAGAAGCAGATGTGTTTAGAAACGGCGAGTTGGCCGGCTCCACAAATTGGAGGGTCGCTGCACTGTCACAGGAGGAACTAATAATGGTGCAGAGAGACAAAGCAAGAGGCGGGTAACCTGGACGGAGCAGATAGCTTTAACAGGCTGGTCTGAGGTCAGCACCACAGACAAAAAAAGTGTCATTTTGACAAATAGGAGACAAATATGAAGAAAAAAAAACTTTTGGGAGTGCATCAAGTCGCCACGTCCCAGGTCTCAGCTGTGACGGAGACCATGGCTCCCTGATACCGAGTCGTTCTGGAAGAAATTGGAAGAAGCTGCTGCCAACTTTACGTCTAGTTAAATTGTTTTAAAGGAACACTCACACATTTTGGAAAATCCCTGTGCTACATGTAGCCAGTATGGAGGGAGGTCCGGGATGTTTAGCCAAGTTTAGCACAAAGACAGAAAGCAAGGAGAAAGCGGCAATAAAAGTCATACAATATACACTCCAATCGTTATCTATTAGCTAGTCGCTGATCAAAGAGTGAGCTGGGTCTTTGCGATGAATAAACAAACACACAACCAATAAGATGGTCGGCTTTGTCACCTGACAAGGAAATAAACAGAAAAGGAAAAACCAAGGTACTCATCTGAAAGCACATCACATGTCCTCATGAACAGGTCCGTTCAATATCGTACAGATTTTTATGTATTTGCATATGCATTTCTTCACAAAGGAAGTTTATGGGGATCAAACAGCTTTAAATGACACCACAACTCTTCAAATGTGTCAACATGGCATGCAAAATATTAAAAGTGGTGTGCCATTTGTACACCTTCCAATGAGATCACGTTGTCCGGTTTCCTCCCACTACCAAAACATGTTTGTTTGCTTAAATCCCCCCCCAGCTAAAATACTATTTGTAAAGGATACAGGCTGCTTAGCTCTGCTGCCTTTGGTCTGCTGCATGACACAAACCCAAGTCTTTATTGAACACAAAAGAAAGCAGCGGCTGTTTCCTTTTTTCTCTTCCTTTCTTTCCTTTAGTTTGTGGCTTTTGTGGCTGAGAAGGTCAACAGATGATAAACTCTTCTAAAACACTGGAACACACAAAGTCCTTTTACCTCCAATTTCTTCAAAGTGGATCGCCTTCAAATTAGAGGATGGGGGAAATGTCACAGCACACAAACACACACACACACACACACACACACACACACACACTCTCTTTCTGTCCCTCAGTCAGCCCTTGTGTGGTTTATAGTGCACTACTTCAAAGGTTATTCTCTGACCTTATTCAGACTCAAATCTAAGGAAATATAATAGAAGGCATCTCTGCGCTCCCTGCCGAATGCTCTTTTTGCAGAAACACGACGCGCCTGCTCCTGAATGTCCTCTTCTATCTGCTCCCCTCTATTCCTGGAAGAATAAATGAAAGAAAAGTTGAAGGACTGAAAACTCAAAAATTCAACCGGCTTTTATTCCGGGGGTTCGATTTGTGACAACAAAATGCAGAAGCTTTTCACAGTTTCAATGAGAAAGGTTTGTGTTCCCGCAGCTTCACATAGTTAAACCTCAGACCTAGCGGATGAAGGCCAACGTGGATCTGAATCAGAATCAGAATCAGAAAGGGTTTTATTGCCAAGTACGTTTTTTGACACATACAAGGAATTTGTTTTGGTGTTGCTGGTGCACATCACACATTCTCTAAATGTAATATTAAACAATATAAGTATAGGTAAACAATATAAGTATATGTACACAGTATGTATTAAATTAAAAATAAAGATAGAAATAAAATAAAATAGATAAATAAAGAGCAAAGAGCATTAGAGCAGAGAGAACAGTGGCATGAAGAGCCAGGTGGAGAGTCACGGTGGTTTCCGGGCCTTGTTAATAAGGCTAGTGGCGGAGGGGAAAAAAGCTGTTCATGTGGCGTGAGGTTTTGGTCCTGATGGACCTCAGCCTCCTGCCAGATGGGAGGGAGCTCAAAGAGTTTGTGTCCGGGGTGGGAGGGGTCAGCCACAATCTTTCCAGCACGCTTCAGAGTCCTGGTGGCGTAAAGGTCCTGGAGCGGCGGCAGATTGCAGCCAATCACCTTCTCAGCTGACCGAATGACACGCTGCAGTCTGCCCTTGTCCTTGGCAGTGGCAGCAGCGTACCAGATGGTGATGGAGGATGTGAGGATGGACTCAATGATGGCTGTGTAGAAGTGCACCATCATTGTCTTTGGCAGGTTGAATTTCTTCAGCTGCCGCAGGAAGTACATCCTCTGTTGTGCTTTCTTGACGAGGGAGCTGATGTTCAGCTCCCACTTGAGGTCCTGGGAGATTGTAGTTCCCAGGAAGCGGAAAGACTCCACAATGTTAATTGTGGAGCCACAGAAGGGTCATGGGGGGCAGGTGGGGCTGGGTTCTTCCTGAAGTCCACAACCATCTCCACTGTCTTTAGAGCGTTGAGATCTAAATTGTTTTGGTTGCACCGCTTCACCAGGTGGTCAGCCTCCGACCTGTAAGCGGACTCGTCTCCATCAGAGATGAGTCCGATGAAGAAGGTAGTCGATCCGCGAACTTCAGAAGCTTGACGGACTGATGACTGGAGGTGCAGTTGTTGGTGTAGAGGGAGAAGAGCAGAGGCGAAAGAACACAGCCCTGAGGGGATCCAGTGCTGATGGTCTGTGAGTTGGAGACGTGTTTCCCCAGCTTGACATGCTGCTTCCTGTCAGACAGAAAGTCAGTGATCCACCTGCAGGTGGAGTCAGGCACACCAAGCTGGGAGAGCTTCTCCTGGAGCAGAGCCGGGATGATGGTGTTGAAGGCAGAGCTGAAGTCCAAAACACAGGATCCTGGCGTAGGTTCCTGCAGAGTCCAGGTGCCGGAGGATGTAGTGGAGGGCCAGGTTGACTGCATCATCTACAGACCTATTGGCTCTGTAGGCAAACTGCAGGGGGTCCAGGAGGGTGTCGGTAATGGCTTTGAGGTGTGAAAGCACAAGGCGCTCAAAGGACTTCATAACCACAGAGGTCAGGGCGACGGGTCTGAAGTCATTAAGTCCTGTGGTCCTTGGCTTCTTGGGGACAGGGATGATGGTTGAGGTCTTGAAGCAGGCTGGCACGTGACATGTCTCCAGTGAGGTGTTAAAAATGTCTGTGAACACTGGAGACAGCTGGTCAGCACAGTGCTTCAAGCATGATGGGGAGACAGCATCTGGTCCAGCAGCTTTCCTGGGATTCTGTCTCCTAAAGAGTCTGTTGACGTCCCTCTCGTGGATGGAGAGAGTCGTCACTGAGGTGGGTAGGGGGGTGGAGGTGGAGACCTTTAAGGAGGGCATTGGTGGGGGGGGCCCAGGGCCCTGCTGAGGTGGGTGAGGTGGAGGTGATGCACAGTGGCTGTAGCTGTAGGGAGGTGTCGTGGGGGGATGGTGTCAGGACTGACCTTTTGTCTTTCAAATCGACAGTAGAACTCGTTCAGGTCGTTGGCTAGGTGTCGGTCATCGAAGGAGTGGGGGGGGGGTTTTTAGGCTTGTAGTTGGTGATCTGCCTAAGTCCTTTCCAGACAGTTGCAGAGTCATTAGCTGAGAACTGGTTTTGGAGTTTCTCAGAGTATCGTCGTTTAGCCTCCTTCACCGCCTTGCTAAACTTGTACTTTGACTCTTTAAATCTGTCTTTGTCCCCACTCCTGAACGAGTCTTCCTTAGCCAGCCTTAACCTTCTGAGTTTGGCTGTGAACCAGGGTTTGTCATTGTTGTAACTCACCCTGGTGCATGATGGAACACAGCAGTCCTCACAGAAGCTGATGTATGACGTCACAGCCTCTGTGTACTCATCCAGACTGTTGGTAGCAGTCCTGAACACATCCCAGTCAGTAGAATCCAAACACGACTGGAGATCCTCCACAGCCTCACTGGTCCACTTCCTTGATGTCCTCACAACAGGTTTGCAGAGCTTTAGTTTCTGCCTGTAGGTGGGGATCAGGTGGACCATGACGTGGTCAGAGTGTCCCAGTGCAGCACGGGGGACGGCGTGATAAGAATCCCTGACTGTGGTGTAACAGTGATCCAGAATGTTCTCCTCTCTGGTCGGGCATTTAATATGCTGTCTATATTTAGGGAGTTCGTGAGTGAGGTTCCCTTTATTAAAGTCACCAAGGACAATAACTAGGGACTCCGGGTTGGTCCGCTCCACGCACAGAATCTGGTCGGCAAGCATGCGCTGCGCGTCCTGCACGTTGGCCTGCGGTGAGATGTAAACACCGACCAGGATGAATGACGCGAACTCACGGGGTGAATAAAAAAGGCTTACAGTTTATAATGAAATATTCCAGGTTAGGAGAACAATGCTGCTGGATCACTGTCACGTCGTTGCACCAACCGCTATTGATGTAGAAACCGATTCCTCCACCTTTAGTTTTGCCGGAGAGGTCCGTGTCTCTGTCCGCTCTGTAGAGTTGGAAGCCTGCCAGCTGCAGCGCAGAGTCGGTATTAATCCACAGAGCCACGTCTCCGTGAAGCACAAAACAGCAGATGAGAAAAAGTCCCTGTTTCTGACCAACAGCAGTTGTAGTTCCTCCAGTTTGTTGGGCAGTGAGCGCACGTTAGAGAGGAATATTCCCGGTAATGGTGTGCGTAATCCTCGCTGGCGGAGACGCACAAGCACACCGGCCCGTTTCCCTCTCCTCCGGCGTTTCGCTGCATGAGCAAAGGTGAGCGCACCTTTGACCAGAATGTCCAAAATTTCCAGTGTTGGGTCTTATTTGTTCAACAGTTGCAACCAAGGCCAATGATGGGCTCTTTAATTCATCGCAGTCAATACTTGGTGATACCTGCAACTAGGGACAGTTGGATTTCAGACATGGCTGCTTGTGTGCTCTGTGAGAACATTTTGTACAACCTGAAAAGAAAACCCAGACAATTTTGTAAGATCTGGGGCAGGCTCACAAATTCCATGGAGGCGTTTGAGCCATTGAATACTACGACTCAGTTCTTGGATCAGATTAAGGAAAAGAACAACTATGGAGCTCAGCCCAGGATTATCTACATCAACTATTTATTCACCCACTATGTCGTTATTTTATCATTAACCGGATGTTTCCCATCGCACATGTACATCTTCTCTCTCAATTGTGTGCTGTTCTTTTTGGGGTCAGCCCTATGTTCCCACAGCCCTATGTTCTCATATTTCTAAGATTCTTCTTAAAATTAGGCCTTTGTTAGGGTTAGGTTTACATTCCATCTGTAGTCCATTGCTACTGGATAATAGGCTGGGTTAATTAACAAATTAATGAAAAAGGAAATGTGGGAACATAGCCGCCTAATTTTGGAAAAGAAATCTTAGAAATGTGGGAACATAGGGCCTAATTTTCAGCAAAAAAAACAAAATCTTAGAAATGTGGGAATATAGGCACGCTCCCGTTGTTATTTTGCTTTTGGGAAGGGGAGACAGTGACTACAGTTCTAGGAAAAAGCTGTTTATCAGCTTATTTGTTTATCGCTCTGTACCTTCTCCCTCAGGGGAGTGGAGAGAGCAGGCAGTGTCCAGGGTGGGCTGGGTCCTTTATTATACAGCTGGCTTTGTTTCTCAGTCGGCCAGTGTAGATGACCTGTCCTGTAAGCTGGTTCTCACCTGCACGATATAATGTGTTCAAATCTACTGTAGTGTGTCAGTGAGCCTGTTAATGCAGTTTGAGAAAAATGAATACATTTCAGTTCGAGGCTCTCGGATCAGATTAAGACATGAAAAGTGGGGCTTGAGCTCAGATCTGGCAACCTGTGGATCAATATTAACGTCTCGGGAGTGACAGGTGGAGAGGTTGAAGGGACTTCTCTTTTTCCTTTGTGCATCACTTTCCTGCTCTGCCTTTCTGTCTGTGCTGAGCTGTTTGTCCAGGCCCTCACTCCTGTAATCAGCATCAGCGTTTGTCAACCGCCCGGATGGCAATTTGACATTTCAGAACAATGCTCGATGCCGACAGGGGCGGGGGGTGGGGTTTGGGGGACGACAAAGCAGAGCAGGGTGAGTGAACAGAAGAGAAGCAAAAAGGTGCTAATGAGCTTTTTGGAAGCTAGGAGGTGATTTTTAGTGATGACAAAGTGGCTTTCACCTGTCTGCTCTGCTGCCATCTCACGTAGCATTGCACATCATGGCAGAGCTCCATTAGATAACAGCACAGAGAAGGACGGAAAATGAGAGTGAAACAAAATAGAAAAAGAGAGAGGGGGGGGGTGATGAGAAATGAGCCGAGAATACCAAAGAGATAATAGCTGTGTGTGTGTGTGTGTGTCAGCTGTCGGTCACAATACTTCTACAGTTATATGGGTTTCAAAGATCCTTGGTAGGTTTTTAAATGAGATGAAGCGTTGTACTTTCTTCTTTCTTTTTTTTCATTTTCATCACACAACCAGGGCAGGGAGATCATTTCTCATCTGAGAAACATGATTTTAAAAGAATATATTCACATTTCAAGGAAATGGGAGTCAGATGAAAAGATGGATATCATAGTAGTCATCTCTGTGCGATAATAGAGTTAAAGGTCTAGGATGTGTCTGGACTGAAAGCAGAGGCGAAACGGTTAGCCTCGCGCCATCAAATGGAGACACAATCCGCTGCAAATTAATTTAAATCACAATGGTGGTATCAATAAAGGTTTACTCAAATAAGAGTGAATGGGAAATAGGTTTTGTTGGGGACTATCCAGCAGCAGGACCATGTTCATGGTAATCTGCTGACTGTCATGGCCATAACCTCACCCTGGGAAAAACCTTGATTATCTGGTTACGTCTAGGATTATAACAGATTGCACAACCCGTTCTCACTCCAAACTCGTAAATACGGACGCTTGGGCGGTGGCTGTCGGCGTCAAGATACCGACAGAAAAAGCGCCCTTCAGCGTGTGTGTAGAACGCACCGGGCAGAGCAGTAGCTACGCGGCACTTGAAGGTGACGTAGCATTAAGAGCGACAACGGTAGCGAGTAGTATGAAAGCCCGAAAATCCGCGTAGGGAGGTTGGTTGGGGGGGGAGGTTGGATGGGTCAAACAACACAGGACTTTCACCCAGGAGACCGGGGTTGTTGTCCATCCTGTCCCGTTCTTGTTTACCTAAACCCAACTGTCCCAGACCAGTTTCTGGTGTGTAAAGACGTAGAAAACGCCACGCAGCCGCCATGCTACTGACACGCAACAGAAACGCCACGCTCACGCCACGCAGCCAATGTGCAGGAGGCCTTAGGCTGGTTACACACTGGCTGCGTGGCGTGTCCATTTATATTTCGGCTCCCCATGTTAACAGGTCTTACACACTGCCTGCGTGACATGCAGGGCGTCTCAGGGGCGACAAGCGTGTTGAAAGCGTTTCCAGGCAAAATAGAATAGGAAAATATGTTTATATGTCATTTAGACACAAATACATATTAATAAATGACATGTTGATGTTTGAAAGTCGCGAGGTTTTGATATAAATGCAGATATATAAATGTAATTTACAAAAAAAAATTGTTTTTGATTTTCTAATATTGCACCTGTCAATACAGAACGAAATATTCTGTAGCCTATTTTTCCGTCAATACTGCCGACGTTGTCTTTGCAGTAATCAAATCCGTATATATTTATGTTTAACGTGGTATTTCATTTTATCCATGGGAAACATCCATGTGTCCAGACAAGGCTAGCAGCAGCAGCGCCGCGCAGACACGTTTCTGATGTGTAAAGACGTAGAAAAATCCACGCAGCCGCCACGCAACAGAAACGCCACGCTCACACCATGCAGGCAGTGTGTAACTGGCCTTATTGTTGAACCCTGCTTCTCTTCCTAACATCTAACATGCACACTAAAAAAAAGGGCAGATGGGATCCAAGGGAAGTGAAAATTAGCTATAATCAGGCCTCCGCTAACACACACACATTCACACACGGGCGACTGACTTGCTGGCAGATTTTGGTCCCTAATAACGGTTTAGCAGTGAGAGGACCTGGAGAGGAGGTGAAGACTGACACTCGAACCATCCCCCCTTCTCGTTTCCGCTGGCAGCTCTCATCTGCCATGTTGGAGGGAGCGCTGCCATCACTTGGCACCTTATTTATTTTAATTATTTTGATTCCCGCTCTCCATCTCTGGCATCCCTGGCTCGGGGAATCGCTGATGGCTGACACTCATTTGTCAATCTCGCCGCGGCTGCCTGCCAATTATAAAATGAAAAGTTTTGGCGAGGCCATTAGAAGCAGCTCTGGCTGTTTCCCTGAGTGTTAACAGGCGAGAGCGGCCTGCCACCGCCTCCAACCTGCCCTCCGTTTTTCTCGGCAGCGTAATGTGGGCCCGACGCCACTTGCCGACTATCAGGTGAGCGTTTGCTCCCCGTGTTTGATGTCCCGGCTTTCTCACGGTCGAGTTATCAGCGCTCCCACTCTGTGCTGCCAGATTTAGAAACTTCATCATCTCGTTTCGTCGCTCCTGTCCTCTTTTCAGATTTCATCATGCTGGTTTCTCTACATCAGCAAAACAAAATCTACAGGACATACTGGACAGTTTTTCAGAATGTGTAAGATAATAACCAGTCAGGAAAAGACTGGCTGTGCTGATTTAGCTCATTTCAATGACAGTTAAGCAGCTCATGTGAACTGGGTGACAGGTTTCGACAAAATGAACAAAACCTCAACATTTTAAATTACCGGACCACTAATGTTACACAGTTTAGCTCATTTACTACGAGTCACATCTACTTTGCATTCATACTGACATGGACGGATCAACCTGTCAGGCAGCCTGGGGCAAAAATGGGCTCCTACTAACCCATTGTTCCTCGCCCTCTCTGTGGATTATTACAATGTGTTGAAAAATATGACATGACCCCAGGCCTGCTATGCAGAAATATAATTAAACTAGGGCTGTCAATTGATCAGTTTTTTTAAGATTGCGATTAATCACGAGTGTCGTAGTTAACTCGCAATTAATCGCAAATTAATTGCCCATTTTTATCTGTTCTATATGTACTTTGAAAAGGGATACTTTTCAAGTTTTTAATGCTCAAGTGGTATTTGAAACTCGGCGTACACTGGGATATATTTAATGTCGCTAAGAGGGTCTGAAAAGTTGCTAAATCTAGCAAGAAAGTCGCCAGGTTGGCAACACTGTCCACAACGTTACAGCTGCCGCTTCCCGAATTCCCAAATTCTGGAGCGGAATCACAGAACGTGCGTGTGTTAAGCGGCCATTAAAAAGAGTGAGTGTCGTTTTTTTAGGAAATTGCTTTCACTCGTTATTAACGCGTTCATTTTGACAGCCCTAAATGAAACACAATGTAATTTAGAAATATGCAACATGTCAGCACAATATTAGTCTCGCATTGCCAGACCTTCCTTCACAGCGCTGCGAGGGAGGGTCTGGCAGGTCCACACAGCATTGCGGGATGGGAGAAAAACTTGCTCTGGTTTATTGGCATTTCTTTAAACCAATAGCTATCAGGAACTTGTTTTGGTGGAACATGTGTACGTTTAAAAGTTGTTGTAGTCTTGCAACAGAAAACTCAGATTGGACAGATAGTCTAGCTAGCTGTCTGGATTTACCAGCCGGCACACGCCCTCGGTGACGGGAAGCGGCGCGCACAGACCAAATGTCCTGCTAAATGTTTCTGCTGTGCACTCTCTCTGTACTTCTTCAACAAACCTTTACCTTATATAGTCTATGCCCTGTACAGATGCAACCGTTGCCTCAGTTAGCCATGTCACGTGTACACGCTAAACACGAGATCTAGGGGATATTTTAAAGAATCTCCGCAGCTTGCTGGTCTGATGTGCCGTACGGGCCGCCGTACTCCGGTCGGGGGTTCCTGCCGCACACTGGGTCACAGCTCTGTTCCTGTGTGGCGGCACAGTGGCCCAGCCACCAGTGTTACAATATAAGGGTCAGCCCTATGTTCCCACAGCCCAATGTTCCCACAGCCCTATGTTCCCACATTTCTAAAAAAGTTCTTTTCACTGAAAATTGGGTTTATCTGTGTTTTTTGCCCCCAACAGTGCCTTCCAGGCAGCGCTGCCTGGAAGGCACTGTTGGGAGGCACTGGTTATAACTAGTTAAGATTAAGGTTAGGGTTAGATGCCTTGAAGGCAGCGGTCGCAGCACTGCCTGGAAGGAGCAGTTGGGGGCAAAAAACACCATCGAGCGAAAATTGGGCCCTATGTTCCCACATTTCTAAGATTTTTCTTAAAATTAGGCCCCTATGTTAGGGTTAGGGTTAAATTATAGAATGTAGTCCATTGCTACTGGATAATAGGTTGGGTGTAATCGGCTACCAAATTGGGAGAAAGGGGGATAAAATCTGATACAAATTCATGAAAAAGGAAATGGGGGAACATAGGGCCTAATTTTGGAAAATAATCTTTGAAATGTGGGAACATAAGGCTGTGGGAACATAGGCACGCTCCCACAATATAAAGGCATGCCACCCGCCAAAGTCGCTAGTGAGAGTGACTGTGTTACCCGCCACTGCCGAAATCTACCTGCATTTGGCGGGTAAGCAGGTGCTAATGTCAAGCCCTGGTAGTGTATCGTATGTCGTATCATGAAGATTCGAAACACTACCGTTTTAAGGATTTGTGAAATGTACAAAAAAATCCGACACGTTCTTTTAAAGCATCTTTTCTTTAATGGATGCAGCTTTCTCCTGAACTCTGACAAACGCACAGCGGCTGCAGCAGAGGAGCAGAATTAAATTTTGTTGAGAAAACACAATCCTTCATTTTCCGTTGTGTTGCTATAAAGTCGAGCTTGTTAATTAGAAGGAAGCTTGTCTGAAGGATTAAAAAAAACACGCTCTGCTGTTCATTTCAGAGCCCGCCGCATCACACACCTGCACTGATGGATTATGGGTAAGCACTTTTGTTTGTGGGTTGCATTTTGTGATGAGACGTTTGATCCGGGCAAAAGTGTCAAGTCAGGCAGAAAAGCAGACTAACAAGAAGCCTGGTTGCCTCTGGGTATAAAAACAACTGGTTTAATGTTGCTCCCCTGCAAATGCGCGGCCTCCTTTCATCAGCATATTTTAACAGTCATACGGTAAAGAACAAAAAGAAAACAAATTGGGGTTTGGGGAAGGACCAGAGACAACAGAATTTCTCTTGAATTAGCAGCGAGCGAGGCAAAGCTCGGAGCTTAACAGCTCTGTTTCTGAAGCACAAATGTTTCCTACAAAGAAGCGGCTGCTCCCCGCTTCCTCACAGAATAATTGGATGGAGAAAGAAACAACGCCTTTGAGCGGATGTTCCCTTTTGTTTTAGCTGTAAATATACACACTCATATACACTGTATTCATGTCATGGCTGTAGTGATCCAAAAAGCAGTTAGTTCTACCAGCAGCCCCGTCCCTGCTGTCAGAGGTCATTAACTCTGTGTGTGTGTGTGTGTGTGTGTGTGTGTGTGTGTGAGTGTGTGTGTGTGTGCGTGAGAGAGAGATCAATAGCAGCGTGATGGTAAGCTATAGGAGCCATGCTGGCTAATTAAGGCTTCTAAACTAGCCGAGCCACTTCTGGCCCTGCCTGAGCCACAGAACGCACACACACACACACACATACACACACACACACACACACACACACATACACACACACACACACACACACACACACACACACACACACACACACACACACACACACACACACAGGCTGATTTAAGTGTTTGTCCTCTGAAGGGAAAACGTGTGTCAAGTATTATCCTACATCTTGTGTAGGAGTTAAGCTTGATTTCCCAAGATGTTTGTATGAAAAAGAATATATTGCTTCCTGGTCATTTTGACAAGTTTTACTATATCTTATCATATATATTATCAAAACAAATCACTGTACTTGCAGCCCAAGCATGGATTTCCACATTAAATGTGGTCCATGAAGGAGATGTCTTTGCATTTTCAACATACAAATAGTTCCTTTTCTTCATTTCGCTCAGCTTGGTAAGAGTCTGCATCTTTTGTACCTTAGTTTTTCCGCATATGAATCTCTTTTATATTCCTTCACATTCAGTCTGAACAGCTCAAAGCTTAATTAAAGTGGCCCTATGCAGTTGTGGCCATTTCTTCACTGTTTTCTCGCATTTTCCTGGCAGGTTTTTCTATAGAGCTCCCTCTACAGCTTCAGAATAGATATTTGGCAGCTCCTATGTTTACTCGTGTCCGACTCCTCTCTCGGTCATTCTCCCGTTTCCTCTTCCTCTGTTCCTCCGACAATGCTTTCCTAGCTTTCTGCTTCTTTTTTGCCGGCTCAGCCATGACGATAGTGTGAAAAACTCCATCGCTACCTTGTTAGCCGGTTCCTGAATGGGCGTATGTTTGCAGTGCCGTGAAGCAATTCGTCATATCACGAGACCTGATATCATGTGATCCTTCCTGACACTGAGGCCGGCGTCTCGCCAGCCCAAAGTTGTAAGGGTGGTTTTTCCGCTCACAGGCGCTAGGTGGGAGCGAGATGACCACCATTCAACCCGAAAAAAGTCATATAACCATTCCAATGACTCCGAAGCTGTTCAGTTAAGGTAAATTAAAACAAAAAAAACCTGCATAGTTCCCCTTTAAGCGTTTTAGTTGCCACTCAACTCTGAAGTAAAGCTCTAATGCTTGATTTATGGCTAAGCGTTGAATCTGCGCCATAGGTACGTACGTAGATACGGACCCTACGCAGTAGCCCAGGGGTGTCAAACTCACTAAGGGCCACACTGGAAAATAAGAATCACATCAGGGGCCATACATGTAGAGTCTATTGACATGCTTTTATTCAGTCGGAAAAAAAATATATTTGACTGTATTATTGCATGCCTCATATAGCCTTTTCACATACAATTTGGTCCATATGAAGCCCTAATAAAGTCAGCAAAAAAGTCCCTTAGTCAGCATAGAATGTAGCAAAACAATGCATTCGGATTACATTTTCAAAAGTAAGCTACCACACAGCCGACTCACAACAACCTGTCTCACAGCCTGAATATATGCAAACTCTCTGCTTCTGGGGGAATTTTCGGAGTCTCAAAGTCAGCAAATTCGACTTTGGTTTGGCGCACAACTAGGTGGGCCAGAATTTAATGTGAACCTAAATGGATTTGCTGGCCGGTCAAAATTTGTGAGTGGCTGGATTTGGCCCGCGGGCCTTGAGTTTGACACATGAGCCTGATGTCCACCTCCCCAGAAATGTAACTACATGTTGTACAACTGTGATCAGCCGTTCCCTTCTACTCATTTACAGGTTCTCCTTTTCTGTGAATGACATGAAATCATCAACGCATTGCCATCATGGATGCTATTTGTTACTGTGAAAAAGGTATATGTCTCTTTGATAAAGTAGAAATAGGATAAGTAGATGAATATCACACAATGTCTACATTGTGTGGGCCTTTCTGAGAATATTTATGGCCAACCTGATCTCACAGAATTCCGTGAAATAAACACGGTCCCTTAACTCAAAGTCTGCGGCAGTTTCACGGAATCGCAGAAAATTCCGTGATGGGCCTCCCTACGCAGATTTTCGGGCTTTCATACTACTCGCTACCATAGTCGTTCTTAATGCTACGTCATCTTCTCATAGACTTTACATTGGCATTGTTTTTTCTGTGGTGGCCGCATGGAATTTTCACACATCCTGTGCCACCACAACGTAATGCGGTGTTAACGATTTGTGGTCATTTCATGGAATTGTGTGTGCGACCAGGCTGTAATGGCCCATATAGTCGAAAGCCGTGAGTCGCAGCTGTCCACTGTATCTTTTAAAGTAAGGAAAGTAAGGCCATTGACCAATGAATAAGTAAGAATTTTATGATCAGAAACCCTACTTTTTGAAAAGATTTCACATTGTGAGACATTTTTGTTTTTAAACATTTTTTTAATTTTAAATATCCTCAAATAAAAAAAAATATTTTCCATGTTAATGAAGAGCCAGATGTCGACTGAAAAAAATGAAACCGTTTTTTTCTATTATTAATGTAACACATTCATAGGGCAGTGCAGCCTTGGTGGAGGTTTGTCCAAGTGCTACAGTCATTAAAATTCTCATTTCACATTTATCTATCAGACAGAAATGACTTTGTTGCATTTATTAATCATTTTCATCCAATTAAAACTGATTTCTGTGTCTGCTGCCAAAATTGTGCGTGCGGAAAACGAAAAAAAAGATTCAACCATCACTTCAATCTGCCTGCAACTTCTCCATCACCTGAGCACAATTCATTTGCTGATTGAAAGTCTGAAGCAGGTGAAGCAGCTGCTTTCACTTGATGTTTTTTTAATCACATGCCGTTCCCCCCGCTGTCCAGTCGAATAAACAACACGCCCAGCAGGTTAAAAGATGTAGCTGCAAATCAAAAGTCCAAGAGCAACAATATCTTCAGGCTGTATTTAAAACTCCTTGTTTGGCCACCAGACATGTGTGCATGCTTTGTGTCTTCTAATATGATTAGCAAAGTCAGTACCTGGAAATGAGTCGCTGCATTTTTCTTCATCTCAGCACGATGCTGTGTTTTTTAAAATCCACAATTGAATTTGATCTACTGCTGCTGATTGGGAAAAAAAATATATATATGAATAACTGGCCTGAAGGGGGCACTAACGTCTGTTCTTCTCCTTTTTGAGTTCTGACAAAACCAGTGGCCAGGGTGCCTCTCACATCTGAGTCGCAGCATTTAAAATGTTTCTGACTCAAAGAGAAAACTCCATTTGCAGCTCACATCGAGGAGACATGCTCGCTCCTGATTGGCTCTGACGGGGGGCTTCCATCAATTGCGAAGAAGAACATGTTCGCTTTTGCTTTGTTGTCATAGTTCACCTGTTTACTTTTCCTTATTTGCAGTTTGACAGGAGCCGCGCCGTCTCTGCAAGCAGCCTGTCACATCTGTTCATGAGATGCTGGGAAGCGGATTGGCAACCGATGAACTTTGAGGAAAACATGCACAGAGGAAACTTTTCACTTGAAATAAGAAATCCAGACACACTTCAGGTACGACTGAACACACAGAGCGGGACAGCAGGATCGGTCTATTGATGCTGTATCAATGAAAACTTCTCTGGGTTTTATTGTTAGTAATAGCTCCCACAGTAGTCGTGTATGAATGCCCGATTTCCATGAAACATGGTGGAAAGGTGTAGCAAGGGCCAAGAACGACCCATTAAACTTTGGACAGGATACAAATTAACAGGGCTGATGTATTGCTGTATTCCTTGTGTATTGTTTGGGTAGTTTAACCCTTGTGTTGTCCTCGGGTCATATTTGAAGTTTTTTGTATCAGAAATATGGGTTTCTGTCAACCAAATTGCCTAAAATTAACACGGATGCATGGATGTACATACAACTTTCTTCGCAGGTAAAAAAAATTTTCCAACTCTATTTATTTTACATTTTCACACCAAATGACATACAACAGAGGCGAATGAAACATTGTCAAAACAGTATGTCAATTCTCCTCAATTCCCCTACCCATCCCAAACCCACCCAGTTCAGGTCCAAAACAGACGGGGACAGAAAACACAGACCCATGCACACAGACAAACACACAGCTGGCGTCTAGTGGAGCAGTCCAGAAGGAGCTCAGTCCTCCACGTCAGGAGATAAGCTGAGGGAGTCAACGAGTTCTAGGAAAGGGTTCCATGATTAGAGCTGGGCGATATGGAGAAAATCAAACATCCCGATAATTTGGACCAAATACCTCGATATCAATATTGTGGCGATATTGTAGGGTTGACAATTTGTGCTTTCACAAAATATGCACACGATGAGATTTTTGATAAATAATCATCAGTTATAATAACTATGTGGGTAAAGGCAAATAATAGAACCGCTAGAACAGTCTGGTGTGTTCGGAAAATTACATCACTCTACTGTAATGCAGCCTTTAAAACCAGGAAAAGACAACACTGTCATATCAGGATATTGCGATATTCAAAATGTAAGACGATATCTAGCCTCATATATCGATATCGATACAATATTGATATATTGCCCAGCCCTAGTTCCATGTCTCTAGGAATGTCGAGATAGAGCCTTTCGGTGAAGATCTGAGCTTCTCAAGCTTTAAGTTGTCAAGCACCTCTTTAATCATACACAGTCGTGTGTAGCAGGACGGGAGAGCCTCCAGTTGAACAAGATCAGTCTCCAGGCTAGCAGAGATGTAAACGCCAGGGCCCGCCTCAGTGCAACGGGGAGGTCCTTCGCAGGTTAAATTAATGATTACTTTTATTGAATTTTGGGTGTTTTCTTCAATTTTATAGCATTTGAAAAAAATTTTTAAATGGTTTCAAACGTGTTTACTGACTAGACTTTGAGATAAACCAGCCTGTGCTTCACTCAGCATCATGTTATCTTAACTATTAGTCAAAAATAATGCATAATTTCTGCATTTAAAAAAAAAAAATTCAAAATGAGGTATAATGTCATATAAATTGGGTTTATTGACCATGAATAAAAAAAGCTTTGAAAAAAGTGACAAAAAAGTCAGAAAAAAGCACCAAGGAAAATGTAATTTTCAATTTTGACCCAGAAGGATAACAAGTTAATGGTGGACGGGAAGACAACGCAAGGGTTAAAGTCATTAAAGTCACCATGGTCCTTAAATCTCTGAAACACTGACACAATCCTCTATCCATTCATACACAAATCCAACCCAGTCTCAGGGCAACTCTTGAAATGGTCACGTTATTTAATCTATTGATTCGTGTACACGGACACGTTTATCTTTTTTTTTTCGTGGTGGTAAGCACGTTTTTTGAACTAATGTATTTCAATGGGAAGCATATTTCTTGATCACAGCACGACTATGGTAGAGAGTAGTATGAAATGCCGGTCGGGGTGGTGGATGGGTCAAACAGTACAGGACTGATGATTCCTTTCCCCGTTGTTCTTTTCCTAAACCCAACCTCCGTATAGATGCTTCCCATTACGTGCTGACCACCACGAAAAAAACCGAGATAAACGTGTCCGTGTACAAGACTCAATAAATTAAAAATGACGTGACCATTTCACGAACTGCCGTGAGACATGTCAGATTCAGGACAGTGTGTGTTGAAAACCTGACATAAAGGCAATGAACTCCACTTCAAATAGCATAACACTTTGTTTTTCATACAAACTGCTGCCCGCAGTAGCTTAATTTCTTCTGAAGATGACAATATATGATGTATATCTCAGACATTTAGTGACCGTTCCATAGGTCTGTAAATAAAAGGAGCAACGCAACCCAGAGTTCAAAGAGTTCTGAAGTGGCTCCACAGTGTGTTAATGAATGTTTGGAAAGCTGTGTCGGGTTCTTAAAGACTCAAATGCCAAACAGAAGCAAAAGCATCTCACAGGCTGAAAAACACAGGGTAAACATGTTGTTTAACCAAAAAACCCAAAGCTTCGTTGGTTGGGTCAATCAATACATCTCGGTGATAGAATTGTAATTGCATGCACGCAACGGTGTAAACACACCCAAGACACATCGAGGATGGGTTCCAATTTAATTAGACAAACTCTTTCCAGAGGTCAGAGACACATTTGGCCTTATTAAGAACAATGTGTAAACGTAACTTGTCTTCAATCTACAGGCAGACGCTACAATAATTAGATTAAAGAAGCAAGAAAAGCAAACAACAAGGCACCTCAGACAAAAGCAGGGTGTAGTGATGGGTTTACTGTGAGTTTGAAATGCTGCAAGAAATCTGTGTCTGACTGCTGCTCGTTAAGAATCACAATGTCTTTTTTTACATTACTGACTGTGTACAGATTAAACAAATGGCGCAGAAGGTCTCTCAGCTTATAATTAGTGAGATTTATTGGTTTAATTTTTTTATCTATCGGTAGAGCCAGGCTAGCTGTTTCCCCCCCCGCCTTCAGTCTTTGTGCTAAGGTGTTTTAAGCCTCCAACGTTGTCTTCCAGGCAGCGCTGCATGGAAGGCACTAGGGTTAGGAAAAGGTTAGGTTTGGGTTGCGAGGGGCACGGGCACAAGGGGACCACTGGTGTGAATAAAACACTTAAAGAACTCCTTAAAAAAACAGGTTCGGTTATATAAAAAAGGGGTTTAGGTTAAGGTTTGGTGCCTTGAAGTCGACGGTCGCAGCGCTGCCTTGAAGTCGAGGTGGGGGCTTAAAATACCATTGAGCTTATGCTAAGCTAAGCTAACTGACTCCGAGCTCTAGCTGCAGTGTTGATGCACAGACATGAATGGTATTCATCCTCTCATCATACTTTTGGCAACAAAAAAAAAAAGCAAGTTAGAAAATTTCCCAAAATGTTAAACTATATTCTTTTAAAATATACTGTATATATTGTTTAGCATTTTTAGTCCCCCACTTTGGTCTGAAATATCTTCATAAATATTTGATGGACTCCTATTAAATTTTGTACAGACATTCATGGTTCCCTGGGGATGTAATCTTAATAACTGAAATAAATTTTTGTTTGATGACAAAACACTTGCAAAGCTAACGGTATTCAGCTGTACTCTGGGTTTAGTTCTCATAAGCAAACGTTGATTCATGCAAACACACTAAACTAAGATGTTTAGTTTCTATTTTTAAGTTACATAACGATAGGTAGGGTAGGAATTTGGTGTAAATAGCATTACTGATCTTGAAAGACATTTTTTGTCAAGTTCACAGAATGAATGGTCATATTTCCCCAGTATTAGAATTTTTGCCCCGTTGATTTGCATTTCCAGTCAGAGAGACTGAGGGTAAAATTACACAAAGTTAAAGTTATTTTAAAACCCTAAAATATTCGGGGCTTTTTAGAAAACATTGGGGGCTGGAGCCCCAGAAGCCCTCCCCCCCATCAGTCCACCCATGGTAAACGTGAGAAATATTATAACCCGATAAACATCATAATGTTAGCATTGTTATTGTGAGCATGCTGGCGTTTGTATTTAGCTCAAACCAGTACGTGTACAACGGCAAACAGATGCTAAAATGACAGTTAACGTCTTGGGACAATGTGAAATAAGTGTCCTCATTTCAACATGTTATCCGTAGGATTCAGTGTGTTTTGTACAACCATAAGAAAAAAACATTTAAGAACATACATTAATGTAGCTATCTTACATTGTCCACACTATGAGCCACAGTAGTATTCCTGTATGGCCATGCACTCCCTTAAATACACCAGTTTGGCAGGCAATAGTAGAAAAGTAAGTTTAAATGTCTAGAGGAGGAATCAGAGTCAGCTCCTTTCACATGACAGCAGTTATTTCTGTCTAATTACCTGGATTCTTTGACCATGGTGCATGTTGAGTGTGTGTGATAGGACTTCACGAAAGCACAGACTGTCCCGCCGCTGCCAATGTTATCCCACTAAATGTATGAAAATAGAAGCTCAGCTATTGTTGGACTCAGCGTGCTGCCTCAGCATATACATCCTCTGACACCATTTGGAAGAGGTGCACCCTGGGATATTCTCTTGCTGGGACAAAATCCATCTCAATCCATCTCCCCTCTGGCACAGCGAGAGGAAGTTTGATTGATTTATCAGGCCTGCGTCTCCCCAGCCTCCCTTTAATGAGACAGTAATAGCCCACGGTCGGCCGGCACTCCAGAGTCGAATGTGAAGGAGAGGCGAGCAGCAGAGAACAGAAATGTGGACAGAATAAGTAACCCGAGGTACAATCAATCCAACACACACTCAGATAGAGAGAGAGGGGAAGAAATGAGAGAGATGGCCAGAAAGAAATGTGTGTGTGTGTGTGAGTGAGTGTTTGCAAAGATCAGAAGTAGGAAAGGAAAGTTATTACTGTTCACTGAAAACTAAGTGAATAAGTTTCATTTAATATGCATTTTGCATCATCTGGCAGATCTCGGCAGCCCTCCGCTGTGAACTGGCATCACGGTGGAACCAAACACCATTCATCTCAACACACTGCCCACATTGCCATGACACAGAGCCGGACTTGAATCAGTAAAATATCTTTTTTAACAATATTGCCGAAAATATGTACCCCTATACTTTTTTCTTTGTCCTCTTGGTGAGGGCTTGTTTCTTAGATCCAATTAATTGAAACCTTGAAGCTCCAGCATACAATTATTCTTCCAAATTTGTATCCCTTTCCTGTTTCTACATGACATGTTGGCACTAGATGAATGGTTTTGAGTTTAACCACATTTCAAACCTAATTAAGGATGAATTGAATAGTTCACATCCTCTGGGGATGGATATCCATTTTAAATTGCAGGAATATGGAGGAAGTAGTTTTGAGATACTTTGTTAATTCTTGGTCAGTAAGATATCATGATACAGTGTCTAAAATCAAAAGGCTTTATCCTCCGGGGAGCATGGCTCTCCTCAGTCCTCAGTTACATTTTCATATGTCCTGATGTTGGTCTTGAGGTGAATGTCGAGTGGGGGCAAAAAAATATTATAAATCATCTTATCAACTTCCTGACACTTCTAGAGGAAGATATTTCAGCAAGTGTGAAGTATTTAACTGATTGTTAACTTGGTTACATCCCATTCTCATTTTAATTGGTATCACAACTTTGTGTCATAAATTGTTACGCTGTTTTCCTGTCTGAAGATGTATCTGCGTGAACCTACCTTGAACCAATCCTCGTGCTTCTTTCTTATCTATCTACTCTCACGTCATCGAAGAGAATGGCACAATTGTTAGAAAATTGATATATTCTTGTGTGTCTCATTAGCCTTTAGAACATTGTGAAATGAATCCTGCTCGGCATCACTTTGTTCTCCAAGATCTTGCAACTGCTTTCAGAATCAACTCACAGAGGTCAAGTCAGTAGATGATAGGATACGAACCACAAAAAAATCGTGGTCGGATTGTTTCATAACACTGGTGCCTTTCAAGTGACAGTTCAAGAAGGCGGTCAAAGTCAGAAGCCAAGATTCAGAAAATCATGATCGGATTGCTACATAACAATAGTCTCGCATTGCCAGGCCTTCCTCCACAGCGTGCGTAGGAGGGTCTGGCTAGTCCACACAGCATTCCTGGATGGGAGAAAAACGTGCTCTGGTTTATTGGCATTTCTTTAAACCAATCACAATCGTCTTGGGTGATGCTAAGCGCTGAGTGGAGCCACGGTTCGGCTACAAAATAGCCTCGGGAAGGAACTTGTTTTGGTGGAACATGTGAACGTTCAAAAGTTGTTTTAGTTGTGCAACAGAAAACTCTTTGGATTGGACAGATAGTCTAGCTAGCTGTCAGGATTTACCCTGCAGAGATCTGAGGAGCAGTTAATCATAGTCCTCATGACTCCACCGGAGCTTAGAACGCCAACACAAAGAAAGCGGAAGGTAACGGGACATCCGAAAACAAACATCCTAAAATACGAGAGCAATCCGGGAAGTTGAACGTCGTGGCTATAGACTACGTAACACTGACTTTCCAAATTGGGCAGCTTTTTTTGCTAACTGTTAGCAAGGCCCTTAAATATCCAGCGTACGAGGAGCAGACACAGCGGAGGACCGAGACGAAGACGAACAGACCAGACGTAAAGAGATGCCGTAGAGAGAGTAGAGAAGGGGATCAGCAGACAGACAAAGGCAGCAGGTAGAGCAGGCATCTGCTGATTGCCAGCAGCAGTCGGTCACTGCAGCCTTTAATTAAAGTCACTCTCCTGGGCTCTTAAGCAACAGCTTGCAATTTCCACAGACAACAGCAGCACGGAGGCAAGCCCCGATGACCTGTAATTGTCTGCGGATACTGGGCCGGGGGAGGCGGCGATGGCAGCATCTGCCAACCTGTGATTTTCATGGAAACTAATGACACAGTGGTGGCGACATCATTTTCTTGACACTCTTTGCCGGGGGGAAAAAAGGTGAGACGCTGACCTTTGTGTTGATCCGTCTCCATTAAAAAAAATAATAATAATGTTACGGTTCTGTAAATTGAACAAACAGCCTCGGGTATTAAAATGCAGCGTGTAAGCAAGAACAGTCATAATTTTGCATCACAGGCTGCCATTTGTTGTGTCGTCAGACATCCCAGTGGGAACGGGCTTTTTGGAAAAGGTCAACATTAAAAAAATGTGTTGAACAGAATAGATCTGCTGCAGTTTGTTCCCAGGGGTCATACATTCATCCAGCTTGATGTTCCACTGGCTCTTAATAATGTTCTCTCTGAACGAAACACAAACCATCTCCTCGAGAGACTGGCTCTCTGGGGGACAATGATTTATATGTTTGAGGTAAATAACATTTTGCCTTAAAATTGAATACAAAAAGACAACAGGATGTGAGTAGAGGAGCCACATATACGCAGGCAAAAGAGACGCATGCCGTTTGAGAGCCTGGGGGGGTGTCCACATATATCCAAGTGGTTTGTGCCGGTATTGCATTACCTTGCACGACAGCTGGATTCTCACGATATCGCAGGATCACATATTCCACACAAATCCATCTTGTCAGGCTCCAGGTAATTGTCCATATTTAAACTAGAGAATGTAACGTTGCGGTCGTTAATGTTGTGAAATGGTCCCAGTTTCGTTTGGGCACAAAAACTAGTGGTGGGCGGAGCGATCCAAATATCGATAATAGCGATACCAATGGTGGTATCGATATTGCTCAATACCAGTGTAATGAGATCGATACTTAAGTTTTAGTTTCTCTCCAGTTTGCACTGCTGCGGTTTCATCAAAGAGGACGGGCGATGGCCAGCAGCAGACACACACAAGCCGGACAGAGACGACTAAAGAATGGCAGAGAGGAAGAGGAGCGCTGTGTGGCTATATTTAAAGGCCAAAAATTAAACAACGGCAAGCTGTATGATTTGTAAAAAGGCTGTAAGATAAAGTGGTAACACAACAAGTTTAAACAAGCATATGTAAATTCAGTCCTTGGTTTTAACTTATTAATAATCCAAAGGAAAAAATCACAAAACCACTTAAAAGGGTCATGACAATTCATTCAGATTTAGCAATTTGATGATGAATTCACATTAATTATTAAAACGTATCAGTATCGGCGATACTGGCCCTGTATTTACTTGGTCTTTACATTCATTTTCAAATGGGCTCCCGAACCCTGGGCTCCTGTGTTTGTTTGAACCACCCCCCCCCCCACCCCCCCAACCTGTATCCTTATCTGGAATTTGGTGCTCTTATACTTTGTCACCTTACTTCCTGCTTTGCTCCCATAATAATCACAGGAGGCCACTAGAGGGCGCCGCCAGTCTATACATAAATATGAGACGCAATTGTTGCTTGAACAAACGACTTATGGGGGCTTTTTTTTTTTCAAGGGAGTAAAGTCTTGACTGCAAACAGGGAAACGGCTAGCCTGGCAGGTCACAAAGTCTACCAGCACCTCTAAAGCCTCTGAAGCTCGCTAATTAACCAATTATATGCCGACTGTTTGATCTGTGCAAAAGCCAAAAAGTGTAAAAAAAAACACAAGCTGGAGTTGACAGGGGTTATGTACACAACCTTCTGGTCGTACAGTACACGTACTTTTCGGTGGCAGGGAGATGGTCATGTAGGCATGTCGGGCTTTTGCTCCCAAATTAATCACGGAAGGCCACTAGAGGATGCCGCCACTAGAAACCTACGAGACGTAATTGCTTGCGTGAACAAACAGCACCTCTGAAGCCTCTAAAGCTCACTAATGAATGACTTAAATGTTGCCTGGTACATGTATTGTTTATTTGCAGGTATAGTCAGAAATGTCCAGTTTGAGACGCCACCTTCTCTCAGAGAGATGGTAATTTAGGCTTGTCAGGTTATCACAAAGGGTCCAGTACTCAAATTGTAAAACCACTGTTTTACAGTATATAAAATGAGTAGCAGCGAGTTCTAACTGCAGCTGGAACTCTCAGTTCCTCAGTATTATGTATTTATATATGAAGAAAAACAGAATCCCTGATTATTCTAGGTTTTTTTTTCTTTTTTTAAAAGACGTCTCAGTGACTCAAATCTAGTTCAGACTCGTTGCATCATTTTGAGAGAGCAGCTTACAGCACATAACAGGCAGGACAGAACCGAGTCAGCGTGCTGCAGCCTGCGCCATCCTGCTGGCTGCGTGTACCCAGGGACCTCATTAGTCCGAGCGGGCTGCTCCGTGGTCACCGGTGGGCCCCTTTGAGGGCAGGCAGACAGCCACGGGGAACCGGCTTCCTAAGAGGGTTTGTCACTGTAAAGGCCAGAGCAGCGACCTGAGAATCCGAATAGGCTGGCTGTCTCGCCGGGGGAAATCAGGGTGCGGCAGGGTGACACATCGGCGCGCTCTGACACTTGTTTGGAGTTCAGAAGGTAACAGCAGGTAGACGCACGCCAGCGGCTGCGCCTCACATTTCTTGTCTTTACCGCGCTCCAAGTTTGTTTGTAGAGAAAATCTTTCATCTTCGGGCTTGAATTGATGAAAACTGACATGTTTGAACACTCACAAACAAGTCTAACACACCTTTAGGGATATTAACTTTGACTTGGAGCTTGCCTAACCTTAACCTATAACCAAAGAAAAGTTTAGCTTCTGCTCTAAAGTATGCAGAGTGAACATTTGCTTTTAGTCCTTTACCAATAACTGCATGCGTGACATTTCTAAGAGCTAACAGGACCGTTCTGTAACTGCCAGCCGTCTAAGATGTAAAATACATTTTCAAGAGCTATTAGCTTATAGTTACATCATGCACTGTAAAACAAATTACAGCTATTGTCGTGTTCTTGTTTGTCGAGAAAAGGATAACGTCTCTTCAACTTCTCTCATTCAATATATATTTATTCTAAAGCAAAGAGGCAAAGTCCAGTACAGGTTTCACAGCTGTGGACAGGTTCTGCTTCACTCTCAGGCTCCACAGAAAGTGTGTAGTTCCCCTATTCTAGACAGTTTTATGTACTATTCTACTCGCCGGTATTCATCTCCTATTGGTTGGCTGGGGCCAGGTCCTTTTGGCCCCCTGGTGGCCAGTTTACACACATATTGCACAGAGCACAATTGATTATCTACTCAAGCACACTCACACACATTTGACATGAGCCCAGTTACACTTTTTCCTAACCTACACCCACGTTTCCTAATGTCATTATCATATTAAGGCACTTTAGGATGTAAACATTAATTATTTCTTCACACTGTTGAGTAGCATGAATTTCGCCTTTGTTTCACCCACAGTGTTGATTACATTACATATGTTTTTTATTCTTGTATCGCTTGTCATCTCAAAATGAGTCAGGGTCACAAAATATATAAATTCACAAGAAAATGTTTTGATATTTCATGATGAGAGATTATTCAAAATAAACCTCATCACCACAAAATACCATTTGATACGTTGAGATTATGACACACTTACATCCAAATCACCAGATTAATAGTTTGATATCCTCGGATGATGAGCTCATTAACATTCGGTAATAGGATTTATTGTGTTGATAAGATCTCGAGATCATACTAAATATCTCCGGAACGCATACATTCATCGATGATCACAAAGAAACGGTTGATACCTTGAAATAACTACGTAACCGTCACCACAACATAACATGTGATAAAATCCATAAGCAGCGGCACCAACACCTAACCCTTGTTAAGGCAAGATGTTCTTGTAAGAAAGACGTCCTCAGTTGGCTGGTGTGAAGTTTAACACATGTGCCCCAAATATAAACTGTGAAACATACAAACACACACACATCATATGAATAGTTTGTGGATTGAATTCATATCCACGTTGTAGATAATTAATGGTGGCAAAACTTTTTTAACAGTCCTTTAATATAAAGCATTCAAGCTGTCAAAGCCATAACTCTCGGAAAACTCTGATAACTTAAAAACTTAGAAAAACTTTTTGCACCTTTTTTGTTGGCCAGGTACGTAGGATGTGACCAAAGGAAGCAGATCAGGAGCGTAGAAAGAATCCCGCACACTGACCATTACGCAAGCAATTATTTATTCAGAAAATACAACGTTCATCAGGTAAATACTAACCCGCTAAAACCGTATCAAAGCAAAGAATTGACTGGACTTATAGTTGGGTTGTTTTATTGGCAGCATTTGAACCTAATCAAGACAACAAAGTGTGAATAAGTGGTGTTTACATTTTAAAGCTTTGGGTCCGGTATCTTAGCCTGGCTCCGTCCTCCTACGTACTTCCACTCAATTTTCATTTTCCTTCATTTTCCGTCTGGGTTTGCGGTATATTCAAGGGTTTTCTCTGGCCAAATCTTTACCGGTCCAATCAGCTAACAGAGGGAGTGGCTGAGAACGAGAGACTCTGGTAGGACCAGGCTACCGGTATCTAGTTCGTAAAATATATGTGTGGGAGGAACACCACACATGCATTCTCATTAATGAGTTTGTATGAAATCTTACGAAAACGTATGCAAAACTTTTTGCATGAAATCTTGCGTATCTTACATGACAGTTAGGGTGACACGGTGACTAGAATTTTGTAATTTCGACAGTTTAGGTATCAAACTAACTAGTTAAGATTAGAAAAAAAAATGTGTTTGGATTAGAACACTAGTCCCCTTAAGTAGTACTCCTGGGACATGAACACCTGTTTCCTGGGTGAAAGTCTTGTGTTTTCTCCTTAACTTCTTCAGGACATGAACACCTGTTTCCTGGGGGAAAGTCTCGTGTTTTCTCCTTAACTTCTTCAGGACATGAACACCTGTTTCCTGGGGGAAAGTCTTGTGTTTTCTCCTTAACTTCTTCAGGACATGAACACCTGTTTCCTGGGTGAAAGTCTTGTGTTTTCTCCTTAACTTCTTCAGGACATGAACACCTGTTTCCTGGGTGAAAGTCTTATGTTTTCTCCTTAACTTCTTCAGGACATGAACACCTGTTTCCTGGGTGAAAGTCTTGTGTTTTCTCCTTAACTTCTTCAGGTGATGAACACCTCTTTCCTGGGTGAAAGTCTTGTGTTTTCTCCTTTACTTCTTTCGCTAAACTACGTCAGTATTTGATGAGTTGGGAGTGAGAACGTGTTGCTTTTTCCTGTTTCAACATGTTATTTTTCCTGTGCACAAAATCCAGCGCCACAGAAATGGTTTTCCCAGTTTGGTGCGACTGGTCTGAATAGAGCTTTAACCTGAACCCTATCAACATGTGGGATGAACTGGAACACCGACTGTGAGCCAGGCCTGATCAACCAACAGCAGTGTTGGACCTCGGTGATGCTGTTGTGTGTCTGAATGGGAGCACATTGGAAAGAACCCAAAATAATGGCCATGGTATTTATTTTCTCGGGCATTTGTTTAATTACTGTGTGTGTGTGCCTGTATGTGTGTGTTTGTGTGTGTGCCTGTGTGTGTGTGTTTGTGTGTGTGCCTATGTGTGTTTGTGCGTGTGTGCCTGTGTGCGTTTGTCTGTGTGTGTGCCTGTGTGTGTGTGTTTGTGCGTTCGTGCGTGTGTGTGTGTGTGTGTGTTTGTGCGTGTGTGTGTGCCTGTGTGTGTGTATGTGTGTAAGTGTGTGTGCGTGCGTGCGTGTGTGTGCCTGTGTGCGCGTGTGTGTGTCTGTGTGCCTATGTGCGTACAGTATGTGTGTGTGCCTGTGTGTTTCTGTGGGTGCGCACGTGTGTGATTGTTTTTGTTGATTGTATACTTTTATTTCTAATCATGCTTTGTTTTAATGTGTATACTGTTTTTAATGTAAAGCACCTTGGGTTAACTTGTAATGGAAGGTGCTATACAAATAAAATTGACATTGACGTGGTATGAAATCATGTACGTGTGTCACCAATTGGTGCACTGTTCAGAAGTGCACGTACTTTTGGCCATGTTTAGTTTTCTGTGATTTGATGTGTGCTTGTACAGTAGATGAATCGATACTGAATGTTCAATGGTACATATCCTTTGTGGGGGTTATTATACATTCTCATTTGTCCACAGTATGGCCTTGCATATGTACTGATCTATAAACACGGTCTCCTGTCTGCAGCAGCCTGTTATTGGACCTCACTGTTACATACTGATCTTGATGTGAACACCCTCTCCTCTGCAGTGCTGCCTTCTGTTTTCCTGGACTGTTTCCATGGTAATAATCAGCTGCTTTTGTCCATTCATACACCAAAAAAAAGCCCTTAGTCTTCAGCACTTATCTGCAAACTAAACAGGATATGAAGCAATAACTGTGTATGTAGGTGTGTTTGTTGAAAATTAATTTTCACCACTCTCATTTGGCCCCGATGTGAGGCACGTTGTTCTTAAAGAAATCACTGGATCATACTTTTTTAGTTGATGAACGACGCAGCAAAGGGATTAATCAGTCTGTATCGTCTCTGCTTTTATTGTTCTTTGTATCTGATTGTTGTGAGGTAATGTGGTGCAGAATGATCAAATCATAAGGCCGGTAATTAAATAAAATAATATGAAACTTTTTGGGATTTCTGTGACTAATACATTTCAAATTAAGTCAAATAAACTAAGACAGATTAAAAGCTATCAAGTTGTTTTACTAGGATGGTCTCTTCAAATCTAGAGCTTATTAAAAACAAAAGCATTTTGTTTTTGTGATGACATGTTTAATCGCTCATATTCTCATATATAGAGAAAAATATTACTTAATATTCTCTTTATTAGCCAGCTAAGTATCCTATGATTGATTAGTCGCCCAATCAGCTGTGGAGAAGCAGCCTTAAAGAGCTCATATTATGCTTTTTGGCTTTTCCCCTTTCCTTTATTGTGTTATATATCTTTTTTGTGCATGTTATAGGTTTACAAAGTGAAAAAGCCCAAAGTCCCCCCCAAAGGGACTTACCATCTCCAACAGAAAACACTGTTCACCAACTGCTCCAAACAGCTCTATTGTAGTCCAGCCTTTACTTCAGAGACAAACGTGGTCACTTTGTAACACACGTTATAATGCTCGCCTAGCTACTGTCAGGGCACACCCTCATACTCTGCTTCTGACTGGCTAGTAGTCCTTACCTAGGTACTGTCAGGGCACGCCCTCATACTCTGCTTCTGACTGGCTAGTAGTCCTTACCTAGCTACTGTCAGGGCACGCCCTCATACTCTGCTTCTGACTGGCTAGTAGTCCTTACTGTCAGGGCACACCCTCATACTCTGCTTCTGACTGGCTAGTAGTCCTTACCTAGGTACTGTCAGGGCACGCCCTCATACTCTGCTTCTGACTGCGCTCAGCACGCCCTCTACTCTGCTTCTGACTGGCTAGTAGTCCTTACTGTCAGGGCACACCCTCATACTCTGCTTCTGACTGGCTAGTAGTCCTTACCTAGGTACTGTCAGGGCACGCCCTCATACTCTGCTTCTGACTGGCTAGTAGTCCTTACCTAGCTACTGTCAGGGCACGCCCTCATACTCTGCTTCTGACTGGCTAGTAGTCCTTACCTAGCTACTGTCAGGGCACGCCCTCATACTCTGCTTCTGACTGGCTAGTAGTCCTTACTGTCAGGGCACACCCTCATACTCTGCTTCTGACTGGCTAGTAGTCCTTACCTAGCTACTGCACATGTGCGACTCCCAACAAAGATAGTATAGAAGTGCGATGCCTCACTCAGTAGCTAAAACAGAGAGCTCAACACACAGGGTGAAAAGAGGACCTGCAGTAATGTGCAGTACAACAAAAAGATGGTGTTTTTTAAAAATTAAACCATGCAAACATATTCTGATACAACCTCTAAATACAATTATGAACCTGAAAATTTGCATAATATGAGCACTTTAATCAATCAAACAGCGATGATGTAACTTAAGCAATAAATGCAGACATGATGATCTTTAATGAACCTCAAGTGCAGCTAACTGCTGCCTGGAAAGACCAAAAATCATCAATTAGGTGATGGACAGAAAATTTATTTTTGTCATTATTTTTTTCTCATTAGTTAAAAACAAAATACCAACTTGGTTCCAACCACTCAAATGTGAAAATGTGCAAATTTTACCAACGTGAAGCATGTGAATGTGCCAGCCAGTAGTTACCTGTCCCCGAATCTGTGGGGGCGGAGCTTCTGAAGAGGGGGTTGTATTTGTTGGTCAGGTTAGGTCAGTTATTATCAGCAATCTTTCCGCATGTAAATTTTTTTTGGCTAAGTCCTGGATCTTCGCAATCCTACCTACAGCACCTTTAATCGTAAGTTAAGTACAACATGTATGTGAAGTTAGATTAGTACATGAGTATAAATAAGTGAACGTTGACTTTTGATTTCACACAGGAACTTTGACCCAGGATGCGAACAGCTGTCTCTCCTGGGTCAAAGTCCCATCCATCCCCCCTGACATTTTGCAGTTTAGTTGTGTGGGAATAGAGCTGCAAAGCTGAATCAAATAGTTGATTAGATGTCAACTATTAAATTAATCGCCTACTATTTTGATAATCGATTCATTAGTTTGAGTCATTTTTTATGAACAATTTCTCTGATTCCAGCTTGTTAAATGTGAATATTGTTCTAGTGTCTTCTCTCCTCTGTGACAGTAAACTTAATATCTTTGAGTTGTGGACAAAACAAGACATTTGAGGACGTCATCTTAGGCTTTTGGGAAACACCGATCCACATGTTTCACCATTTTCTGACGTTTTATAGACCCAACAAATAATCGAGAAACTAATCGACGGATCGATCAACGGTGAAAATAATCGTTAGTTGCAGCCCTGTATGGGAACATACTTTTTAGGAGACAGGGCTGGAATATTAAAACACACTGTTAAAAGATCAGCCGTGTCTTTCCTGCTCTACTTTTAGATCACAACAATGTTGAAGGTCCTCTTACTGCCGTGCTCCTCCATCCCTCAGAAACACCTGACATTTTATCAGCTCTGCTACAAGTTGAGAATGTCAGAAATGTTTTCTTTCTTGCTCCTCTCTCTCTCTCTCTCTCTCTCCAGTCCACTCCTCATTTTCAATCAGTGGGTGTACAGTGTTTGTATTGCATCTACATTCCACTCTGAGTGTGCGACCTCGGTGTCACTTCGTTTCTGACAAAGCAATCAGGTAAAAATGGGTCTGAAATGGCAGATTACTTCAGACGGAGCGCCGAGCGCCGAACGCAGGCGGACTACAGGCAAATTGCCTCTTTCTACACTTAAATAAAGGCGGGAGGTCAGGAGAGGCTGAGCGAGAGGCTTCAAGCACACGCGCACACACACACACACACCTGTCCTCTCTCCATATGTGTCTCAATCCACTTTAATTAATCTTTATCGACATGATATTTTGATAAAACAAGACTTGAGCTCAGTGTCTCAGTTCCAGACTTCACTGGGATTCCGTTTGCTTTTAAATCTGTAATGCGTTCACCCAAAACACAGAAGAAATGTGCTTGATTTTTAAATGTTTGATCTTGACGGACACTATTTTTACAATGACGCAATGCACAAAGGAAACGGAGAAGCCCGTCACTGCTGGAAAAACAAATTCCGGTCTTTATAGAACAATCGCATGTTTATTAAGCTAAAAAACGGAAAAGCATAATACGTCCATATAATGCTTTTTTTCTGTCATATCTACAATGTTATAATGTTGGACTTTCATTCTAAATGTGGCCAAAACAAATAATGAGGTAAATGTATTTTAGAGAAATCCCTGTGAGCTAAAACGTTCTGAACACTGGTTTATTTTTTCGACTCTCGGCTAAGTATTACGCAACTGCTCCAGGTAGGCAGGACTGGAATGTTTTTTTAAGCCACTGCGGTGTTAACATTGTCCCATGGAACTACATGCTAACGGCAGTAAACAATGTCACCTTGGCAGCCAGTGTTGTTAAATTCTCCCCAATTTCGAGTCACGTCACTCCTGAAAACATTTTATGTTAGTAGAATTTGGTTTAAAAGCCTTTATCTGCTGAAGTGCTGCTATATTCTATTAGTGTCCACTGCTAACTATAGCAGCTACATGGCTAACGGCAGTAAACGTTGTCATCTTGGCTGCCAATGATGTTACATTCTCCCCAATTCCGGGTCACATTACTGCTGAAAACATATCCGATTGGGTAGTGTTTGGTTCAGAAGCCTTTATCTGCAATTTTTGACGGTAGAAATTACTGCTTTGTTCCATTACAATCTACCGTTGGCATACTGCGAAGAACGTTGTATGCACATCCATGCATCCATGTTAATTTTAGGCAATTTGGTTGACAGAAACCCATATTTCTGATATAAAAAAAACTTGACCCGAGGACTTTTACACTAACTGTCAAAATAGGAGTGCATTTCTGGCCCTGCAGGTTGGAGAAATGTGCTTCTTTTTTGGGGGAGGTTTTGATCCCCAAATAGGCAGGGGTAAACTCGAGAAAAGACCATTCAGCACCACCAGCGCTTAACTGCTCCAGTGAAGCTGCTCAGTGGCCAACAGATACCCTGTAGTTCTTCTGGACAGTTAACTGTGACAGGAAGGACAGTGCTTATGATTCACCTTTTCACTCAGCTAAAAATAGAAGGGTTTTCTTTCCTGAGGGGGGTTCCAGAAGAAAGGTTATTCACTGAAATCACAAAGGGTTCATCCTCTGGGGAGCAGGAATTTGATCAGTGCAACAGAGATGACAAATGTCAATCTTTTTTTGTGGTTAAAAATCATGTCAGATGTTGACATTTTAGGCTGAAATGAGGAATAAAAAGGTCTCTGGAGATACATGAGAGATACGCCGCTAGCTGAGCCGGCAGAGACCAACTTAACCACATTGTTTACCATTTAAACTGACCCAATAAAAGAAAGCATTGGCAGAAAAGTTTTAGGCTGATAAGGGGCCAAAGCAGACTAACAAATTAGCTATTAAGGTAGCAAACTGTAGCTAGCTTTTGTGCCTCATATTAAAGGTCTGATATTATGCTAATTTTTAGGTTCGTACTTGTATTTTGGGTTTGTACTTGATGTTTACATGCTTTAATATTCAAAAACCACATTCTCCTCACACTGTCTGAATTTACCTGCGTTCCCCCTCTGTCTGAAACTCTCCGTTTTAGCGCCCATCTCTGTAAGCCACTTTCCCAAAAAAGCCCAGTCTGCTCTGATTGTTCAGCGTTTCTGGGTCAGCTGCATTGGCACTTTTTGTGTCTTTGCGCCGTCTTTGCAGCCGGGGAATAACTGTAATAACAGCACTGTAGCAGCAGTATATATAGTATACTTGTGACAAAACACCTGACGGCATATCTACACAACCATGTATACATTTTTTTTTCTTTTCCAGCTATCAGTTCTTACATTATGGGACCTTTAAATTTGTATTTCTGTCACCGAGTTAAGCATCTTTTTGTACCCTGGAATATAAATTGGATGTTTTAAGGTCGTTGAACAACACTAATCTCTGTTTTTAAGTAGTTTCCAGTATCCTCAAGCACTCTCATGGATTTATGTTTCAGAAAAACAGAAGCTGTGGAGTTGCGTGTAATGATTTTTTTTTACATGAGAGACACAAACTAACAGGCAGACACTAACAGGCGGGAGGATTTCTCCTTGATGCTGTACATGTCATCACCTCCTCCTCCGCTACAGATCCAATCATCAGACCAGACTCTGTCACAGGCGCCGCAGCAGCCAACTGCCCTCCCACCACCTCCTCAGATACACCAGGAGCATATTAACCATGAGCAAATGACCCCAGCAAGCCTCTCACCCCCCACCACCCACCCCCCTTCCCCATCAGCACATCACTGTCTGCGCCATTTATCCCCCCCGGCTGTTCACTGCTCTGCCCAGGTTGGTAGCGTTCACAGAGTCTGGCTCGTTGAGTCGTCATCTGACATCTATTACAGTTAAGGATCATCCTGGCGTGTGCTCTTGCTAACACACACACACACACACACACACACACACACACACACACTGAGACACACACACACACAGACACACTGTCACACCTCTCATAAGGCCAGCTGAGCTAATGACTGAGCTGGCTAGGCTTTCAAAAAGAGAAAAGGGAAGGTGCCAGGAGATGATTCATCCGAGCCGCTCTCCACCAGCGATGACTGACAGCTGATTTATGATTCAGCGCTGAGCTGTGAGAGCTTAGAGTCATTTCCCCCCCATTTCTTATTTTAATTCCTTACCGCAGGTGATGGCGGGAGGGATGGGAGCCAATTACCTTAAGTGTCTTTCTGCTCTCTGTCAGCCGCTGACAGTCGCCTGCTGAAACTCCACAGCCGGCCTGCGAACAGGTGAGTGCCGCCGCTGCCGCTGCCTCCATCGCCTCCTCCATTACAATCAGCGCTCAGGTTTTTCATGTGCACGGCACGTTAAAAAAAAAAACTCCGAATGTCACTTCCTGTGCTGCTGTTTGACCAGGACACAACAGTTTTGTTTTCTTGTTGTTGATGGTGCTTGAATAACATCAACTCGCCCTTTGGGTTCAGAGTTGAATCTGGTCGCCCTGCGTGCACCGCAAAAAAAAATAATATCAATCTTAACAAGCAAATATGTCTAAAAAACATGTTTTTCCCAAGTGAAAATAATCATCCTATAGCAGGGGTCTTTAACCTTTTTTTAAGCCAAGGACCCCTTCAATGGAAGAGAGAAGAAGCAGCGACCCCTACTACATATATTGTATCAAATGTCGCATATTAAACTGGGCCTACAATAACATGTAGGGCGGCCCAAAGCACCTTTTTTGCACTGAAGACTACTTTGTGGAGCCTGGGCTGTCTACAGAGACCGTGTTTTTTTACAGTGTGTTCAGGGGACAGGCAGCTAGCAGATAGTGAGATACTTTTTACAGTGTGTTCAGGGGACAGGAATCTAGCAGATAGTGAGATGTTTTTTACAGTGTGTTCAGGTGACAGGCAGCTAGCAGATAGTGAGATGTTTTTTACAGTGTGTTCAGGGGACAGGCAGCTAGCAGATAGTGAGATGTTTTTTACAGTGTGTTCAGGGGACAGGCAGCTAGCAGATAGTGAGATGTTTTTTACAGTGTGTTCAGGTGACAGGCAGCTAGCAGATAGTGAGATGTTTTTTACAGTGTGTTCAGGGGACAGGCAGCTAGCAGATAGTGAGGAGATGTTTGCTGTATGTGACAAAAAATTTGGTAGCCTAAAAAAACACGTCACATCTCTTAGAGCACCTTTAAAATAGTTGTTGGAATGATTTTATAATATCTAGTTTTAGTGTAAAACATACTATGTGGCACTGTGAATCCTCAGGAATAACTATCTGTGGATGGCCTTACTGACTAAAAGGTAACAAAAGGGTTCAGAGAAAATCAATACATGCTTTTTAAACAGCATGTATTTAGCTTTCTCCATACAATACATGTAATGTACAACAGCACACTGTATTCTGAAATAACTCCGTATAAAAGAGAGCTTCTACAATCACGGTACAGTCATTAAACGCTCTGAAGGACATGTTAAACCGCTTCGTATCGAGCGTAGGATGTTGAGAGAAGGGGTTGATTGGCGTGATTGGGCCACTTGGGGGCAGCAGAACAAGTTAAAAACACAACATTCAAGTCAGTAGTACTAGAGCCCGACCGAGGATTTTTAAGGCCGATACAGATACAAATATTTGATGATTTAAAAATCCGATATTACGATATATCGGCCGATGTATATTTAAAAAATAAATCCACAAATGCGTAACAAAACAAACAGATTTCCCTAACAATAGTTATTTGTAGTTATTTACACTAAAACAACATAATAACGCAGTTTAAAAATAATAGTTTGTTTTATTGTCTCAACAGAACATCAAAATATATTAAAGTTCTGATAAATAAAATGTATAAAAATACAAACTTAAGATATGAAACTTAAAGTCCTTTGAACAAAAAGACAATACCAAAAAATAAAAATCAGAGTGTTGCCAACAGGGACGTAGTAGAGCGCCCTCTGGTGGACAAACTATGCAACGCCAACACTCAGAACATGGTTGAAGGCTGTTTCATCCGTTTTTATTATTTAATATTTTTAATATTCAATCATCAGAATAATTTGTCATATGTCATTATAATTATTCTGATGAATATTTAAAAAACAACAACAACAAAAACCAGATAGTTTGGAAAATGTCTAATATCTGCCGATAATATCGGCCCGCCGATATATCGGTCGGGCTCTAATTAGTACTTGCCTACATCTTGCCCCATCCTACATGCAGGACATGGTTCCGCTCTGCTACTGCCTAAACGGCTCGCTTCTCCCTTACTAAACCAAACAAATCTCACCCCTGCAGACAAAGAAATAAAACCTCTAGCTTGTAATGTTGTTTTCTTTAGATCGTTTTATTCAGGACCGTGTAATCGATATCCCACGGGCGGCCCTTTCTCTAAGGGTTAAAATAAAGTTTAGCTTTACAGTGTGGATCCAGAATCTCTCCAATACGAGATGACATGTAGCAGTGAGGAAGAGGCGGCACATCGCTCCATCTTTAACTAGAGGCCGGCCTGTCACTCGCCCCGCCATCCAATATGCTCCAATCAATTTACCCTCCGCTGCAATTCAATGTGACAGTAAGACAAATCGGACTTCCAATGTAAAATAATTGAAACAGACTCTTATTTGAGTGTGTGGCTGAGGCCGGAGAGAGCTGTGTGTTCTGCATCGGCTGAACACACTGCATCTGGCCGTGTCAGAGATGGATTGCGGTGTCAGAGTTACAGATAAGCCTCTGTTTAGTTAGCCCCCCAGGGTGGGGGGGGGTGGACATTGTAGTCATATTAAAGATAACAAGTGTTTTAATCCAAGTCACCGCAGCACGGCACACATGGGGGGGGAGGGGGAGAAGTTGCTTGTATTCCGTCAAGTGAATTGTAATTGCTATTGGGACACATAATAAAAAAATTGGAAGACAGCAAAAAGTCAGCAGTGTCTGCATTGTAAACAAAAAATTTGGACCGAATCCTCCGCGGCCGTGGGCGGCCGACATCAGAAGATCCAGAGAAAAAAATTACAATAATAAAAAAAAAAAACACACACACAGAAAAGGCCCAGCTCTTCTGTTCGACTAAAATCCACTTTTACTAAAAAAATATGAGGGTCTTTGGGTAGCAGGGGATTAAACCGCGCGCGCACACACACACACACACACACACACACACTGAGCCGCGGCGGTGTTCGGGGCCAAACAGAGCTGCGTTCCACAGAAGAAGAAGAAGAAGAAGAAGTGGTGCTTGAAAAGATAAAAGGTTGGTGGGGGGGAATAAAGAAGGTGAATTTGGATTGATGTGAATCACGCTCGCCGCTCTGACCTGGAGCTCGTCCAGCCACGGATGAATCGCCTATCTGTGTCAGAGCGACGTGAGATAGAGCAACATCCAACAACAACATACCCTCCCCCCCTCCATCCACCACCAATGTAACCCGCCTCCCACGCCTGCCTGGCCGCCAGGCATGTTGCAGCGCGGATTACATTGTGTAATCAAAAGGCATTCCACATTCAGACTGGCACAACCTCAGGGTCTCCTCCTTCTTCCTCGCCGCTCACCAGCGCACTACCAACCTTCATGGGGGGGGGGAAGCCAAACCGCGAGTCAAGCAGGACGCCGGGAGAATAGACGGGAAGGGACGAGTTACTGCAGCCGAGCTAAACCCACACACGGCTAAAAGGAGCGCTCAGTGCGGGTCAAAGGTCGAGGGAAAGGGCGACTGCAGCCGCTCGCTAGCCAGTTGAACCAGCTGGAGATGATGAGGTGTTTTTTAGGGAGGAGAGTGGGCGGCTAAACAGGCTGGCGGCGAGGTTAAAGCACGTTTCCGCCCATCTGCAGCGTCTCGAGAATTTACTGGCATCGAAATGTTGCTCCAATGTCAAAAGCGGAGGGTAGGAGAAAAAAAACTCGCTTCAGCTCGCTTCATGGATTGCATTTATCAAGTCTCAAGTAAGTAGGCAATCAGCCCTGACTGGTCTATAACAGAGTTATTCAACAGGGGGGTCCGGGGCCCCCAGGGGTGTCAAACTCAGTTTCCCTAAGGGCCACACTGGAAAAAAGAGAATCACATCGAGGGCCAGACATGTAGAGATTATTGACATGTGTTTATTCAAGAGAAAAAGTCAAATATTTTTACTGTATTTTTGCATGTCTCATATACTGTAGTCTTCTCATTTATAAAGCCCCAAAAAAGTTTGGCAAAAAAGTTCCTCAGCCTGCGACAAATACATTGAAAAAAAGCACCAAAAAAGTTGGGAAAAGTGCCAAAAACATCGTAAAAAGCGCCAAAAACTTCAGAAAAAGTGACAAAACGTTGAGTAAAGCGTCAAAACCGTTAAAACAACGTGCCTAAAGCATTGAAAAAAAGTGCATAAACTACCGGAAATGAGTCAAAAATGCAGAAAAAAGCAACAAAAATGTAAAAAAAAAAAAAAAAGCACCAAACATGTTGGAAAAAGCATCAAAAACTAGGTGGGCATGAATTTATTGTGAACCTAAATTGAAATGCGGGCCGGATCAAAACCTGCGAGGGGCCGGATTTGGCCCTCGGGCCTTGAGTTTGACACTAGTGCCCTATAGCAGAGGGGTTTTCAAACTTTTTGTGTGCGTGGACCACTATTTGTAATCAAGAATTTTCGCGGACCACTTCATAATACACATAATAATAAAATATGTCTTCACACAGTCCTACCTGAATTAATCCGCACCTCTTAATTAATAGGCCTACTAGCACTAAAACTAGAACTGGTCATCACATCAGTACAACAGGCTCGTTAAAAGAAAGTTTACTGCACGCAATGGCTGCCACATATTTAATTTATTTATTTACTCAAGCGCCCGAGGGCATAATCAGGTTCATTTGAACAACAGGCTTATTTCCATAGCAATGGAGTATTAAATCTATAAACACTTAGATATAGTCAAAATTTCAAAACCTTTGGCGATTTCAGGGTTAGGGCTGAGCGCCACTAGCCTATTTTAGTAATCACACAATAACTTGACAATTTAATTTAAATTTAAATTTTATATCAATATACATATTCTTATGGGAATTTTTATGGGAATTTACTGGTAAAATGAAGGTTGGACCACGGACCATGGACCACCTGCAGTACACTCACGGACCACTAGTGGCCCTGTAATGGCTGATTACTGAGTGTAGCACCTTGGTTGAGATGGGTGTATCTTTAAGTACTGATGATACTTGCATACTTTTACTTAAAAGGTCCAGTGTGTAACGTGTTTAGTTGTTCATTAACAAAATCTGTGTTGCCCGTTCACAGACTTCTCCCTTTTTCATGAATATTTACCACCACCATCAATTCCAAGTATTCCTTTTGGATTGAAATTTAACATTTGCGTTCACATGAACTGGGGTAGACGCTCCATATTCATGCTCCATCTTGAAATACGTTAGCCGGTAAGGGACATACAGTACATACTGCTCCACCTTTCACGTTTTTGCTGTCACACGATAAACTCACAGGTTCTTCTAATGCTGCTAACGGGTATCGTAGCTTCCCGGCCCCGGCAAGCTTGAAGAAGGAAACATGGAGGACCACACGGATTCAAAATCCAAATTTCAGGAACAGGAGTTTTCTTATTCGCCCAGAAAAAGTGAAAAGGTAATTGAAAAGAGCGAGAGGCTGGCTTTTTGAAGCGTGAAGACTACCGTAATACGTTCTGTGAACTGCATGGTGCGAGAGAGTTGATTGCGATATATGATCTCAACGCTACATGGGAGAAATTCCTACACATTGGACCTTTAGGCAACATTCTCAAAGCAGGACTTTTACTATTTACAGAGTATTTTTACAGTGTGGTGTTAGTACTTTTACTTAAGTAGAGGATCTGAATACTTCTTCCACCACTGTCTTAACCACAAATGTCTGCAGTTTTGGTCAGCTGGATGCGGATTAATACCAGTCCAGAACCTGAACCAGAACAAAAAAAGTGGATTTAGCTTAAAAAGGTCGAGGATCACAGTTTCCTGTGAGCATTTGCATCGGCCACTTTATTCCTGAAAATAAATGTGCGTAATAAGGTGGGTCCACTGGGAACACTAAGTCTGTGACTCGCTGCAGAAGTAAAACCAAACATTTATTTATAAATGCGACCTTGCTGTGTACAGTTCACATTTTATTTAAATTGCAATCATATTTAATGTTAATTAATGCTAATGCATAATTTAATGGAACAAACAGCGCTAGCAGAGGTTGTAATTAAACACCGCAGGCCTTGCACAAGCTTGTGTGTGTGTGAGTGTGTGTGTGTGTGTGCGTGTGTGTGTGTGAAGCCTCTCGCTCAGCCTCTCCTGACCTCCCGCCTTTGTGTGTCTGTGTGTGTGTGTGTGTGTGTGTGTGTGGGTGGGTGGGTGGGTGTGGGATTGGCAGGTGAATGCACTTGGACATAAAAAAAAAAAAATACATTACAAAAAGACTTATTTTGGTGGCTGTGTTGCTCCGGCGGCAGCGCCGACATCGACTCTGTGATTCTCAGAGGTCATCATCACAAACAGCAGCAGTAATGGGGTCAGAGGTCAAAGGTCGCAGCGAACAAATCGTGGGAACAAACATGGCTGAGACCCCGAGTTCAGGATGAAAGCTGATATTGAGCCCGACAATCTGCTGAGGCCAGACAGCACGTGGACTCTCAGCGCTGCATTTTATTGGCTGACAGATGGGTCGAACAGTTGAGGGCGGACGGCGACATTAAAGAGCCCTTATTATGCTTTATTGATTTTTTCCACCTTTTAGTGTGTTGTATAGTTTTTTTGTGTCTGTAATAGATGCATAAAGTACAAAAACACACATTTCACTCCAAATGGAGCTCTCTCCCACAGCCATCGATATTATCGATATTTGGATCGATCCGCCCACCCATAGTGTTCCCGTCAGAAAGTGGCACTTTTTAATTTTTTTTTTTATTGTTTTAGGCAACATGTAAACAGTACAGTAATAGTTCAAAAAGTATAGTGAATACAGTTAACCATGCCTTTTTATCATTACCAACCCCCCACCCCTTCATGTCTTGTATATAAACATATAGAAAAATTAAATTCAAAGAATAGAAAGAATAGGTGCCTTGCATTTGCATTTGGTACATAGAGTCAAAGCCTACATCCTAAAAGACAGATACATGGATTAAATAGAAAAATAACTTCTAAAATAAATGTTCAGTCAGGAACACCCTCGTCATAGATTTAATCATTTATTGCAACAAATGGAAATACAGTTATACTTGGCGATGAAGGCTCTGTTCTGATGATGCTCCCTGGATCAGCCAAGCCACATGCTAAGGTGACACAGGGATAATGCTGCTGAGACCCCACCCCAACCTGTAGGCCTACACAAGAGTAGGCCCAATCCAAGACATAAAAACAATTTCAGACATAATGACACCCAAAACCGGGAAGGTGGAGGCTGGGGTGGTGGAGGCGAGCTTTGTCAGCAGCAGCAGTTTGGCGTTAGCCTGGAAATCCAGACCCAAATCCGAAAGATTAAGGGTCTGGCATTGAGTAATGAAAATGGCCCAACTCAAGCATGCATTTGAAAATCTCACTGCACGCAATTGGAAAACCCTACGACCAGTAGATTGGTAGATTAAACTCTTAGCTACCAGAGGCGCTAACTGGTAGATTAAACTCTTAGCTACCAGCAGAGCTAACTGGTAGATTAAACTCTTAGCTACCAGAGGCGCTAACTGGTAGATTAAACTCTTAGCTACCAGCAGAGCTAACTGGTAGATTAAACTCTTAGCTACCAGAGGAGCTAACTGGTAGATTAAACTCTTAGCTACCAGCAGAGCTAACTGGTAGATTAAACTCTTAGCTACCAGAGGAGCTAACTGCTGGATTAAACTCTTAGCTACCAGAGGAGCTAACTGCTAGATTAAACTCTTAGCTACCAGAGGAGCTAACTGGTAGATTAAACTCTTAAAATTTAGTATAATTTCAGTAGAGCTAACTGGAAGATTAAACTCTTAGCTACCAGAGGAGCTAACTGCTAGATTAAACTCTTGCCATATGCGGTCGGCAAAACAGCAAAAACGTCCTTCTTGCAAAGGAACAATTCGAGCACCGTTTTCTGTTCCTCTTTTGGATAAAAAGCCAAGTCAAACTCGTTCATTGTAGCAGCCAAAGCCGTTTCAAACAACTGGTGTTCATCTGTAACCATCTTGCAATGTTTACTAATGACTTGGACGTCGCAGCGCTGTCGTCATCTGTTTAGCTGGCCTCTGGCCCGCCTATATCAGATACACCGATGTGATTGGTGCAGCTCGGATTACAAGGGCATAGTTAATGAGCATCATTACTGAATGCCAGAGTGACTCGCCGAGCAAATTCAAATTGTGAGGCAGCGTTGGAGTAGCAGGAAGCAGAGAGGAATAGGGAGACATTTCAATGGACCACCTGATGTGAAAATGGCTGTGATTGGTTGTGACTGTCTGGAATCATAATTCAGTTAGTGGGACTATCCTGCATGAACTCTGGCTCAACCTTTTTGTTCTGTATTTGCGTGACGACGGATTGAAACAGCATCAAAGCAGTCTGCCACAAGGCTCTTGGTATAGAAACCTGCGAACCACTGAAGCGTTCACCAACACAAACTGCTGGTGAGGAACTTTGTGACGACCTTTCCGTTGCAGAGAGCTGCTCTGTGCTGCAGGGAACTGAAGGCCACCACATCCCCACAGCTCGGAAAAAAAATACTCAGGAGGCTGTTCAACCTCGCCGAGAATTTAGGTTCCTGTGTCCTCTGCAGGGGGGAACGACGTCCAATTTCCTCGCAGCTCTGACACTTCGATCACTCGCTCGCCTCTCAGATGAAACTTTTTGCGGAAGAGGGGTGAAACAAACAAAAAAAACGTTGCTTGTTTCCTCGGAGTGCTGAGAGGAAGCTCAACACCACTTATGAGGAGCGGGAAGGCGCTGCTGATTGCACAGGAAGAGGAAAAGGGGTCTTAAATTTGAAGGCCTCAGTGGTGTTCAAGCCTTCAGTCTCATGGGGAGTTAATCAGCACTTGGGCTATAGATAGATAGTGAGAGAGACATGGAGAGGATGAAGAGGACAAAGAAGAGGGAGGGCTGTTTCTCTGCTGGGCATAGAAACGCCTTTACTGTTGATATATGGATTTTGTGCTGTGACTCCAAATCTGTTATTCTGGCCGGTCACGCTCCCGTGGTGATGATTAGGGGGTTTTTGTCCGTCCACTTGCATCATTGACCCTCGTATTGTCTTCCCGTCAACCATGCACTTGTTGTCCTCTGGTTCGGTTTGCCTGTTTATAAAGCATAAAGTAGCCTCTTAAAGGTGACCTGCCACACAAAACCGTTTTTACTTGTATTATTTTAAATATGTCAGGTCCATATGTGTTTGTGTTATGTCGTGAATGTGAAAATTAATTGCTACCTCCTCTGTCTCTCAGCCACTGAAAATAAATAAGTGGAGAAATCAGGCCAATTACAAAAGCTGGTCAGTCTGACGTGGTGTTGCCTGAGCTCATTACTATTCATGAGCTCGCCCAGTTGGGCTGAGTAAAGGATGCTGACAGCCAGGCTCTCATTGGCTAGTTGTTAGCAAATCAGAGTCAAGCAGCTTACCTCGTTGAATATTAATGAGAACTGGCACAAATCGACCTGAATCTTCCTGCAGGCTTTCTATACCACGCTAGAATGGTTTGAAACAAGGTAACCAAGGCATTTATTCCACAAAAAATGTTAGAGTCCATGGTAGAACTTACATTACCACAAAGTAATGAAATACATGTTGCAGGGCACCTTTAATGATTACCCAATTGTAAGTTTTATCTTTTTTAGCCAACTTCATAACTTGTTACCACTAGTTTTTACACTTTTTTATGGAATTGATGGTGAATAAACATCATTTACATTAAATTATCGGTAATTTTTGAGTAAAATGAGCAGAAATTAGGAATTATCTTGACTAATAGTTAAGGTCAGAGAAACATATGTTTATGGATGATCACAGATTTTCACCCAGGTAGACCATAAAAGTAGTGATCATCAATGAGCGGACGGAACCATCAATGTTATTTTTGGGAAATTTGTTTGAAAAGAAAGCCATGTTTCTGACGTAGAAACTTTGAAAATGGGTCAAATTTGACCCGAGGACATGAGGGTTAAACCCAATTCACACGGGATTAATTTAGTATATAATTTAACCCTCTTGTTGACTTCAGTACACTGCTTTCATTGAATTGTGGGTGTTTTGTTAAATTTTATAGCATATTTCTGCTTTTTAAACTCAAATAAGGTTTAGTGTCAAATGTAAAAGTTACAGAAATGTCGAAAAAAGGGTCAAAAACTTGTTGAAAAAAGCAACACACTGTCAAAAAGCAACACAAACATTGACAAAACAACAACTTAAAAAAACTAAAATAAATGCGACAATAAGCGGAAAATAAACTTCAACAAAACGTGCCGGAAGTCTAGGGGAATTTTTTTTTTTTTTAAGTGTCAACATTTCTTTAGCTGGGAAGACAACACAAGGGTTAAAACTATTCTATTTATATATATTATACGGGATTTGAAATAATAATGGAGGTTGTCTGTAATCTTAATCCCGTGAAAATCGACCATAATTTGGCAGAGCCGTATATCATTAGGTTATTGTTTCCTGTGCGCCTTTTTATCCCTCTTTCGCAAAGACGGATAGGTGATGGCGGGGGGGGCTGCAGACACCGCCTTTCATAGCCAACCTAGTCTGGACCACCGCCCGACCGGAGCGCTCCACACGGCTTCATCCGGGGGCTGACAGTGATGCCGTGTGGCGTGGATGATAGGGTATGCGCCTCTGGTAACCTCTACCGGGCCTGTCCCAAAAAGATACGGAACCCCGACCCAAGTGCAATGCGGCGGCCTCGTCCTGGTCGTCCCCTGCGCGCCTTTAGGTAGCCAACTCTCTGGGAAAGGGGGGGATACCGAAACCCGATTCTATTATGGAACCGGTAGGAATCGGACCGGATTAGAACGCAAAATTCGGTTCCTTATTTCGGTTCCACTTAGAATCAGAATCAGAAAGGGTTTTATTGCCAAGTACGTTTTTTGACACATACAAGGAATTTGTTTTGGTGTTGCTGGTGCACATCACACATTCTCTAAATGTAATATTAAACAATATAAGTATAGGTAAACAATATAAGTATATGTACACAGTATGTATTAAATTAAAAATAAAGATAGAAATAAAATAAAATAGATAAATAAAGAGCAAAGAGCATTAGAGCAGAGAGAACAGTGGCATGAAGAGCCAGGTGGAGAGTCACGGTGGTTTCCGGGCCTTGTTAATAAGGCTAGTGGCGGAGGGGAAAAAGCTGTTCATGTGGCGTGAGGTTTTGGTCCTGATGGACCTCAGCCTCCTGCCAGATGGGAGGGGCTCAAAGAGTTTGTGTCCGGGGTGGGAGGGGTCAGCCACAATCTTTCCAGCACGCTTCAGAGTCCTGGTGGCGTAAAGGTCCTGGAGCGGCGGCAGATTGCAGCCAATCACCTTCTCAGCTGACCGAATGACACGCTGCAGTCTGCCCTTGTCCTTGGCAGTGGCAGCAGCGTACCAGATGGTGATGGAGGATGTGAGGATGGACTCAATGATGGCTGTGTAGAAGTGCACCATCATTGTCTTTGGCAGGTTGAATTTCTTCAGCTGCCGCAGGAAGTACATCCTCTGTTGTGCTTTCTTGACGAGGGAGCTGATGTTCAGCTCCCACTTGAGGTCCTGGGAGATTGTAGTTCCCAGGAAGCGGAAAGACTCCACAATGTTAATTGTGGAGCCACAGAGGGTCATGGGTTAATGTGTCGACTGAAATATTTTCCCTCTGTTGATCCGAAACTGACGTAAAAATATCTCACTTTCTCTGTAGTCTACCGTTAGCTAGCTACTGTAAATGTAGGCTACTTTTCCATATTTTCCCTCTGGGCTCACCAAACAGACGTAAAAGCATGTTAACCATTCACTTTTCAATTTTAAAAGTACTGGTTCGGCATCGGAATCGTAAAAATCCAAACGATACCCAACCCTACTCTCGGGGTACAGATATGTCAGTAAATTTGAGTAAAAGCAGGCTTCACTTATCCCGTGCGAATGCACCACACGAAGCTCAGATGTTGGGGGGTTATTTCTAAATTGTACGGGACTAGTATTACGTAATATGGTGTTTTAAGCCCCCAATGTCTCCTTCCAGACAACGTTGCAACTGTTGACTTCAAGGCACCTAACCCTAACCCCCTAACCATAACCCTTAACCATAAACACTGCCTAATCCTAGTGCCTTCCAGGCAGCGCTAATCTGACAGTTTTAGTTACTAGTTACTTTACTTCTTCCACCACTGGTCCTTTTTAGTATGATGTTTGTATAGTAAGAGCCCTGCTGTGTTTTTTCTTGTGTTAATATATGTTCACCTCATGGGGGGAAAAAAGAAGAAAAACACCGGTCCTTTCAAGTAGTACTCCAACAACCACATCACAGCAGGAATCCTTCACATGGCTGCCTGGAGCATTATGTTTACTGTTATTTCTATTAATACTCCAGCCAGCAGTGAAATGTATCTAAGTACATTGACTCCAGTACTGCACTTTTTGAGGTAGTTGTACGTTACTTGAGTCTGTTCTTTTCATGCCACTTTTTACTTCTTCTCCGCTACATTTCAGAGAGAAATGTTGGACTTTTTACTCCACTACATTCATCTGTTCCAGCTTTAGTTACTAGTTACTTTAGTTACTCCACTACATTCATCTGTTACAGCTTTAGTTACTAGTTACTTTAGTTACTCCGCTACATTCATCTGTTCCAGCTTTAGTTACTAGTTACTTTAGTTACTCCACTACATTCATCTGTTACAGCTTTAGTTACTAGTTACTTTAGTTACTCCGCTACATTCATCTGTTACAGCTTTAGTTACTAGTTACTTTAGTTACTCCGCTACATTCATCTGTTACAGCTTTAGTTACTAGTTACTTTAGTTACTCCACTACATTCATCCGTTACAGCTTTAGTTACTAGTTACTTTAGTTACTCTGCTACATTCATCTGTTACTGCTTTAGTTACTAGTTACTTTAGTTACTCCTACATTCATCTGTTACAGCTTTAGTTACTAGTTACTTTAGTTACTCCTACATTCATCTGTTACAGCTTTAGTTACTAGTTACTTTAGTTACTCCGCTAAATTCATCTGTTACAGCTTTAGTTACTAGTTACTTTAGTTACTCCGCAACATTCATCTGTTACAGCTTTAGTTACTAGTTACTTTAGTTACTCCGCAAATTCATCTGTTCCAGCTTTAGTTACTAGTTACTTTAGTTACTAGTTACTTTACACATTAAGATTACTCCACACAGAACACATGTAGTTTATAAAATCTGATGTTTGATTATAAATTAAACTAGCCGACAATATAACGGACTACAAGTCCAGCTGAGATGATGAGACCATTAAACACACAACTGGTTGGATCCTTTACACAGATTTTTCTGCATCGAGTACTTTTACTTTTAATACGTTATGTATATTTTCCTGATGATACTAACAAACTCTTATTTATAACATTTTCAATGCAGGACTTTTACTTATTTTTTACAGTGTGGTATTAGTACTTTTACTCAAGTAAAGGATCTGAATACTTCTTCCACCACTGGTCTTAATACTTTTTGTGATGAAGTGAAATTTGCAAACGTTTCTAAAAGTCCTGTTTTTGCTTTGTCATTATTGGCTATTGAGTTTAGATGGATGAGGGAAATACTTAATTTATCCAATTATAGCATTAGGCTGTGACATACTAACATGTGAAAAAAGTCTGAATACTTTCTGAATGCACTGTACAGTATATTACATAATGGATCCTGATCAGCTAAAGGATAATGAGAAGACAGTTCTTTTTCTTTTTGGTGCTTTTATTGGACTTTGCCCTCACCTGCACACTGCACACACCTTCACTGCTGGCTGATTTATCACTGTGTGCCCATGTAAAGTAAGGTAATCTTTCTTTATGTGTCTGTTGGTCCCCTAATTTTCAGACCTTCAGTTGCTGCCATCGCTGCTTTTAGTCCACCTGATTCATCAAAAGTCAAAATGATTTAGACTTAGCACTTTCAATTAAATAAGTATGTCACAAAGTGGTTTATAGAGCAGTAAAGGACGAAACCCAAACCATTAAAGATAACAGAGAAATGAGGCCCACTTATAAAACGTTGGGCTAAGTGTGTGTATGTATGTGTGTGTGTGTGTGTGTGTGTGTGTGTGTGTGTGTGTGTGTGTGTGTGTGTGTGTGTCATACTCCCTACTCTTTCTTTACTATATTATTAGTCTACTGCCGATCACTTGTCAAAAACACGGTACTCCATCTCCCAGAATTCCTCTGTGCATGTTGAATGAGCTGCCAATCAGATTAACAATAGATTGAGTCCATGGACATAACAGGAGAGCTCATAAATTAATCTGATATCTATATATTCAGTCTGATGTTAAGGCCACTTTAAACAATTTTCCCTGGGGGGGTTCCCTTTATTTGTAGTGACAGTGAGGTGGGAGAGAGATGGGGGGGATGACACACAACAAAGGGCTGCAGGTGGGATTTGAACCCGGGACGCTGCAAAGGCCTCAGCCTACATGGGGCACACGCTCTTACTGGGTGACCTAGAGGCCGCCCCTTCTACCATCTTTTTAATCCTCCTGTTGTCCTCGCGACAAATTTGACCCATTTTCCAAAAGTTTCTATATCAGAAATTTGGGTATGTTTTAACCTTATTGTCCAAAAAAATAACGTGGATGGTTCTGTACAACCATTACTCTTTACAAGTAAAATAAATGATCAGTTCACTACTTTCATTGAATTTGGGTGTTTAATTCTATTTGATTGAATTTGAAATTTTTTTTATAAAAGAACGTTAAAAAAGTGACAAAAATATCAATTGGGGGGATTAAAAAAACATTGAAAAAAAATCAGCAAAAATGTAAAAAAAAAAGTGACAAACTTGAAAAATAACTTTAAAAAAGGTTGGGAAATAAATCGGGAAAATATACTACAAAAGAATTTCTATAAAGTTGCCCAAAGTTGACCACAAATGAGTTTTACTTTAAAAATTGAAAGTTTGACCCAGAAAAACCAAATGCTGCAGAGTGGACAAGATGACATCACAAGGGTTAAGTTGATGCAGAGGCGTAGCCATGCCAACGTACTAGTTTTGCCAGAGTTTTAAGACTGTAGCAGAGCAAAGTAAAAACAAACCATGATAGCGGGCCACATTTAGACAGCGACCAACGACCGTGGCACTGAGTGTCTGCTTGGTAGTCCTCGCCGCTGAACCGAAGGAAACCGCCTGAAAACACAGTGGAGTGGGCAACTTCAAAGGTCTGGACCCAGGCACTTTAATTTGTGGTTAAAGTCATCCTTGCTGCCATTTTGTCCCAGCGGGTAACTGTGGTACCAAAACAAAAACTCTGCAGTGCAGAAAACAGTTTTCCTGTAGAAAGTTTTAACGGTTGACATTATTCCTTAAGCAGATGTCAAAGTTACTCTTTGTGTTAAAGTGCTCATATTATGCTCATTTTCAGGTTCATAATTGTATTTAGAGGTTGTATCAGAATAGGTTTACATGGTTTTATTTTCAAAAAACACCATCTTTTTGTCGTACTGCACATTGCTGCAGCTCCTCAATTCACACTGTGTGTTGAGCTCTCTGTTTTAGCTACAGAGTGAGACATCTCACTTCTGTTCCATCTTTGTTGGGAGTCGCACATGCTCAGTAGCTAGGTAAGGACTACTAGCCAGTCAGAAGAAGAGTATGAGGTCGTGCCCTGACAGTACCTAGGTAAGGACTACTAGCCAGTCAGAAGCAGAGTATGAGGGCGTGCCCTGACAGTACCTAGGTAAGGACTACTAGCCAGTCAGAAGCAGAGTATGAGGGCGTGCCCTGACAGTACCTAGGTAAGGACTACTAGCCAGTCAGAAGCAGAGTATAAGGGCGTGCCCTGACAGTACCTAGGTAAGGACTACTAGCCAGTCAGAAGCAGAGTATGAAGGCGTGCCACACTAGCAGCTAGGTGAGCATTATAACGTGTGTTACAAAGTGACCACGTTTGTCTCTGAATTAAAGGCTGGACTACAATAGAGCTGTTTGGAGCAGTTTGTGAACAGTGTTTTCTGTTGGAGATGGTAAGTCCCTTTGGGGGGGACTTTGGGCTTTTTCACTTTCTATCCATTTTATTTGGGTAGGCCATTCCACCTTTACCTAGCTCGGCAAGCTCCGTAGTTTCAGATGCACAGGGTTGCCAAAACCTTGGAAGTCCTAGACAAGTAACGATAGTATCAAGTTCTCCAAGGTTGTGGTTATGCCCTGACACGTACTCACCAGTACTACTTTCTCTCTGTAATAACAAAATATTAATTTCAATTGTAACAATAAGTCCAAACCTATTTATCCTATTTACATTTTGACATTTATTTAGACGATTTTACACAGCACACAAAATCTGTACGGGTCAACTACGGTCCGTTAGACAACTACTGTATATTCAACGTCTCTTACAATTTATTTATCATTTGAAAATGTATTTAAAATATTAAAAATGTACATTTCATAAGGTATTGTATTAATAACACACAAGGTATAAGCTGGGTCCGGAAAGACTTGCCATTTGGTCCGGATGCTCCATCCCAGCTGGTTGCGGTCAATACATTTAAACCCTTTAAGCTCCAGAGGTCACTGCAACAATGCTTTTCCTTCATAACAAGAGTTAGTGTGGAAGCTCTGGAAAGTATGACTTTGGTCCCCAAATATGACAAAGGACACACACACACACACCCACACACACACACTCATGTATGTGCTTCCTTTAACAATAGAGCATTGTAAAGAATACAGTAGCAGCAGTAGTGGAGCTCCAGGACCGGTTCCTTCCAGCCGATGGACCTCGCTGCTTGTGACAAATTGCATGTGGAAGGAAATCTGCAGGGCCCATTGAACTTTAGTATTGCTTTTATTCCTCTGTCATGTTCCCGCAGAGATGAAATGGGATCGGTTTCTTTCTTTTTTTTTTTCTCCTACGTCGCTTATTCACGGCTCCGTGACCGCCGGTGTGCTGGATAAATTGCCAACCCTGCCTGACAGTCGCAGACATTCTTTTCTCCGTTTTCTCTTTTTTTTTGTCCTTCTCCTCTTCCAACTTGCCTCCAGATTCCAGGTTACTGGAAATGAAGCGGGGAAGAAAGGATGTACATTCCTCCCTGCAGCGGTGCTGTGGCTGAGCAGCATGCCTGCACTCTTTTGTTCCCTTAATGTTTGCCAACATGGATCTTTTTTGGACATTTTACACAACATAATAGAAAGATTATTTAGGAAAATCGCTTATAAGAAAATGTCACATGTTGCAGCACTGTCCTACCACAAAACACGTCTCTGGAGCTTTAATAATTCACCATTTGGTTTGGAATGAAAACCGTTTTTCTTTAGCTGACTTGTGGGAACAGTTGAGCATAGTGAAGTCGCTCCAACACAGAAATCTTAACAACTACAGGCTATATTGCCATGGATTTTGCTGTCGATAGTCAAGGTTCACGGTATCTTTATTAAACCCGGAGGGCTATTTGGTTTACAGCCAGCAGTAATAAATGAACAACAGACACAACCAATGAATAGAAAGCACAATAAAATAATTACAAACATTACATTTTAAGAAAGTCATTTACAATCTACCTCAAGGGAAAACCAAGGTGGTGGCGCAAACTCCAGTAACATGTATTACAATGTTCTTTTCACTGCATTTCTTTTTAATTTTTTGCACTGAATGGAACTGCTGGCTAGTGTGAGTGTGATTAATGTATGGGTGCATATGTGTAGTTATGCATATTAAGTATATTTAGTTTTTTATAGGGACAGACTTGTCTAATATGTTTCGATTCCGGTGCTAAAACGATACTTTTAAAACGGTGCCGGTGCCTAAACGGTGCCTGAACGGATACTTAAAAAAATAGGGTAATAGGGAATAGTGTATTTTACAATAACTATGAAAGCACCACGAGGCTTACTAATTTAGTTTCAAGTGAACGCACCACGTCTGTGTTGTTTTTCCGACAACGGCAGCTGCAGACTGTTGTACGTGCCGCTGTTAGAATCCCCTATATTGAAATACAGACACACTTTAACACCATTTAGCTGTCAGCATTTTAACCGTGTTTACTCCAGCTGCTAGCTAACAGTAGGCTAACGTTACCTGCTGTCAAGTGAAGTGTTAACTAGCGTCATGTGCAACGATGCTTCTGTTGCCTCTAACGTCTGTTTCGGAGCATCAAAGAGCAGCACAGAAGGCATTTAATTGGCACCGAAAGGAGGCACCGAAATCTGCGTTGCAATTCGGTCCGCTAGATACCGGTCGTTTAGGCACCGGTGCCGTATTAGCACTGGGTCTCGGTACCCAGCCCTAATCTCAGCAGATTGTCATGGTCCCTGGAGGATAAATTTAATGCTTATCATGACCCCCTGACCTTTCACCTGGCACCGTCATCAGGTCAACATTTTCCTTCAACCAACAGTTTTGTCCGTGGCCATAGTAATAATTGGTCCTCAGAGAATGAATGAGTCCCTGACTTGCTTGTAGTGTGACCTCCTGGCCAGCATCTATTTTCTAGGGGAAGGAGCACAGTTGGGACTGTGAAGTCTGTGAAGTCAGTGCATGTGTGAGTTCAGAGTGGTTATGGCTTTTGGGAAAAAAAAATTGTTCTTGAGTCTGTTAGTCCTTGTTCTGATGTACCTGTTCTAAACCACATTTTTAGTTTGATAAAATACTTCTAAGTGTTTGCCAGTATTTTCTGGTTGTTATGAATCTGTTACATTCCCTTCTCTAAAAACTCTGAACAAAGTCTCTTTCATCTGTTTTGATTGGTATTATATAGTGTTTTCCTTCCTGAAGATGTATCTGTTTTTTACTGTTTTTTTGTATCTGTATCTGTGTTTTTTACTGTTTTTTTCCTCTGTGGTTACTGCCATTGTAAATGATCTTTTGAGTTTAAATAAAGGTTGAAAGAATCTGCGTGAACCTACCTTGAACCAATCCTTTTCTATTGAGCCTCTTTGTTCTCTATCTACTCCCATGTCATTGGAATTAAATGTATACAGCATATTCTTGTGTCTCTCTCTAAACCTTCAGAACATAGTGAAATGAACTCCGCTTTGTGTCGCTTTGTTCTCTGAGATCAGGTTACTGCTTTCAGAATCAATTTACAGAAGCCGGTAGATTATTCGACACCAACCACAAAACATCCGTGACCAAATTGTTTCATAACACTCGTGCTTTTTAAAGGGGAATTTCTGTTTTTTTTTTTCAACCTGGACACCCATTCTGCGTTTCCTTTATCATAAATTTGTATCAGATTTTATCCCCCTAACACATAACCCCTAACCCTAAAAAATGATGTGGGCTTAAATTAAAGGGAAATGTAGGAATACAAAACCTAATTTTGAAAATGTCCTAGAAATGTGGGACCATTGGGCTGTGGGACCATTGGGTTGTGGGAACATAGGGCTGTGGGACCATTGGGTTGTGGGAACATAGGGCTGTGGGACCATAGGGCTGTGGGAACATAGGGCTGACCCCTTGTGTCTTCGTAGACTGAAGTGACCAAAAATCTTTGGTCCAGTATTGAGCGCAAACACAGCGATGAGCTGCTGCGAACCGACCTGCAAATGCAATTGTGCACCCTTGATTTTTTTTTTTGCCACTGCCAGGCTCAGATTGTAATTAAAAGTGTCTGACAACAACATTGATCTCACGAGGTGACTTCTTGTCTGAAGACAGCGGTGTTGAGTTTGGAACGCGAGCCGGGCAAAAGGCGTTCCAGTAGATTGTTGTTTCGGGGAAATGGGGAAATTACAAAACAAAATGACCCTTTAAGTGATCGCTCACAAGACCAAACCTGCCACAGCATTGACGTGGATAGCGTTCAAAGTCCGAAAACTCAAGAACATTCGCCGACGACATTCAAACACCATCTTCGAATAAAAACAGGACTTACCACTTCCCCCCCCCCACCCCAAATACAACCACCTGTTATCAAGTCATTGAAGTTTTACAAAAAGTTACAAAAGCTAAAGTTTTGTTAGCTTCAATAAAGTTGTAACTCCAGTCGACATACAGTAACTTGTCATTGACCACTTTGACCGTCTACACGATTGGGCAAAAGGAAAAGATCAGAGGATCAGTGAAATCATTAAAAATCCTCTGGGGTGCATAAAAGTCCAGATGCCTGGTTTAAGACCTTTGAATTACCACCCCACCCCCTCCCCCCAAGGGTTTAAATCTTTGTGCTTCCAATAGTGCTGGCCATTGATGGCTGTTCCCATCAGTGCTTTGTAGATAGTATTGCTAATGGGGACAGAATTGTCTTCATGTACCATAGCAGGAAAAATAGCGACATAACTGTGACGAAAATGGTGACTAGCGTGGATGAAATCTGAAATAGCTTTTGCGCCAGCATGTGTATTTGATCGCTTCTATCGACCACTACCAGAGCTTCTGTATCTACTAAATTAAAATTGTGGTTGGCAAAAATAGATCACACACTACTGATTGGTCGGAGCAAAATAAACTGCCCTCCCAAACTGCTCCCATGAACTCAGAGTCTGGATATTTAGATGAATCAAATGGCGATTGAGTCAGGATATGTGCACCCATCAAATTTGTTGGAAATATGGCCTTGTATTGTAAAAATATATCATACTTGGGTTGGATGCAGAAACAAACATAAGGACTTTTCACTCCTGCACTGAAACCTTGAACGTCTAGACCTAGAGGAGCTGTATGTCAGTTGGACCGGACATTAAAGAGACTTTACCATGCCAGTTCTTTTTACAACTTTCACTGACTCTCACAACTTCATTGCAACAAACATACAAAAGACATTGCAACTTTTATCGCAACTTTTTGACAAAAGCTCCCACAAAATCAGTTTATCTTTGTTTTTTGCCACCAATGGTGCCTTCCAAGCAGCGCTGCCTGGAAGGCACCATTGGGAGGCACTGGTTATGTTTAGGGTTAGGGTTAGGTGCCTTGAAAGCAGCAGTCACAGCGCTGCCTAGAAGGAGCAGTTGGGGGCAAAAAACACTATAGAGCGCAAAATTAGGGATTTTGGGCCGCAACAATCTCAATAAAAGGCATCGAAATCCTGGAGGGACTGGAAAGGGCAACTTCTGGACAATTCCCTGGCCTAATTCTCCAGACATTGTCTGGATTTCATATGAGAAAGCGGCTCTACTTTACCTCCTTAGTCAACTCTTGTGTTTTACATTGAATGTGTAATAAATATCTGCCGCTTCTAGGAGACTCTAGCATGACTGTTCAGCTTGTTCTTTTCCTCGCCACGAGACAAACACGAGTACTGTAACATGAAGGGATATCTTTGGATTGGGTTCATTTTCTCAGACAACACTTGATGCTCAGCTCGTTCTGGTGACTCATCCGCAGCGGAGATCCTTTCAGCTGTCAGCCAGGTTGTCACGTTGACGCAAACAGCAGGTTAAGAAAGCCGTTGGCTCGTCAACACTGAGAGTAGCTGGTATTAGGAGCTAAGCAGGGTGGGGTTGAGTAGGGAGTGTTTGTCGAGGTGTGCGACAAACAAATGACCCCGTTCAGGTGCTGCCCGGGAGAACGAAGGCGAGCCACTCAACAGCCACCGAGCTGTTTAATTAGAAGCCCCGCCGCTCGTTAATAAGGACACTAACGAGGAGAGCCTCCCACCGCTCGCAAACGAGTGGCAAACCAAGCAGGCGACGGCTGGACATGGCGAGGCCGATGCTGCTGGCTGTCTGCGGGTGGGTGGGTGGGTGGGGGGGGGGTTGCTGTGATTGGCAGGCCACAGCAGGGGGGCGTGGTCACCGGACCTTAGCTAATTGCAAAGTTGAGAAACAGCGGGAGTCCGTAATGTGTTGCACTTTTCCTTCTATAGAACAGGACGCTTTTGCTATTGACCGGGCGTGTTGTTTATGTGTTCAGACGGAGGCGTGGTGCGTTTCTCATAGAAAGGTTATCGGGGTATCGATGAGGGAGCTGATGGGTTGTGGCCTTTGGCTTCGCAGTGCTCTGAGGGGGGTGGGGGGACTGTCATCAACCACATCACAGCAGGAATCCTTCACATGGCTGCCTGGAGCATTACGTTCATTGTTATTTCTATTAATACTCCAGCCAGCGGTGAAATGTAACTAAGTACATTTACTCCAGTACTGTACTTCTGAGGTACTTGTACTCTGCTTGAGTCTTTTCTTTTCATGCCACTTTGAGGTTCTACACTGCTACATTTCAGAGAGAAATATTGTACTTTTTTACTCCACTACATTCATCTGACAGCTTTAGTTACTAGTTACTTTACAATTTAAGATTTTTTTCACACAAAACCCATGTAGTTTATAAAATCTGATGAAACATATAACGGCCTACGAGTCCAGCTGAAATGATTCGACCATTAAACACACAACTGTTTGGTTCCTTTACACTTTCTAAAATGTGAGCATTTTTCTGCATCGAGTACTTTACCTTTGAACACTTTAAGTACATTTTCCTGATGATACTTACAGACTTTTACTTATTTAACATTTTCAATGCAGGACTTTTACTTGTATTTTTACTGTGTGTTATTAGTACTTTTATTCAAGTAAAGGACCTGAATACTTTTTCCACTGAGTGTTACACTAAACGGCATCAAAGCCACCGACCTGTGGGTTTTATATCTTAGACCCTGGACAGTTTAACATGCTGCTACAAACAGGTGTTTGGTGTTTTAAGCCCCCAACGTCGTCTGCCAGGCAGCGCTGCATGGAAGGCACTAGGGTTAGGCAAGGGTTAGGGTTAGGTGCCTTGAGGTCGACGATCTCAGTGCTGCCTTAATGTCGACGGTGGGGGCTTAAAACACCATTGAGCTTACAAACATCACATTACATTTAACAATGTTTAAAACACATTTTTTTTAAGGCAGATTTAATCATCTGGCATTTAAATTGATGGCGTTTGGATTTACGGAACGGAGGAAGACTTTTAAACTCTCAATAGGCGAGATCAAATTTACAGATTATATAATAAAAATTAAATGTGGGGGAAAAAAAAGGTCAGAGTTACACTGAATCTTGTTTTATGGCGTGTCGAATATTTCTTAGAGGAGTGGAATTGCACTGTGGGGAACTTTTGACCTCAGTTTTCCTAAAGTCCTGGCTCCCGTCCTGCTGAAACAGAAATAGATAATCATAGTTTAAATTGCATTGCACCATTGATGTCTGGCAGTTTTACAATTGTGTTGCAATATAATCTCTAAGAACAGATGTGAAAACTTTGTGAACAAGCAGAATCATCTTCTTTTGATTCATACTGAGGCTGCTCACAAAGCGGTTGTGTCTTTAAAGGTGGTAACTAAATTCTTTTTTTAATTAATTTAATTAATTAATTGTATGCATGTGTACATGGTTATGTGTGTATCTATGTATATTTGATTTCTGATAGTTGTTTTGTTGGACATCATTGTCCCATAAGCAACACTCAACAGAAATGGAGAAGATAGATAGATAGATAAATAGATAGATAGATAGATAGATAGATAGATAGATAGATAGATAGATAGATAGATAGATAGATAGTCTTTATTGTCCACTGGGAAAATCTGTTTAGGGCCTCACAAATATACATACACATACAGTAAATATAGACATCTTCACCCCAAACACCCTATAATGCACAGTTCCCTCCAGTCCGTTCCACTGGCACCCCTTGTGCACAGCATTCACAACATATTAGTAACACACACACACACACAATCACCGCTGGGGAGCTTCATTTAGGGATGATATGGCAGAAGGCACAAAACTCTTACTGTAGCGGATCTGTCTCCGGGCCGAGTTTGTGTATCTGCGTCCTGATGGAAGCAGTGTGAAGAAGGGGTAGATGGGATGACTGGGGTCATGTGCGATTGTCCCTGCTTTGCGTTTGGTGGCGTTGCTGTTGAGGTCTGATACAGTATGTTGGGGGTGGAAAATGTTTTGATGCAGTCTGGGTGACGCAAGTTTGTTTGTGTTGGCAGTAGTTAACGTGTTGAAAAAGGCAGGGGGAACAGTAGAGGAGAATGGACTAGAGTATGCTCTTATACAGTAGTAGTAGGTGACAGGGAGTAACAGAAAGTGCTTTCAGTTCGCGGAGGGCAGAGAGTCTCCGTTGGCAACATTTATGGATGTCAGTGGTGTGTTGATGATCAAAACTCAGTTTACTGTCTAGGGTGAGTCCAAGGTAATCGAAGCACTCTACTATTTTCAACAGGTTTGTTTTGTGTGCAAATTTGGTTGTGAGAGATGCATTGATAAATAGTTCTTTGGAATGGAGAAGTGGCTCCATTGGACTCCATTGGAAAATCCATTGATATCTCAGAAAAACATAACACTGACTGATAAAACCTCTGAAGAACATTATTTTCCATGTAGCAAATTCATTCCCCTCATACTAAAAGTACACTAGCAAGTTAAAATGCTACAGTTTTCGTCTAAGTTATGGAAGTCGGTCACAGTCTCCAGCGGACAGTCTGCGGGTTCCGTGCCTTGCTCAAAAGGCACCTTGAGCCATTGAACCGTCCTCCCTGCCCGGCCGTGCTGCCGTGCGCCGGGGCTGTGGCGCCGAGCAGAGCTGGGTCACCTCCAGGAGCGCCGATGCTGCTGTTTCTTCTCCCCATCCGTCTTGCGGCCTCGGCGATGGAGGCGATGCGTCTCCCGTGTCGAACAGGTGAGCACAGCCATGCATTACAAGTGCCAAGCCGCCGACCCCGAGGGACGCAACGCGCACACAGACGTACACACAAGTGCAGCCGCCGCACCAGCTGGCTGCCTGGAAGAAGAAGGAAAAAAAATTAAATTAGACAGCAGCTCCTGACAGAAAATAATCCCCAAACAAGGACAAGCACGTTTATTCTTATATAATGTACAGCATGCTGTGTGTTTGTTCTCCTGAATCGGGTTTAAAATGAAATCTCATTGTAGAGCAGGCAGCACGGGCTCATTGCTGCTGAAACATTTAACAAAATACTCTTCCCACACCCATTAGAATCTAAAGGTTCTGCTACTTTACTCAGGTATTTCCATTTGTACATTCCCTCCACAACATCTCAAAGGGACAGTATACTTTTTGCTCCACTCTATTAATCTTACAATAAAGATAACCTGCCGATATAAAATACTATTTCATAAAGTCAACCTTCAGAGAACCTGTTTAGCTGCATCGATCCTTCAGCCTCACCTTGTTCATGTCAGCTTTTTGTGCCAGAGTCCGAAACAACTTGTCATTTGCAACTACAATCTGTCACATTCACACAGTTACATACCTGGAAACTGACCAGTACAACCACAGTCTGATCTGCTGGCCACTGAGCAGCTCCACTGGAGCGGTTGGGGTTGATGGCCTTGCCTTTTCACATCCTGTCGGTCTGGGGATTGAACCGGCGACCTCCCCGTCCCAAGCTACTGTCCCCACAATGCAGCACAAAAAAGTTCACATACGTTTTAAAAAACGCCTCGTTTAAGGACTTGGCTCAGTTGTATTTCTGCTAACAAGAGAACAGAAGAGAATAAAATCCAAGAAAAATACACCAACCAACCCAAAAAACTTTAAACTCCACAACCACACCAGAGACACAACCCAGAAACGCAGATTAACAGGCAGTAATTAGAAACCTCAGAATAGCGCAACATTTCAAATTACTTTTTAACATGGTCACACTTTGTGAAGGAGCGTGCATAGATTCTTTTTCCAAAATTAGGCCCTATGTTCCCACATTTCCTTTTTCATAAATTTGTATCAGATTGTATCCCCCTAACCCATAACCCTAACCCTTTAACCCTAGCCCAGAATATAGAGCTGTGGGAACATAGGGCCTAATTTTAAGAAAAATCTTAGAAATGTGGGAATATAGGGCCAAATTTTCAGTGTAAAAGAATTCTTAGAAATGTGGCACCATAGGGCTGTGGGAACATAGGGCTATGGGACCATAGGGCTGACCCCCTTGGGGACAGGTCATTAGAAACCAGGATTAAAATCTGTATTTTATGCCTGATACAGTTCAAAAACCACAATCTAATCAAGTCAATTCTTACTTGATCAACAGAAAAATAGGTGAGACTCATTTATAGAGTAAATATTTAACCCTTGAGTTGTCTTCCCGTCAACCACGTTTTTGACGCCTTTTTTTCACAGTTTGTTTTTGCTTTTTCCAACATTTTAAATTGTAAAATTTTTTCTTCTACACATTTTCAGCGCTTATTTCTATGTCCCATATTTCTGATATAAGACAAAAATTGAAAACGGGTCAATTTTACCCGAAGTCAACACAAGGGTTAAAACCTCATTTGGTTCCAGCTTCTCCAATGGAAAAGGTAAATTAAATGAAAATGTGTCCGTTTCATTGACAGACAGCGCACACAGGCCAATGGACTCACAAATGCTTGACTCAGGTGTAAAATTCCAACAGTTTATTCACAAACTATCAAAAAACGCTTGGCAACTGGACACAGGTGCAGCACAGTGGATGAGGAGCAGTAATCACACATGGCTGGAAGGCAGACAAAGACCAGGAAGTGAAGTGGCCTAAAAACAAGACAAGACAGTTGAGTATAAAAATAAAACAGGAAGTGGCAAAAAAACAAACGAGAAACAAAACCTGACCTTTTGAGCGGGTGCTAGACATGACATTGATCTCACTGTAAATGGATTGGTATTAGCATTTGTCGTTATATTTGTAATTCAATAGTGCAAATGATTCACAGATTAATAAAAACAAAAACCTCTTTAATGTATTAGCCAGTAATGCCCTAAAAACAGAATAACCTGAGTTGTGATTTCTGGGTTAAAGGATCCACTGAGGTTTTTACTCTGTTCTGCACGAGTCAGCATTGGCCTAAATTCCAACAATATCACCCTGAAGGATGTAATACCAGCTGGTGCAGTGCGAGCTATCCCCCCCACCCTATGATATTGCACACAGAAAAGTCATCGGGCTCAACCCGAGACAAGCACCTGTATTCGATTTCTCATCTCAACTCGGCGCAGAGCTCTAAGCCTTGTTCTCGCTGGCACTAATCCTCGCTAGAAAACAGCTTTCAGAGGATTAGCATCAAGGGGGGGCAGAGCGGCGCTCCTCGGCGGGGGAGCCATGCTTCCCCTTTTCTCTTCTACTACTTCTTCCCTCTATAAGGTAACCCAACACGCAGAGCTTGACTTGACTCGGATAGTCTTTGACCTTCCGCCTGGTTTCTTTCCCGCTGACCCCCCCACCCCCCCAGCGGCCTCCATTAAAGCTCGGCAATCCCCATTGACATTCAGTTAAAACTCCCCTCGGGTTCTTTACCCTTCACGCTGCGGCCGGATAACTTAGCCGTGTAATTCCACGTTATCTGAAGGAACTGGGCAACACACTTGCGGCACACATGCTGAACTGTACTTGACCTACTGTGGGGAGCTACTGTATCTAGTTGTTAAAAAAAAAATTATAAAATAAAACCCCAAAAAGCTGGAGGTAAAGTGGTGCGAGGCCATGAGGTGGGTAGGTCGTAAAAAAAGGTGGAAAACTAAAGCCTTTTTTCCTGCTGCAGGCAACGCATGGGTGGATATCAGACAGAGCACAGAGAGCTGTCCTGGGTGTGAGGGGGGGGGGACAGAATAACAGCACCGCTCAAGGCCTGTTATTGATGCTGAGAGTGTAATAATGTAAGACGATGGCGTGTGTGTGTGTGTGTTTTTTTAAAGCAACTATTCTGTTTCTCTGAAGAAAAGAGAGGATTATTCTGCATGGTGATGAGAAGAAGCTGCTGGAGGCCACGGCGCCTGCAGCGAACACAGAGCCAACAACTTTGTGGAGATGGTAAATTTAACTTTCTCTTCTGATTTTTTTCTTCCTTCTTTTTATGTTGTTTCTTTCTTCTTCTTCTTCTCCCTAAACCTTTGCAAATATTTCGTTCTAATCATTAGCTTTGATTCCTACTCTGCCTCCGCAAACAGCGTGGCCGTTTAGTTAAGAGCACTCAGAGAGATGAAAGCCGGTGCATCAGGGCAGGGATTATAAAAAATAAAAAATAAAGAAATGCTTTTCCCCCTCAGCTTCTAAATTCCTGCTGGTTGTGACAGAGTTGTAAATACCCAAGATAAAAGATGGCTCTGCCTGCTTGTACTTAACATTCCCATTAGACTGCCAACAATGGCTGCTTTTGTGTGCTCTCATGTACGGATACAAATGAAAATTCCTTTGCCTCTGGTACTTTGCAAAACACAATTCGATCATAGAAAATTTGGAAGGAAAAAAAAAAAAAAGCGAGAGAGAAAGAAATCCAAAAGCAAGCTTGGTGATGTGAGGAACAAAAGCAGGCAATGTTGTTTTGGAACTCTCCAAGGTGAGAGCGAAAGGGAGGAGTGGGTTCGGAGGAAGATGAAGGGAAACCTGACAACAGGACTGTCTGTTGTTAGCAAAGGCTGCGTTTAAGGAGCTGCAGGAGGCCTATTAGAGAGTCAACAGTGCGATGAGCCGATGCTAATGAGTGAAAATGAAATGTACGCGCTGTAGCAGGAGCACAACGTAGAGGAGAACAGGAATTGTTCAAGAAAAAAGTCCAACGTTTTGGGAAATCTTCCATCTGACGTGGCTAAAAACATCCAGTTTGTCTACTTTATTTGAAGGTGACACTAAATGTAAGCATATCTGAAATGTTGGTGACATACCTTAATCGCATTGGTATAGCAGGAAACAGAAGGTGGGTCCGTAAACTGTGACGGATGATTTACCACAAAGGGTTTGGGTGATAACTTTTTGATTGAGTCTTTATCTGACTGAGGTTTGTGCAAGTTAGAGTCTATGACCCCGACCATGGCTCGGAAAATATCAGTAGCTAATGTCGAACTTACAGCAAACGACTTCTCGAGCGAGTCCACTGTCGCAGACGAATTTCCAATATCTGAAGGAACTCCTGAGAGTCTTTGCTAGAGTCGGGACGTTCCCCTCGTCTCCATCGTTCTGTCTGCGTTTGAGAAGTCGTCTGGTGTAATGTCAACATTAGCTACGGTATTTTCCGAGCCATGGTCGGGGTCATAGTAGCCTGGAAATCCAGACCCAAATCCGAAAGATTAAGGGTCCGGGCAATGAGTAATGAAAATGGCCCAACTCAAGGGGCGGCACCAAGCATGCATTTGAAAATCTCACTGCACGCAATTGGATAACAGTACGACTAATCACAACAATACACGGGGTGACGTATCCAGAGCCACATACTCTTAGCTACCAGCGGAGCTAACTGGTTGATTAAACTCTTAGCTACCAGCGGAGCTAACTGGTAGATTAAACTCCTAGCTACCAGAGGAGCTAACTGGTAGATTAAACTCTTAGCTACCAGAGGAGCTAACTGCTAGATTAAACTCTTAGCTACCAGTAGAGCTAACTGGTAGATTAAACTCTTAGCTACCAGAGGAGCTAACTGCTAGATTAAACTCTTAGCTACCAGTAGAGCTAACTGCTAGATTAAACTCTTAGCTACCAGAGGAGCTAACTGCTAGATTAAACTCTTAGCTACCAGTAGAGCTAACTGCTAGATTAAACTCTTAGCTACCAGTAGAGCTAACTGCTAGATTAAACTCTTTCCGTATCCGTTCGGCAAAACAGCAAAAACGTCCTTCTTGCAAAGGAACGATTGGAGCCCCGTCTTCTGTTCCTCTTTAGATAAAAAGCAAAGTCTAACTCGTTCATTGTAGTGGCCAAAGCCATTTCAAACAACTGGTGTTCATCTGTAGCCATCTTGCAATGTTTACTAATGACTTGGACGTTGCAGCAGTCGTCTTCTGTTTGGCTCGCCTCTGGCCCGCCTATATCAGATACACCGATGTGATTGGTGCAGCTCGGCTACAAGGGCATAGTTAATGAGCATCATTACTGAATGCCAGAGGGACTCGCTGAGCAAATTCAAATTGTGCTTTCACGAGAACTCAACTCTTACACAAACCTCAGTCAGATAAAGAATCAATCAAAAAGTTATCACCCAAACCGTTTGCGGTAAAACATCTGTCACAGTTTACAGGCCCACCTTCTGTTTCCTGTTTTACCAACGCAATCAAGGTATGTCACCAACATTTCAGATATGCTTCCTTTTAGTTTCACCTTCAAATAAAGTAGATAATCTGGATGTTTTTAGCCATGTCAGATCTCAGCTTTTACTGTGGTGAACACAATGTTATAGTTACTGATAGGAATGATGTCATAAACAACTAAAATAAAATCCAAGTTGTAATAAACCGGAATTATCCTTGAACATATGGTTATTACATCACTATCCCTCCCCGTTGTTCTCCCGGTAGCTGTGTGTTGGCTCCTGTGTTGATTTTTACAGCTGGTTGCCTGTACGGTTGCCAATCTTAAATTTAAGCTTCTTGTAGAATGTGAGAGCGCCAGTTAAACCCCTCAGACTGTAAAATGAAAATGTAACGGGCCGCTCTGCGCTCCAACCTCACACACTCACGGTGTGTAACCTGCACCACACTTTAAATTTGGCTGTAACCCTATCACTTCAAACCTCTAATATTGACTGTTGATTTGTGTCTATCCTACTGTCTACTTTATTCCCTTTATAATGCTCATATTTAATGCTGTCTTTTTTAAAACTTTATCCTTGCACTGCTATAGTTTTTATATTACCATGTCTACATTATTCTCTTATATTGTCCATATTTAATGCTGGTCTCTAGAGTTTATCCTTGCACTATTGGACTACCACCATGACACACACTCTCACTGTCAATGCAAGCCTCTCATGCTTATACATCCCTTAGTACATTCATGTGGATTTTTTATTTTATCATCCTGTTTATGATGTATGGGTATGTTGTGTGGGATGTCTTTAAGCTACTGGGACCTTGAATTTCCCCTTGGGGATCAATAAAGTATCTATCTATCTATCTATCTATCTATCTATCTATCTATCTAGATAGATAGATAGATAGATAGATAGATAGATAGATAGATAGATAGATAGATAGCTGTCTGTCTGTCTGTCTGTCTGTCTATCTATAGTGTGTGAATGGTAAGCATCTCCTGCTGCCTTTTAGTTGCATACTGACACTAACGGGTCTGCTTCATAAAACTAATCGCCAACACAGCAAATGGCCATAAAGGGATGGAAGTCATTGTGTCCTTTCATGACCGAAAATTCTGGTTTCTTGAAATACTTTCCTCTGCTTTCTTCTCTCATCTTTTCCTACCTTAACCTTTCACTACCTACCCCCTCTTTCCTTCATTGTTCATTCCCTGGTTCCTTTTGTCCCTGGCCACCTACTCCTTTCCTTCCCTATACCTCCTTCCCTACAATCACGTTTTAACGTGTTAAGTTCTGTTCACTGCTGTCTCCTTCACATTCCTTCTTTCCTTTCCTCGCTCCTAATGAGAATTAAAGGAAAAAGCAGCAGGAGGAAGGACACAAAAAAAAAGGTGGAACCCTTCACATTTTCCATCTCCCCCCCCCCTCCCCCAGCAGCTGATGACGGGAATCCCAGAGAGTGCGCCTGCCGCCGGCTGCTTGGCTGGACATGGAGATAGAAGAGACGGCCTGGTGTTCCAAAGGCACCGAGCCCTTCGCCGCTTAGCGGGCGCCGGTGTGACCCTGCGGAGGTCGACGTGGGTGAAGTGCGAACGGGCTGAAAAATGTTCTCCTGTCTGGGATGTGGAGGAGAAAAAAACACAGACACACACACACACACACCGGGATATGAAATATTATCAGTCGTGTTGATTGAGCTTATTTGGGTCTCCTCGTATTTCTGCGACGTCAGCGGTTTTCCTGTTCAGAGGGGGATTTGATGACGGGTAATAAACTGCACCTGCTAAATAAAGCTCCACCCCGGCTCTGCCACCCTTCCCCTAACGGCAGGATAGTACATCTTACCATGCTTACCTCAAGGCTTTAAGAACTGGACAGCTTTGCTAATTTAGCATACTTTTAAAGGGCGTGAGCTCATTTCAGAGGGTGCATTGCGTTCTGGTCGGACTTGGACGTTGACCTTGATGATCCGATTCTTTTCTTTTCCTTTTTCTTCTCTGTTGTCAGTCGCTGCACACGCGAACCCCGTTTACGGGATATTTAAGACCCGATAAGCACCATTAACCGCTCTTTTAATGAAGAGTGTGTCATTAATTCTAACGCTGTCAGGTAGAGTGCTAATTGGAACTAGAAGTGACGCGTCATATAATATGTTGACACTGGTTATTAACTTCCAAAAATAATAACAAAGCTCCGAAATGTGTCTGGTTGTAAATAAATTCAGGGTGGGGGAAAAAAAAAAAGACAGTTTGCACAGCAGACTGCACATAATATCAACTCGTAATGAGCAACATGGATTAAACTGACAGTAAAAATGTAAAATGGATGTTGGGCTTTTTGGCTAGCTCTCCGTGTAATAATATGAATCTGCTTCCATTTTGTTTTTATTTGACTTTTTTATTTAAACACGAGGCTCTCGTTGAAATTAGAAAAATATTTTTTCATAATTAAACTGGACAAAGCCATGATTACAAGCAGCAACTCAAGCTGCAGACGGACAGACAGACTGTATGAAACACATACTGCAACATAATTATGACTGGATTTTTATTTCAAAATAATAAAGTGTCACAAGTCATAACTTAAGTCAAATTAGGAACTTTAACAGACTAAAACAAGAAATCTTTGCATTACACACTTTTTGGGGGGCTTTTCCACCTTTTATTTTTGACAGGACAGCTAGGTGAGAAAGGGGAAAGAGAGGGGGAAGGCCTGCAGGAAATCATCACAGGTCAGATTCGAACCCTGGACCTCTGCATTGAGGCATAAACCTATCAGTATACAGTGTGTGCGCCTGCTCTACCACTGAACCAACCTGGCCACCACATTTGATGATTTTGAATTGTTCACATAATCTTAAGGATGAAGTGTTGCTTCTTCCATTCATTTTCTATCCATTCATTGTCTGTCAATGTGACAACATTATTGAAAGGATCCCTACAGAGATAGACCTTTTAGTTTAACATGAAACAGCCCCGAACGTGCTATCTCCAAACCCACCAGACTCCATTTAAATAAATAGTACTTTTATCATCTTAAAACACACTTCATTCAAAGTCGACAGAAACAAAATAAAACTATTAAAAACTGTCTTGGTTCGTCTTTCCACTGTTCCAACAATCACCACTGTGGTTTGGTTGAAATAAAGCCTAAATTCACCCATTTACATGTAAAAATATGCCGGCTCTATACACGCTAAAGGTCCTGATTATTTACATGGAGTTTGGTGGGTTTGGTGATGGCTGTTTATAGAAAGCATCTTACTCTTTAACAAAAAGGTCTATATCTGTAGGGATCTTTTCCGTAATGTTGTCAGACACTTAGAATAATAATCTGAGTCTGTCAGCGGCGAAAACAGAACTTTTAGTGGACGCTGACTGACGTGTTGCTACGTACGTAGGTACGTCAAGATAGCGACCCTACGCCGTAGCCTGATGTGCACCTCTCGAAAAATTTAACTACACGTCGCGGCAATGCACATCGCTCGGCCATGGCTCGGTAGCGTTTCATTCCCCCCCCAACTCATTTCCTGGTTCTCCTCTATAAACAACATGAGATCAAGGAGAGGGTTAACTTCTCTTGCTCCAGATCTCCCACCGTGGTCAGAAAGAACAGGGGAGACACTTTGTTTCTCTCACTAGGACTCTACAGTCACTACTTGCTCCGAAGCTAAACGCAGTCACTCTCTCACTCGCTCTTCCACCCTGCTGTTCTCTTGAAGACATCAATGCACACACCAGCGCACAAGTATAAACTTCAGGCCACTTACGTAGGCTACGGTGAAAGCTCTCCGTGGAGCCTCCGCAGGACCATAAATCACACTTTAGACACCAATGCTGGGGAAAATAGGGTCCAGGTTGAAAAATACCAAAATTCCCCTCCAACTGAAAGTAGTGCACACCCCTAGGCCAATCAAAATGAAGCATCCACCTGTCTCTCCATGGTGTAAGGAGGCTCCATGGTCGCAGGCTGCTGCCGCTGCACAGCGAAATTTACTGATTAGTCCTGTTAATCTGGTGTAAGCAGAATGTAAACTTGCTGATGGTGACCTCACCAATAGCGCTGGTGCTTGTGATGCATTTATGCTCTGATCCAGTCCCAGCAGGGGTGGAGGGAGGGTGAGGGGGGCGGAGGAGGCATCACATGTGGACAAACCAACACAGCGGGCGATTGTGCAGCTCTCAGCTCCCTGCTGACCTGCAGACCTTGATCAACGCTCTGGGCGATTCATAACAGCACGCAGGCAGGTCATTACATGAGGGATACAACTGATGACAACAAGCAAACAAATGAGCAGCAGAGGTCAACATGAAGCTTGCCGTCTCAGCCAGAGACTGAGGTCAAAGGTGAAAACATTAGGGCAGGAAAATGCTCTGATTGCAGCTTGTTACATGTGAATATTTGCTAGTTTCTTCTCTCCTCTGTGACAGTTAACTGAATATATTTAGGTTGTGGACAAAACAAGACATTTGAGGATGTCTCAGCCAGGGACAGAGGTCAAAAGTCAAAACATTTTGACTTTTGACATCTCAACAGGGCAGAGAATACTGATACCTCTTTTAAGAACGGGAGACAGCAGGGTAAATCCAGAGAGCCAGCTAGACTATCTGTCCAGTCAGAGTTTTCTGTTGCACGACTAAAACAACTTTTGAACTTACACTTGTTCCACCAAAACAAGTTCCTTCCTGAAACTATTTTGCAGAGACACCGTGGCTCCGTCCGTAGCTTAGCACCGCCCAAGACGATTGTGATTGGTTTAAAGAAATGCCAACAAACCAGAGCACGTTCTTCTCCCATCCCAGAATGCTGTGTGGACTAGCCAGACCCTCCACCACTTTTAAAACATATTATGAAACAATAATGTATTTATTGGCTATGAAACTTAAACTATTAATAACTAGAAAATGCATTTCCTGCAGAAAATGCTTGTGAATGCAGAAAAGCTAAATTGCTAAAGCTAAACATCGCCCACTCTAAGTCATGCAACATACACTCCATAATAAGCACAGAAAAAGCCTGAATGAAACACTAAACTTAAACAGTGATAACACAAGAAACTGTAAAAGATATCATGAAGCTAAATCATTTTCTAATAGCTAATGCTGAATCAGCATCCACACAATTAAAAGTGCTGAATGAACGAGCGGTTTGAGTCCACTGTGTTATTCTGAGGAATATCAATAAAAGATCTAAGTGAGGTTTTTCTCACCTGCTGCCAGAACAGTTTCACACTCAAGGAGCTCGTAAGAAATATTACAATTTATTACAACACTAAATACATTATTTACAGAAGCAACGAAGATGTATTTGCCAGCTCGAAAACTAGTATTAACCCTTTGAACCACTCTGCAATAGAAATGGTCTGCCAGTTTGTTATTGTTTTTTGTGATGTCATGTCTTGGAGTATCTTAAAGCGCCCATATTATGCTCATTTTCAGGTTCATAATTGTATTTTAAGGTTGTCCCAGAATAGGTTTACATGGTTTAATTTTCAAAAAAACACTATATTTTTGTTGTACTGCACAGCTCTTTCTCACTGCAGCAGCTCCTCTTTTCACCCTGTGTTCAGGTCTCTGTTTCAGCTAAAGAGTGAGACATCTTTTCTTCTGTTCTTCTGTATCTTTGATTGCACTCGCACATGTGCAGTAGCTCAGATCGTAGATCATGTCAGCTAGCTCCATAGACAGTAAGAGAAAGGCTGTTTCTCCAGCTTCAGTTATTTACAAGGCAGGATTAGCTGGGAGACTTCTTCTAAACCAGGGCGCACATTTAAGTAGTTATTTTGTAGATTATGGTGAACTTGTGTGTGTTGTGTGTGCGGTTGCGGTTAGCCAGCTCATCTCGGCTAGTGACGTAGAAAGCCGTGCAGATGTTGACCAGCTCACCAGGAGACTGAAGGCAGGAATCATTCAGAAACTGTATCTCACTGAAAACAGCATGGATGTTTTTTTTCTAAGTTTGTATGCGTGTGGAAGCACCAGAGACAAAAAAATAATATGGGCACTTTAAAATCCGAGACGCTGGCTACCAGCGGCAGTTGTTTAGCCACCAATAGGTGACTGCCAGCTGGCTACAGACACCACCACATGACGGACCTTTCCGGGGCCGTGGTAGTAGAGTTTAATCGGAAAAAGTGAGCGTCATGCTGCGATGACAGTTAAGTTTAGGCACCAAAACGTTTTGTTAAGTTCAGGAAAAACATCAGATTTGGATCAAAACCCTGCCAAGAACGAACTGGGTGAAAGTATATTGTTTTCGCCGCTCCCTGGCTTGAACACGCTGTGTTTTAAGTTGACACCACATTGTGCTATTTGATTTTGAGATTGAGAATGGAGGTTTGAGGCGAAGTGCCTTAAACCTGCATTCTATCTGAATTCCAGCAGGGGGCGACGCGCAGTTGCAAAAGGAGGTCGGTTTCTGTAGAGGTCTATGAGAAAGTGACCCACTTCTCACTTGATTTATTACCTCAGTAAACATTTTCATAATGAGTTTATGGTTTCAATCGCTAGTTTTAAGTCTTCTGCAACACAGAATAATGTTCATTTTTTGAATTATTTTTTGAATTCGATTTTTAAATCGGCGATAAAGCAGGGGGTGTTTTAGCTATGACATGATTGCCAGTGTGTAAAAAGTGTGTAACGTAACGTAGAGTGTAAGGGCTCCTCCCTCATTCCTCCCTCTCGTCTAAAATCGTCCCATACGCAACCAGGATGGCTGCGCCCGTAACGGCAAACTCAACGACTCATAGCAGATCTCCACAAAGCAATGGGTGACGTCACACATGCTCTGTCCATTAATATTAACAGTCTACGCTCACAACTCGCACCCTGCGCGCGGCTTTGTGCCGGACGTCACAATACGTGATGACGTCATCATGAGCTTACGACGTAATGACGCAAAAAGACAGAAGCTTTAGCTTTCTGAGGCTGAATAGAATGAACGCTCTAGCGGTTGTGGTTCCATTTTGGATCGATGTAAATGTTTTCATACGGGTTCTCTAAGGTTAAGGAGCGCATCATACTGGAGTGATCAGATTATTGATTATTGACATTGGAACCATTTGAAGTGTTTTGCTCCACTTTGTAACGTAATCCGATTGAGACATTTTATGTCTGTCAGCATGTTATCTTGTGCCCTCGCTGTGTACACACCATAATGAACACCCCAGGGAGAACACACACATACACACACACACACACACACTCACTGAGACATACTGTATCTGCTGTAATAAGGTGAGCTTCTTGTTCTTTAAAAGCTGCCGCAGCGATCACACACTGAACCTTTTGGTGGAACGAGGCTGTCTGATGATCCTATTTACCTTCGCTGAGGATTTGTTAACTCCAACGCCGTTCCCTTCAGGCCCAGTTCATCTCACACTGTGACTATATATACCAGCCGCCTGTCAGAGGACTCCAGTGGTTAATGTTAAAACAAGGAGGGCCTGAACACAAGGCAAGTTTCACACTTCCTCTGCCTTTTATTTCCTTTATTCTCACTTATTAGGTCGAGCCGACGACTCACTTCCTCCTGCGGGGAAATTGTGAGCTGGTGGGAAGGAAACCTGATTTCATAGGCAGGATTACTGCACTACGACACACTGAAGGCTAACGTGGAAGGAAAAGAAGATTTCCAGGACCTTTTCTTAGTTAGCGACAGTTTAAATTCAGATACCCCAAACACATTTAAAGTTGGTATTTGTCACACTTCTGCCACACGCATTTGAAACCATAGTCTCGGCCGGAGGTTTCGTTCATCAATGGCCATTCAACAGTCCATTTGAGAGCTGCAGCTCTAAATCCTTTCTACATTACAGAATGGAGAAATTCAAAATGCCAAACAAGAAAAACTTGAGGAAACAACAGGTAAAATCGAGAAAAACATGACAGCCAATGAGAGAATCAAACTTAGTCCTGTGTTTATTACGGTCACAATATAAACATGTTAGGGGTGACCCCGAATAGTCGAAGATTCGATGCCTCGATATGCGGAGCCTGATTCGACCACCAATCTCACAGTCGGATCTTCGCGGGTGTTATTATGAAACGAGCATCATACCATTTTGGCAATATGGGGGTGCTCAATGTCTAATTTACTAATTTAGACTAATGTCTAAACACAGAACTACTGGTTTTGTATGGTTATATTAAGTTATATACAGCCTTTAATTATGATAATGCTGTAAAAAAAAAACGTGAAAAGAAAGAAAAGTTCAATAAATATATTTTACGTGTGTGTGTGTGTGTAAATCCAACCACCCCTGTGAAAGTTTCACTTTCCCTGATCCGCGACAGACGAGGCGCATCAGATGAGGAGATTAATGTTACTTAAAAATGTCTGGAAAAAGAAAATCTAAAGTGTGGATGCACTTTCAAATGGTAAAAGATGATCCAAAAAAAGTAAAATGCAAGTTGTGCCAACAGCTCATGTCCTACCACTGGTCAACAACAAACATGGCTTTCCACTTAAAACGGGTAAGTTTATTACCAACAAAGACGTTTCACTTTTTCATATATAATGGCGCTTTTAATTTACGAATAGCAATATCATATGTTGGGACTTAAAATATGTTAGTCTTTTTTCTAGATCCACCCACAGTATCAGACTGACGACAGCAGTTCATCTAGTAGTAGTAGTAGTACCGGAGCTGCGCCAAAACTAACTCAAAGAAAGCTAGATTTGAGACCGCCATTGCCCGAGAAAAGGAAAAGAGAAATCCCGGACAAAATTGCAGAGTTTATTTCGCTTCACAATGAGGCCAGTGAATGTTGTGGACGGTGAAGGTTATAAAGAATTAATGCGCACACTTGAGCCAGGATACACAGTTCCCAAAATAGAGACGGTTATATGCATGCGGCGGATGTGAAATACGCGTCCATACACGCCTGCGGTTTACATGTTACCCTCCTGCTGACTAGTGTCGTGCCCCTCCCAACCCATTCACACACACACACACACACACACACACGATTCGACTATAGAAAGATTCGTCAATTCTGATTTGAATGTGTAAATCCTTAGTCGGGGACACCCCTAAAACGTGTTGGATAGAACAACACTGGGGATTTAGTTATTATTAGACCCTATTTACACCTGGTATTTTAAGCCTCCTACGTACTTCCTCAACTCAATTTTCATTTTCCTTCAGTACACCGTCTCGGTTTGCGGTATGTTCGTGGGTTTTCTCTGGTCAAATATTTATTATCCAATCAGCGAACAGAGGGAGTGGCTGAGAACGATGACGTTGAGGTCGTGCTCTAGTTTGAGTTGTAGTTCCGTAATGGTGGCGGAGAAAGATGTGAGCGAAGCCATTCGGTCCGTTGTGGCAACGCTGCCAAATATCTAGAAGTTAAAGCCCGAGCAAGACCAATCATTGCTGAGTTGTGTTGGGGGCCATGATGTTGTGGTCCTCCTCCCCACGGGGTTCAGGAACAGTTTGATTTTCCAGCTCGCTCCGTTAGTGGTAAAGGAGTTGGCTAAGGCTAATGCTAGCGATGCTAAGCCGACGTCACGACCAAACGTTAGCGATTGGTTATGGCAGATCCAGAGTGGCTCTGGGCAGATCCAATAGTTTTAAACTTTAAAACTCTGTACAAATGAAATGTACGAGAGTCTGGTAGGACCAGGCTACCTGGTATTGACCATACATGGTATATAAAAGATGAACGACGCCTCTCCACTTCCACTGTACAAAAATAAAGCTAAATTAAAGCTGCAAGCAGCGATGGATGGGCCCTCGCGCCTCTGCGCGTCTGGGTTACTGGCGGACGCCGCTCCTTGCGACAGTGCATTCGCGCAGGACTCAGACACCGCATATCGTCACCAATGAAAAGGGAACTCCCTGCAGAGTTCAACGATACCTCACACAAGACTCTATGTCATACATTTCATTAGCTGTGAAAGTGGGCGTGGCTAAAGCATAGGGGGCGGGTTAAGATGGCACAGACCAAGTCTGAAGTCCATCGGATGAAATCTCTAGGAGGAGTTCGTTAAAGTACGACATGTGGAAATGGCCAAAATCGCACTAATTTCGAACTTTGAAATCAAAATGGCAGACTTCCTGTTGGGTATTGCTCCAATTACGTTTTTTGTACAAAAAGTTTCGTGAGTCAACGTTAAACGCACTGCAGGGGCTCAATTCTTTTAACTTTATAGGGGCGCTAGCGAGCCATTTTTGTGCGCCTAGTCCCGATACCCTTAAAATATGTAAATTTTCACCAGACTTGCTGCGACCGCCAATTTTGGTGAGCTTTTGAATATGATAAGCCCCTCAAAAAGGCAATTCATTTGACGGGAAAATAATAATAATTCCTTCAGTTTCAATAGGGCCTTCACCGCTATCGGCGCACGGGCCCTAAATATCGGGACACCTGTCGGACCAATTTCAAGTCAATCCCAGCTGTCAATCTTGACATTTGACCCTGTTTTTATAAAGTTAAATAACTAAACCAAACTTTAACACTTGAACAAACATCAGCATGATCAGAACTACCTAAGAAGACAAAAAACATTGCTTTGTACTTTGATTTTTTTTTTTTATTTGGTCCATGATGGATCCGCAAACATGAGGCTGGATTTATATCCTACACTGCAGCCAGCCACCCGGACCGTCCTCACCCTGAAAACAATCGTATAGGTCGATTGTGCAAGCAGCTCATAACAACCCATATTTATGTTTGTTGTTAGGCTGATGACTCTCGTGGCTTTATTAGGTATCGCTGAAGAAAAGAGGAAGTGAGGGGACAAAGCGCCAACATCTGTGGATGGCTCAAACAAAACGTGTTATCGGCCCTTGGCATGTTATCGCGAGAAGAAAACGACAGTTGAGCTTAGGAAACGTGACACGCGGGACATGACCCCGGTCTCCTGGGTGAAAGTCCTGCGTTTTACCCATCCACCACCCCAACCAACCTCCCCTTTTCACCCTTTCATACTACTCGCTACACCATGAATTCACACGCAATCACAAGGTAATGTAAGTCAATGGAGGCCAAACGGTGTTGATAAACACGCTAAAAAATGAGTATGCGTCTTGATAACACGCCAAAATGGCATACGAATTGGCTTGTCATACATACGCCACTTCATGAGATTAGTGTGGCTTTGAGGATAATTAACACAAAGACCAACCTTGCGTGTCACATTCAGGTCAAACTGGCTCAGATGTGTGCAGATGTTCAGGATGTTTAACATGTTACAGCATGTATCTGTTGTGGTGGAGCCACATGGAAGCTGGAGACCCTGCAGCAGAAAGGTGTGAAGCGCTTCATTTACAGATGCGATCCACTTGATCAATAAGTAGACCATGCAAAATGTCAATACTCTTGTGGTTTTTTCTGCTACAGTAATTTAAACAAACGTAGAGATTAAAAATTCCTTATGGAGTGGTTTTCACTCGACCCCTCAGGCTGCTGTGGCTTCCTACCACCTTCCACATCTGCCTTTTTATAGATCTGATGGATTAGTAAAACCATCATCTCTGACCTGACACGCTCACTCCAGCAGCTGCTTAATTCAAAGTCTTTTGCCTCTGGATGTTTAAGTCCGTGAACACATTGCGCTGAAAAACATTTCGACCCCGAGCAAGGTCTTAACTTTCATTTTAACTCGGGGGGCACATCCAGTGGGACCTGAACGAGACAAATATAATCTTCCCCAAGAACATCAGTGTTATCTTTAGAGGATATTACACGTGTACAACATACTGCTGATACAATATGCAGCCCTTCGGCACTTGGTATGACATCCTAAAGTGGAAAGTGTGTAAAGAAAGGATGTCAGCTATAATTCTGAATTACACAGTGAAAAGTTGTCACTAAAGGTTGATTTAAATTTAACTGATTTAGATTCTTATTTCTTGTATTTTAGAACAATATTGTGTACATGAATGTAAATTTTGACACTCAACAACATGCCACAGTATGTTAGCATTAATCTCAAAGTATTCTGGACCCCAAATATAATCCCATTTGTTCTAAAACCAGCCTCTAACGTCTGAGTCGCAGCAAATCCATCAGCTGGTTTGAGTCGAGCTGAGACGGGCCGGTTTCAGACCGATGCAACTTTTCCCCGCGGCGTTCTAAAGCGGTTTTGTCTTGTCGCAAATCTTTGGTCTGAACTGGGCTTAAAGAAAGTCGTTTTCATCTGTTTTATTTAGATCCTAAATTGCAACACTTTAACGTTTTCCTATCTGTGAACAGACCTTGAGACAATCCTTCCTTCCATGATCTAAATCAGGGGTGTCAAACTCAATTTCACGAAGGGCCACACTGGATAAAGAAAATCACATCAAGGGCCAGACATGTATAGTTTATTGACATGCTTTTATTTCATTGAAAAAGTAAAATATTCAATGATTGCATGTCCCATATAGTCTTCTCACTTACAGTTTGGTCCACATAAAGCCCTGAAAAAGTGAGCAAAAAAGTTTCAAAGTCATCCTAGAATTTAGCAAATCGAGCAAAACAATGATTACATTTTCTGAGTGGGCTACCACACAGCTGACTCACAACAACCTCTTTCACAGCCTGAATATGTAAACTCTCTGCTTCTTCTGGGGGAATTTCTGAGTCTCAAAGTCGGCAAATTTGCCAAATTCTGCTTTTCCCATGTTTTTGGTTTGGCGCACAACTAGGTAGGCCAAGATATATTCTGAACCAAGATTGATATGGGGGCCGGATCAGAATGTGTGAAGGGCCGGATTTGGCCCGCAGGCCTTGAGTTTGACACAAAATGAATGGAGCGATGGTTAGAGATTATGTAAATCATTGTGTGTCTCATTAAACCTTTAGAACATTGTGAACTGAGCCCTGCTTCGTGTGGTGCTATGTAATTTTTCCGACGCGCCATTGTTCCGACCACTCAATAAGCCGAAAAATTACCTTTGGTCCTACAGCCCACTAGTCCGGCAATATTTCGAATCCCACTATGGCCACACCAAGACCCGCCCTTCAATAGCATTTATTTGCCAGGCGTCCATGCTTATGCAAGGTAACGTAACCTGATTTGTACAGGTCCTATCCCCTGACCAATCGGCTGTCCTAACCTTAACCACTCAAGGTCAAATGCCTAACTCCAACCAATTGAGCTGCTTCGTCTTGGCGTGGCCATAGTGGCATTCGTAATTTCGCCACCAAAGGGACTTCGGACTAGTGGACTGTAGGACCAAAGGGAATTTTTCGGATTACTGAAAGGTCAGAACAATGGTGCGTCGGAAAAATGGGCAGTCCCCCTTCGTGTCGCTTTCAGAATCAACTCATAGGGGTCAAGCCAGTAGATGATAGGATGCAAACCACAAAACAATCCTGATCCGGATTGTTTCACAAAAACTGGTAGGAGCTAATGAGGTTTAACCATGTGTCCAGCTAATTTAAATAGCTCACGTTACTGTATTATGTGAACAGTTATCTTCATTTAAAGCCCTCCATAATCAGGCTCCTTCCTACCTCACAGACCTGCCCCCCCCCAACCTATGCTTCTCTGACGCAAACGTCTTCTCCCCACCACTCAGGACCAAGCACCGTACCTGGGGGCAACAGAGCTTTCACCATTGCAACCCCCTCCCTCTGGAACTCATTCAAAAAACCCATCAAAACACACCTCTTCAGATCAGCTTTCCACATGAAATGGTCTTATATTTCTCACCTGATAGTTACAGGTTTTATTGTTTTTAATTGCTTTTAATATGCTTGTTTTATATGTTGGTTTTATTGCTTATCTGTTTTTAATGTGATATATGTGCTGGTTTTACTGTAAAGTGTCTTTGAGTACCATGTAAAGCGCTATATAAATAAAATGTATTATTATTATTATTATTATTATTTAATATTGTATGTGGCATTTTCTTTTGCTGGGTGCAAATGTTCCACCAAAACCAGCTCCTTCCTGAGACTATTTAGCAGAGCCGGCGTCGCTGCGTCCGGAGCTTAGTGCCGCCCAAGACGATTTTATTGGTTAAAAGAAACGCAAACAACCCAGAATGCATCTGTGCTGTAGCCAGACCTTACTCCACAGCACTGTGGAGATAAAGGTCTGGCAACGTGGGACTAATCTCAAATTAAAGTTAAAGTTGACAGGAATGCGGGCATTTGGTTTGGAGATATTCTTTCATAAAGGGAGTTCAATGTGACTAAACATTGCTTTAGTATTATTTTCTTGGTACTGAGAGTCATCTGCATTCTTCTTTGTATCAAGATATGGACACGTGAAGACAATTACAGCCTAAATATTCCACAAACTCCGCTAAAAGTGTTACTGTATGTTCAAATCAAATGGTTATTTGATTTTATTCAGTTTTCCGGCTCCTTGTGAATGAGAGTCGGGGTTTAATTAAGAGGCTGACATGTTTTAATCTAACACCGAATGTTAGAATGCAGTTGATATTTTCTGCTGTTAAAAACACACTGAATGTTTTTCCGACCTTTGATACATGTGGTTATTACTCATTAGCGTGAAATGATGTTTTATGATTCACTAAAAGCAGCTGCCTTCCTTCATACCAATCCATTTGCTACTATAAAAACATTTTCACATCCCCGTCGTGTATTTCTGTGGATACAAATGAAACAGGTCAAAGCACCAAAAGAAAACACAGAGATATTTCCCTTTCATCCACCTCCTCATAAACACAGAGAACGTGGATTAAATTAGAAATATTGAGCGTGGCTCTGCTGTTTAATCCGCTGAGTGATGAGGGCAGTTTGTTTTCCTGATGGCAGTATAGGTCTGAGGACGCAGGTCTAACACCCTCAGGGAAATTACAGCCATTCTTTATTCATGCTGTCACAGCCACCGTACACAGTGATGCAAAATTACTGCCCAGTGAAAACTAAGTATTTCCAATAGAGCTCAACAATGTGGTTCTGGAAGTGAAAATCCCATTTATTTTCTCCATTAAGATTTTGATTATAAGTCAATAATGTCTAAACCATCCAAGGTAGACTTACTTTGAGCTACCAGATTGTGAAACAAAGGTTTCTGCTCCTGTAGAAGTTCGAAGTTCGGATATCAACATTGTTTTCAAGGAACACGCAGACTTATTGGGACTTTAGCTTATTCACGGTATCCCCCAGAGTTAGAGAAGTCCATACATACCCTTCTCATCACTCTGTCTGACGCCCTCCCCCCCCACTAGCCTAGCTTAGCACAGATCCTGGAGGTAACCGGCTCCAACTAGCGTGCTGCTCCCAATAAGTGACAAAATAACGCCAACATTTTCCTGTTTACATGTTGTGATTTGTATAGTCATAGCGTGTAAGAATAACAAGGGCACATGAGACACACATCGTTTCTGTACACAGTCTTGTACCTTTGCTTTTCAAAATGTTCTCTTGCGCTGAATCGAATGTTTTATAATCAAATAATAAAGTTTAGCCGAAAAAAAGACTGCTGGCAACCGTCTACAGAGCTCCGTGAGCTGTCGGTCGTATCCGCTGCAGTTGGTAGTTGAGTTCAGCCTACAAAACATGACTGAGTTTTTTGGTGTATCCAAGACGGCCAGTTCCAGGAATGTACTAATATTTTGTTAGTAGTACCAGTTTGCAACAATTATTAGTTAACACTAAGTTGTAAACACTTAAAAAATAATTAAAAACTTTGGATATACCAAAAAACTTTTTCAGTACCACCGGGTGATCGCGCGAGATCTCACGAGATCCCACACAGAGCACGAAATCTATTGCCGGAAGAGACTACCGCTAAAGTGGTGAGGAAGGAGCAAGAAGCGAGAGAACAGCAGAAGAGATAAACGAAATGGCAGAGTTTGAGGTTAGCATCGAACGCAATGATGAGTGGCTCAATTTCGAAGGTCGCCCGTACCTATTCGAGCCTGAATACACGGACAAGGAGCTACAACTAATGGAGGAGAATCGGAGAGCTAGCTAGCTAGCAGCAATAGCGGTAGCAGCAGAGAGCAGAAGCCATCAGGCAAGTGTTATTTAAATAAACTCCTGGTGTACTTACAAACTTTTCAATCCATTGTTTTATGAGTACATAACCTATTTGTACTACTGTAGAAGTTTGGTATTATTTCGGGCATTATTAGTGGGGTAATTTACGAGATACACCTTTGGTTCCATTAGCGCCTGCGCTAAGCCATTCGGCTGATAGCGCTAACTCGGCCATTGTTCGACCAAGGACAAAAGCTTCTGGGGGGGTGTTTGGCGCAAGGTCATGGTGCAAAGGACCCTAGGGTGAAATTACTCCGAACCATCACTTTAATTTTAGGCAGCAAAACAACTAGTTAAGTTTATGAAAAAGATCGCAGGTGTATTAAAGTTAGTTACCCTGTTATAGTGAATATCACCACACAGCAGCTTTTAGGCATTTTTCTGTTTGCTAGCAGACAAAATTGATGAGGAGGAAACCATCGCTGTTGAACCATGGAAATACAAGTGAATGGAGATCGAAGAGATCCCCACCACCCCCCCGGTGGGTGTTGCTTTTAGAGTAGCCTATGACGCGATGCACTCTGTCTCTATGTGAGCGCACACTTTGACCAGCTACAGTAGCTTGCCATAGGCTGGATAAGCAAAGTCTCTTAAACCCCGTTCAGACCAGAGATTCATGTTGAGATGAGTTGACATTTGCAACTTCTTGCAACGCGTTGGTCTGCAGTGTTCTGAAACCTGCAGACCGAAAAAAAAGAGAGGATGTATCATCTCCATAGCAACGTCTCTTTGTACTTCCATTCTAACTTCCGACTTTCAGCCTCTTGGTAGCTGAATATATCAATAGTAAATATGAATGTTGATAACGTTGGTGATACTAAGTAGTGCTTGCTACTTGCTACAGTTGCATTTCTAGTGATGAATCGGCAAAAACACGTTTTATTTATGTAACTCATGCTTTGTTCTATCGCCACTCGCTCTCTTCAGTCAATCTCTAGCTCTCTCCACCATATACCGTGCTCACGGGTGAACGTTGAGCCTCCGAACGTTGAGCCATTTCCACCAGCTGACAGTTTGTAACATAGAAATAAAATGGATTATGGATAATTTTATTTCTATCGTTTATAGCTGACTTGACCAGCTGACTTCTCTATTAGCTGTTGAAACAGGAGACGTCTCTTACGTTCTAAAACCAGCCTCTGGAGACTCGACTGGTTGAGTCACAACGACACCATCAGCTGGTTTGAGTCGAGCTGAGACAGGCCGGTTCAGACCGCTGAAACTTTTCTCTGCAACGCTCTACGACGGTTTTGTCTCGTCGCAAATGTTTGGTCTGAACAGGACTTTAGGAACACTCCTTGGCACAGTGAATTGCCCAAAAGAAGAAAAAAAAAGGCGACTGTAGGTTGACAGTGATGGATTAGTTATCTAAGTTAAATGGTTACAGAAATGAACTGAGGCTAATGAGTGCTGGAAGGGGGGAAAAATCAATCTGCAAACAATTTTGGCGATCTACAGCAGTGTCTGATTTCTGCAGCAACACATTTCATTACTTGATCCACCTCCAGATTTTTCAGCGGCAGAGTTAAGATTCCCCTTCTTGTCAGTGTCAATATTGTGAAACGTTTTCAAAGAGCATCTGAATGGAACACAGTACAAGTGTTGACTAAAAAACCACAGATTTACTGCTCCTCCTCCTCCCCCTCCTTCTCCTCCCCCAGAGAGCATTTTTTGTGAAAAGAAAGAAAAGAAAGAGCTGAGGATGTCACACCAAAATAATCTAATCCTTTAAGCACGGGAGGAATATTGTTGCACGATGAAGAAAAGAAATAAAACAGCTGAGAATTAATTTTTTTTTCTCCCTGCCGAATGATGACAACCGCCAGCACAACAGCATTGCCTTGGGCCACAACAATCAGCAGAGAGGAAAAAAGAGAGAGACTCTCTAAATGAAAGACAGACGCGACTGAGAGGAAGGGAATGAAATAGAGACAGAGTGACAGAAAGGAAGAGAGATATAACGGGGGGGGGGGAATTAACAGGAGAGTGATGTAAAGTGAAGCCTGGAGGCAGACACCTGTCACTGCCATTTAAACTGTTTTACTAAACCTTATCAGGACAAGTCTGGAGAGAGATTCCCTACTTGGTCCCTGTCAGACCGCCATGACCAGGACGCCATCAAGGCGGCGGCCCGCCATGAATAACATCACCGCTGCCGCTGCTGAAAAATGTAGGAGCTCAGTGACTCAGTGGAAATGTTTCAGGTGAGTTTGTGTTTCTCACAGCTGACAAATAAAAAAAGCTTGTTATAAACTTTACAAAAGTAAAGTTTACAGGAGACATATGATGCTCATTTTCAGGTTTATTATATGTATTTTAGGTTTCTACTAGAACAGGTTTTTCCTGCTTTAACCCTCCTGTCAAACGGGTCAAATTTGACCCGTTTTCAAAAAGTTTTTATATCAGAAATTTGTGTTTCAACCAACCAAATTATCAAAAAAAAAAAATAACTTGGATGGTTTCATACAACCTTTACTCTTAACAAGTAAAAAATAAATGATCAGTTCACTACTTTCATTGAATTTGGGTGTTTGATTCCATTTCATAGCATTTGGAGAAAAAACAAATGATAAAATTATTTTTGATAAAGTCGACCAAAATGTTGAAAAACGAGTCTCAATTTAAAACAGTTGCACAGTCGACGGGAAGACAACACAGGGGTTAAAGCTATAGTGATATTAATAAACGTCCGTTACATTCAAGCCATTGCCAATTGAGTGGATACAAAGGTAATGACAAAACTCACTCTGTATTACTCAGTATGGCTGTGTTTACTAAATGGTGTCGTGTGCGATCTCCTCCTAAATGATGTGCTATTGTCTTGGAACGGGGGATATTTATCCGGGTTGTTTTTTATCAATCGGGTGACTTTACTTAAAATTCCTAATGAGGGCAACAGAAACTACGCACTGTAGCTTTAATATTCATACTGTCGGTCTAAATATACCTGTATTTCTCCTCTGTCTTAAAGGGTAACCTGGAACATCATTGGATTAAGCTTATTCTGGAAGGAACTTCATTAAACTTCAATGCAGAAAAAAATTGTTCTGTACAAGGCCGGATGTGTTGCGGTACGGCTGCAGCCGTGCCCTTGAGCCAGGCCCTTAACCCCAACTGCTCCAGTGGAGCTGCTCAGTGGCCAGCTGATCAGACTGGGGTTGTACTGGGCAGCTTCCAGGTATGAATGTGCAACTGGTCGTTGCAAATGACAAGTTGTTCTCAATCGACTTACCTGGATAAATAAAAGTTTAAAAAAAATAAAACCATCCAGAATAATCTTAATCCAATGATGTATTGCAACACATAGAATTAGTGTGGTTTGAAACATAAAATACAACCCAGTCTCACGGCAGTTCGTGAAATGGTCACGCTATTTAATCTATTGATACGTGTTCACGGGGACGTTTTAGTGACAATGCTATGGAAGTATGTGGTCATAAACAAAAGTGCTGGGCAAATACATTTTCGACCTGCTTGCAAGGGGACATTTAAGGGAATTAATGATTTCAGAATTCATCCTTTGTGGAACATGAATGAGACAACTTTAACAATATAATGCCAAATCTTTTTTTAGAAGATTATTTTCCTTGGCAGCAAGTGTGGAGAAGTGGATGAATGAATGGATTTTTTTGCTTCAGTGAGATTCATTTTTGAGAATGATTTTCTTATCCAGTGTGCAGAACGGAGCAAAAAAACTTGGAAAGTCAAAATTAGTGTCGTCTGATGCAAACACACACACACACACACAGACACACACACACGTCTCAGTACCCATCAGATGAAGGCTGCGACAGTTTTTGACAATTCCAACAAAAATTATTCATTTATCTGCTTCACATCTTGCTGATGCAATCTGGAGAAAGACGAGTTCAAAGGATGGTGTCAGAATATCCAAAAAAAAAACAGGCTGGAAACTGAGAGGATTGTTTTAGCATTGGAGGACGCCAGTTGAGCCAAGTTTATTTTTTAAAGTAACCGTTTAGGCACCGGAACCGTTTCAACCCTTGGTTCGTCCTAGGTCCCTAAATTGCATCCACGTTTCCTTCCCTTGGTTCCCTTCCTTGCATCTTAGTCTGTCCCGCTGAGGAAGCATGGGAGAGACGCGAGGAACAAATTACAGCACTTAAAATCCTTAGAAATCAACTCACTTGTGCCTTTTGGACAATTTAGAGATCTGGTTTTAAACCTGCAAACTTCTACTTGTCATTTACATAAAGTGTACTTTCTTTTGCGTCCTCATGTAACAGACTTAAAAATGCACTTTATTAATTCTAATTTCCAATTTATGTTTAATTGTAATCATATTTTAATCATTATTTATTGATTTTCTGGGTATTTGTGAATTTTATCTTATTGAGTTTCATTTATTTATCATATTGCTATTGTTTTCGGCGGAGATGTTGTTGCTCATTGCACCTCTATTGTACCTCTAAGTTGCCGTAGCTTCTCCTCACAACACCGTCTTGTATTGCTGAGGTAGGCTGCGTGTAAAATGCTGCTGCACTATTTTATTGTTTTCTTTGAAAATTGTGTCATGACCGTTCACTATTTAGTGCCTCTAAGCTAATACAATATTAACTAACCTGTTTAGTGCAGTTTTTACGGTTAAATATAAATTTTAACGATGCCTTATTTAACTCTTTTTCTTTTCGTGCCATTTTTGCGCTGTTTCTGTGCAATGTAAATAATGCAGGCTCAGCGGTCCAGTTTGAGTGTGTAAATTCTGTTATTTAATGTTTAGGAGCAGAGGTGCAGATAGAAGGAAAACAGTAGACTAGGAGCCAATTAATGTTCTATTGTCTTCTGCAGGTATGTGTATTTCTTTGTTAGATGTTATACTCTTTTTGTTGTCTGTGCAGACCCCAAACCCACGTACTGTTTAACTTTGCCCACTGAAAATGTTGGTTCCCATGTTTGTCACATAGACTATTGTTATTATTGAAGTAAGGTTTTCCAAGTGTATTTTAATTACTCCTGTTGGCTAGGAATGTGCATACTGAGAGTTGAGTGAGATGCTATACTATGATGTGATTTTTGTGTATGCATGGTAGAAAAATTTGATCACCCTGTCACAATAGCGTCTTGTATTGCTGAAGAGCAGAGGTGCAGATAGAAGGAAACAGTAGACCAGAAGCCAATTAATGTTATATCGTCTACTGCAGAAAACAAATCTTGGAAAACCGTCAGCTGAGGTTGTCTGTCTTCTCACCCTAACCACATCTGTTACTTATTATCCTAATTTATTTACCAAATAATTTTTCAGATTCAGAAAGTTTTATTGTCTTTCTATTTATCCTATGAGTCCTACATTTTCTGCGCTGTCGTTCTGTTTTTGTCTTTGTAATTTGACTCCATGACATTGTAAATGAGTGTGACCCCTCAATGATCTCTCAAGTATAAATAAAGGTTGAATGAATGAGGAAATCACGCCAGGAGAGAGGACACAAATGTGTGTTTTTACAGGGATAAGACTTTCCTCTATTGCGTTACGTGAATTTGTCAGCTGTATTGGCGGAGTTAGCAACAGCTTTCAGCTGCACGGCTTCAGGGAAGGCCGCTCTCAAGTATCCTCGCTCATAGCTCCTCAGAGATCCCTCCTTCATCCTCCATCCTAGGTCCTCAGGGCAGGAACAAGAGCTTTGAGACGGCTTTCATGAAGGAGGGCCAGAACATTTACAAATAAGACTTGGAAAACAGCCTGGGCTAGGGTAGCTCTGCTAACGCGCTCACGCTACCCCAACTGTGTAGACATTATGTCAGGCAACATTGAAAATAGCTAGCTTGCTTGATAAGGTGCTACCACACTGAACAAGACATTTTAGGCAACCAAAATGTTCCAATTAACTTTGATGAAGTGAAATCACACAATGAGATGGTCAAAGTTTAAGATGAAAACACGGACAGCACCCAAAAACAAGTTGAGGCGTATGTTAATGTCCCCAGTGTTATCATGGTTAGCATCGCTAAGCCTCTGTCCTGATTGACAGGTCCTAAAGCATCCCCTGCTTTATTGTCTATTTTTCAAATAAATTGGACCATCATTTACTAAATGAACACCATGCTGTATTGAAGAGGACTTGAAACTAGCGATTGAGACCATAGATTCATTATAAAAAAATGTTACCTGAAGTAATACATCAAGTGAAAAGTAGGGTCATTTTCTCATAGACTTTGAATAGAAACAGACTTTTTTTGGAGCCAGTTGAGTCACTTTTCCTGCTATGATGAGTCAAAATGTCTGCTTTGGAAAATGTCTACTAATAGTCCAAATTGTTCATTGCTAATAGGAGTGCAGAACATTCTTTTACCCCACACACACTGACTGAAATTTACAAGCCTGGACAACAGATTCTCACTCCCATCTCGTAAAATACGGACGCTTGGTCAGGTGCCTTTGTCGTTGTTATTGACGCTAAAAGTCTCCTTTATTGTCATATAACGCGCTTTAACTAAACGTGCTTGGTCGGGACTATTGGCATCCCTTTTGATGCAGTTAGGTTAAGGAAAAGGTTGTGGGTGGGCTTATGGTGCCTTCTTTTTGTCCACCGAAGTCGATTTACGAGTTGTTTTCCAGAGTTACAAACCGGAAGTTGCAAAAAGAACGCCACCGAGGTCGTATATATACGACTCGTCAAGTCGTCTGAACTCAGAGGACCCCGAGTTCACTTTCAAAGATGGCTACGTCGTGCATCACACGTAGTAAACATTGTGGTTTTCTACAATTTTAAGCACTTTTGTCTTTTTTGTAACCAAATGAAGAAGTCGTACACATAGCACTGTATACTGCTACCTATAGGCATGTCTCTACAGTCTTATTAGGAGTTAAACATAGCACTGTATACTGCTACCTATAGGCATGTCTCTACAGTCTTATTAAGAGTTAAACATAGCACTGTATACTGCTACCTATAGGCATGTCGCTGCAGTCTTATTATGAGTTAAATACCGCCTGATTAGTTATTTAGTAGCTTGTGCAGCTGAAATTGGCTAGAGACGCTCGGTTGCCATATGACAACAATGGCTTTAAGCCAAGTCTTGAGCAGAAAGCAGAGCAGTAGCCCAACGTTAATGTTAATCAAAATTTAATTTTCATGTATCAAACTGTGAAACATATTTTTGTAATAGAATCCTAAATGTTACTAAAAATGTTACAAAAATCCATCTTTTCTCCGATTCGTAGTATTGTTTGACAAAAAGAATGCAACAACCTCGCGGTTATTCGTTTTCCGACATGGATGTGACATCACACTCAAGCTACTAGTTGCGATTACAAGACAAAAAGAACGCACCATTACACTTCCGTGACACGCGGGAATAATGGGACGATTAAAGAAACACGCGGGACACAATCCCCGGTCTCCTGGGTGAAAGTCCTGTGTTTGACCCATCTGCCCCCCTGACCAAACTCCATATGTTGGATTCCCCCCTTACATACTACCCGCTAAACCCCGTGTAGCTGCTGCTCTCCCTGCTACGTTCTACAAACACGCTGAAGGACGGCTTTTTTCGTCGCTTCTGTCCAGCCACTGTCCAAACGTCCCTATTTTACGAGTTCGGAGTGAGAACGGGTTTGGCCATGAGGAGTGCTTTTTTTACTCAAATGAAGCAACTTATGGAGGAAAAAAAATTGGGACAGATGGCTGTAAAAACAAAACACAAACACAGAAACGGTTATGAGACACAGACTCAGATTTAATCTTTTCATTCATTGAACCACAACTGCCCAGTTCAAATCCAGCTTGGAGATCTACACCATGTCATTGCTGTCACTCTACTGTCACTTCTGCATCTGATAAAGGCCAAAATACCAGAAAGATAATATTGAAAAACACATATGTGACAGAATCATCCAAACTCAAATAAAAGCAGTGGGTAAAATAACCGTTGTTGTCTGCAGGCGGATTCAAGCCCAGGTTGCACGAAATGAATCCGTCAATCAAACAAACTAAAATACAAATAATTGGATTGTTTTCGTGACAGTTCTGTTGCCAGTTTTTTTTTTTTGTTCCCACAACATCTGGCGACGCTGCTGCTGGTTTATCAAAGATTCATCATTTTCTTCTCTGAAGTAAAATAATCTCTTTGGAAGAAGAACTCTGAGTTCTTTGGTTTGGAGACGCCGTGTACACGGAGGACGGATATGAAGCCCCATCAGTATTAGAAGGATGAACTGATGCTATAAATTATTTCTGCCTCGAACACACGCAGCTGCTGTATTTGCACTTGTTCTGTATTTAGGAGAGTTTAACAGAAGCCCATTTCCTTGGTCACAAGAGAATGAAGAGCTTCTGTGCGTCGTTTGAAACTCCTCATAATCTGCCCTCTGAGGCATTTTCACAACAAATTAGACTGCCACGTTTCATGTTTTAATTACAGTTTGCCCTTCAGATCAGCACTCAGTTTAGCAGTCCTGCTGGATTTCACGCTGTCCAATAATAATTCCTCTCACTTTCTGTCACGCGCGCATATTTTTATCCCCGCTGGCAGCAGGGCCGAAGCAGTGAAGTGTCTTTCTGCCTGTCCGACATGTTGGTCCAGAGTGAGACATCTCAACAACGACAGGCTGCATTTTGATGACGTGCTGTAAAAAAAAAAGAAGAATCGTGATCCCCAGAGGGTTAATTTTAATGGTTTTCGTGACCTCTTGACACTGCTTCTAGCGCCGCCATCAGGATATATTTCAAAGTTTTAGCTCCACTACTCAAAGGCTCTGAAAACACTTTAATATTTCAGCAGTCATAAACAGCCTCTGGAGGGAGCTAACAGGACTTTAGACTGTTAAAGGACACCAACAAATACTGTTTTCAGATTCATACTTGTATTTTGTGATTCTACTAGAACATGTTTGTGCCTACCATACTTTAAGAAGACTTTGAAAAAGACTAAAGTCTGACACCACATCTAAAGACAATCATCTCACATCTAATTAAAGACATAGTCATAATATGTAAAGACTGGGGTATCTTGTAGGGTCACGAATTGCATAGTCTCGCTTTGCCAGAACTTCCTCCACCGCGCTGTGGAGGAGGGTGTGGCTAGTCCACACAGCATTACTGGATGGGAGAAAAATGTGCTCTGGTTTATTGGCATTTCTTTAAACCAATCACAATTGTCTTGGGTGGCTAAGCGCCGGGAAAAGCCGCGGTGCCTCTGCTAAATAGCCTCAGGAAGGAACTTGTTTTGGTGGAACATGTGTACGATCAAAAGTAGTTTTAGTCGTGCAACAGAAAACTCAGATTGGACAGATAGTCTAGCTATCTGTCTGGATTGACCGAGGAACAGTTAACCATAGTCCTCACAAATCCACCGGAGGTTAGAACGCCAACACAAAGAAAGAGGAAGGTGACGGACATCCGGCTGAAAAGAGTGAAATCCGGCGAAATTTCTGACGGCAACGGGGCAATCCCGGAAGTGGAACGTGGTGGATATAGACTACACATCGCATCTCGTTAATGCTTCGTTGTACAGGCCTCAGATGTTTCAGAAAAATACTGAGAATTTTTGAAACTATACAAACTGTATATTTGTGAGCCGTTTTGCGTCTTCAGTAGCAACCATTGTTGACCAGACTGCATGCAGCACTCCGTTTTTTTTTTCAAATTAGTTGAGCTGTTCCTCAATCTTTCCAAGTCCCTTGAGAAAAGAACAAAGAACGGCACTGAAGTCATTCTTAAAAAAGGAAGATGTGTTCGGAGTTTTGCCGACATGATATGGCAAAAGTTGAATCTATCAACTAGCGTTGCTCTGCCTGGTTATAGTGCTATCCTATTGCGTGCAGAGGGAATTTGAAAGACAACCGTTTATCCCGCCCCTCGGATTGAGCCCTGTCAATGGGGAGTTCCCAGACCCAACATCTTAATGTGGGTCTGGCTTGTCAGGCTAACACTACCCACAATCCTAAGCGTAACAGCGACGTCTCTGATTGTTCAAACTCGCTGTTACCATGGAAACGTTTACCTTATCCGCAAATCGCGAATGGCTAGATCGAGTTCCTACCATTCAAGTCTATGATAGTTTCTCCACACAGTCTTTTACCTTTGCCATTTTCAAGATGTTTTTTTTTGTTTTTTTCATGTTCATGATTCATCTTGTAGCTGGTTGACTCGGTTCCAGGTTTAAAACTCTTTATATAAGCAATTTTTGAAATGTCAATTAAACAATTGAATGGGGAAAAATACGTGGGCAGTCACTGTTGAGCTCTATTGGTTTGCCCTCTTACGGACATAATGCGGACAAATAGATATTTGAATATATTCGAACCCATGTGTTTTTTATTTTAGATTACTTTTTGGGCATTTCCACCTTTTAATCAATAGGAAAGAGGGGGAAGCCATGCAGGAGATTCGAAACTCAAACCCTGGATCTTCTGCGTCGAGGTATCAACCTCTGCATATGTGCAACCGCTCTACCAACTGAGCTATCCTGGCCACACAGTTTTATAGAAGGAATATTCAAATGTCATTTTTGGCCAGTTTTGAAAGCTCTCTTTAGGACGCATGCGTCGTCTGCGTCTATTCATGTGCATCAAATGATGCCTGTGTGTTGCATTTTATTTTGAGACGAAGACCTTGTAATTATGAGGTCGTTAAAGCATTTCAGGATGCACGTTGACACCCTCCATGTCTCATTTTCTTAATAAAACCTTCAACGGCCTTGTACTTATAATTGCTTTGATTAAATGCCTCCCCCGTTTGAATATGATGTCTTTTTAATTAGCGAATGCAATCTGCTCCTATGTGTTCAATAACTTTAATTTACAGCAGTCTCAAAAAGAAACTGAATCAGTCAAAGTTGAGATATACTTTCTTTTTTTACTTTACGTATAGCCATACAACTCCATTATGTCTACACAACGTAATGAAAACATACAGTAGTGGAGCTATATATATATATATATATATATATATATTATAATGAAAATATATAGATATATAGTGTAGAATAATTCCATACAACAAATTGAATGACTCACTTATTAAATTCAGACATTCCTTGAAATGTAAACTTCATAAACTACAATTATGGCAATTTCTTTTGACTTTATAAACATCTACAGGCACACTGAAAGACACTGAGGAACAAAACCAGGACGGAAATTGGGATTTTATTTACATGAATATAAAAAAAAAAAGTGTGTTACGTCAGTTTATTATTTAACAGGTGAACACTCTGGGCAATAAAGTAGCTAAGAAGGTGAGCCATCTTATCGGGGTCCAATGTTCCAAATCCTTTTGTAGAAAAAGATGCTGAATTAGTTAAAGCGGGAAACAAAAACGAACGCCCTCGCCCCGCAGGCTGCCAGAACATTCCTCCGCTTAGCCTTCGCTTGTTGAGACTCTCAATCAGTTCTGGCACCGAGATGTTGCACATATTGGAGTAGGCTGATTGGCTTTCACGTCCTGGCGGTGGAAGAGAAAAAAAGGGGAATGGTTAGTGATTAAATTCACTGGCAGCCTAGGCAACACAACACAACACAACACACACACTTGTCTGTATTTATATTGTTGGACGGTAATCCTGTTAATGAAAAATGTGCTGTTTTTCACAGCCACTGGCGTGAGGAGAGCCAACCCTCTCCTGTGGGAAGGGAGGTGGGATGAGTGTGCTTCCGCCAAAATAAAAGACACATTAATAAGAAAAAGAATGTCGGAATCAACTGAAATTATGTTCTGGACGCAAAGTGGAGGACGCCGCTCGCATGCCGGTGCACCTGAGTGATGAACCTGTTGTTACTGAGCAACTGAAGCTCTGATGTCATGAAATTGATCTGAGAGAGAGAGTGTGTGTGTGTGTTCTCCTGCAGGGATACACCGATCCAACACACTCTGTTCCAACAGTACAGGAGGCTTCCATAGGAACACAGCCACCAAGATAAGATTTTTTTATTTTTTTTTATGTCCAAGTGCATTCACCTGCCAACCACCCCCCCCAACACACACACACACACACATAGTTTTGTCACTTATTCCAAAGTTTTAGTCCCTTTTTGCGAGATTTGGATCATTTTTTCCGAGGTTGTTGCATTTTTGAACGTCTTTGTCACTTTTGCCGATGTTTTGGTCACTTTTTTTGAGGTTTTTGTCGCACACACACACACACACACACATATACACACTCCACGGACAAGGCTGGAGCTGTGTGTAAATCTCATTATATGCTCCATCATTGCAGATATCATGTTTCTGTGTCAGGGTTTATTGAAAGTGTATTCTGTATTTTAAATCTGTTTGCATGTGCTTTTGCAGCTAAGTACTTTGTAAAAGTTTCAAAATAGTTTTAAAGGGCAACCTTTAGTCAAAGAGAAAACTCTGATTATTCTCGAAACACTGCACAGCTAATGAATAAAATAGAGGGGAAAGTCCTGGGATGTTATATATATCAAGAATAATATGAAGATTGTACAAATATTGGCGCAGGATGTCTGCCTGGAACAAATTGTGTTGCAAATATTCATGAAACATGAGAACCTGCTAACTCCTACAAGTTAGCAGGTTCAAACAACACAGGACTCTCACCCAGGATACTGGGGTTCTTGTCCTGTTCTGGTCACGTGTGTCACTGAAACGTACCTTTTGTACCCCACCCACCATCTTTTCCTAAACCTAGATGTCTCGTTCTTGTGCCGCGTGTCAGTTAAACGTACGTCCCGACTCCCGACCCAGAGCGCCAAACAGTGACGCCAAGAGTCCCGACCGAGCGCGTCTAAATATGATGCTGAAGGAGACTTTTTGTATCAATTAAAAAAGCCGACGTCACCTGACCAAGCGTCACTTTTTGATGAGAGTGAGAATATGTTGGTTCCATCAACTGGTTTGATGTGAATAAACTCGGCTACAGCGTAGTTTGGTCACTGACCAAAAACATAACAAAGAGAGGTGGAGAGAGGTATAAAGCAATTTAGTTCAAATGGGCAAGTTTTTTATTAGGTACATAATACAGCACAACAAATATGCATCTTTTTCTGATTTAAAGAAAAAATTAAATAAATAAATAATATATATACGTAGAAAAGAATGGAATGACATACTTAAACATAATTGAAAATCCAGAGAAATTGAGTGAAAGGAAAAGTAAAAATTCTAAAAAAAAAGAAAAAGAAAAAAGAACTTGGTTATACAAGTGGACACAATAATTAAAATAGTGAGAAAAATATATATAATACAGTTAGTATGAAAGAAAGACGAGCTGAAAATATGTAAACATTTGAGTAGCTTGAACAAAAAATTAGGGGGAGGAGACGTAAAAATGAGATCATCATAAATTAAGTAAATTCTGATCTAAGTGAGGATATCGATTCAACCCAGGTTGCCCAACAGCTTTTAAATTTCAAATGGGCAAGTTTTAATGTTTTCATTTTCGCTCATATTATTGGCCGTGTTTCACACTGTCCATGTTGAGACCGAGACACGTTTTGGGAATATCCGGGAAGACACCGACAGGAAACAGCTGATCAGTCCTGTGTGTAAAATGTTCACTACGTCTGACTAATTCGCAAAAGCGTTTTCATATCCCATTTAGTGCATCAACTCTTTTTCCACAAAAGCAAAAAACAGCTCAAAAGGAGGTACAAGCGTAGCCTACAAACATTTCGCGCAATTTAGAACGTTTTATTTAAATTTGCCGTTTCCATTCAGTTTTTCTAATGCGAAACAAAAATTTGCCTAAATTAAACATAAAAAAATGCTTTTCACATCCTGAAGACAGTTTTATATTATTAAGGCTAGTGGTTCTCAAACTTTTTGACTCCTACAAACGTTGTCCCCCACAGGTTGCGTATGTAGGGTCAGCCCTATGTTCCCACAGCCCAATAGTTCAACAGCCCTTAGTTCCCACAGCCCAATAGTTCAACAGCCCTATGTTCCCACAGCCCTATGGTGTTTTTTTTTCACTTTTCAGTAGGCCCTATGTTAGGGTTACATTCCATCTGTAGTCCATTGCTACTGGATATAATAGGTTGGGTGTAATTAGCTACCAAATTGGGAGAAAGGGGGATCAAATCTGATACAAATTTATGAAAAAGGAAATGTGGGAACATAGGGCCTAATTTTGAAAAAAATCTTAGAAATGTGGGAACATAGGACCGTGGGAACGTATGTCATACTTCCAAACTTTTTACTGACTGATATGTATGTATGTTTCAGATTGTTTAATTTGAATAACTTTTATGGGCTTGAAGAGTTCAAACTAACCAGTATTTCCCCGGAAAAAAAGTGCAGCTTACAAACAAGATAGAAAAATGAACATTTGTGCAGCAAAATTGTATTTATTATTATCATTGTTCAGCTAATTATCTCCTGAGCCCTCATATTTGTGTTTCAACCTGCTGGGAACCACTAACGTCTTCTTCTAATTTGTAACTACATTTTCTTCCGAATATAAAATACAGTTATGCTGCAGTTATGTATGTTTTGGTTATTAGTACAAATTGAACCACAAACTCTCCACTTGTGGCTTGAGTTGAGGCAACATAATATACTGAGATCATTTTGGCCGCAATAATCGCACTGTAAAATATGTAATATTGGTGCAGCCTAGCCGGGACTCTGGAGCACTGACAAATATCCTTCTCTGAAGTTTCATCAAAATCTGATCAGCGGCATCCGCAATATTGTGTGTGACAGACGGAGAGATGGAGGGATGGACGAGTGCCGACCCTCAGTCCCACTGCGGGGGGCAACAGTGGTACCAACGGCTAATTAATCAAATTATATGACAGATGGTGTGGAGGAACTATTTCCCCCACAGGACGCTTTTAGATGAGCCACCGGCCTCGTAGAGAAACGGAGCGTCAGCACTTGACTGAAGTCCTTTCATTCTGTCCAATAAGAGAGGGAAGCCTTGGGAGAGAACGAAAAAAAAAGGCCAGCATTAGGGGAGGATTGGAAGAGAGAAAGAAGAGAAGAATGATGGAAAAATATTGCTCTTTCCCTTTGGATGTGATATGATCGCAGCCTAGTTATATTGCTTTGTTGAATATTGCTGGAGCGCAGAATTAGATTGGGTCGCCCTCTCTGGCTTCCGTGATAAGGCCTCAGGAAAAGCGGCTTTGGATCGATCCGATGGACAAAAATGGGACGATGGAAACATAAACAGATTATAGACCTTTGAAACAGCTTCATTTCCAGGCAGGGGACACACCCACAGTCCCCTGCGCCTCCATCAAAGGCCATCTTTAGTGGCCCGCCGTTTGTCAGGACACGCGATGCATTTATTTGACATATTTGGATTATAACTCTTTCAGGTTTTCTCAGCCCTTTGGTTGAGCGCATTTGGACTTGTGATATGATAAACGTGTCGCACATAACATGAGTCGTCTCCAGCACTCCTGACATCCCTTGGTGCCACTCGGGTTCGAAAACCAAAACTCTTCCAGCTGGCTTCCCTCCAGGAAGAAAAACCACTCTCGGCATATGGCCTGTTCATGGTGGAGTTTAACGTTTGAGCAGAATTTGTAGTATGTAGTTTTGGTTTTGGTGGTTTACTGAAGAGAACGATGCAATTACTCTCCAAGCAGTCAGGTTGAGCATGTTTTTAGAAAAGGATTGTATTTGTTGTATTGTTGTAGTTGTATTGATCTAGCCTGGATGCCAGCCAAACTTAGCCCCACCAACAACATTTGAGGTCGGGAAGCTCGGTCTGGTCTTGATCCGTTGTGGAGCAACTATGCTCGAACCAGAGCTGTTCGGACCAATCAAATTGTCAGGGCGGGATTTATACAATGATGGACAGATGATCAACAGTATCGTAATCAGCCACGTCACGAAAGAGCGCTTTGGGTTGAATTTGTTTACAACTCCGTTGCTCTGATTGGTTGTAGTTCTATCCAATTGAGTGCAGAGGCATTTTCTTTCCTGGTTCGGTTGAAACATGCCCCATAATCACAGCCAAATGGAGCAGTATCAGACTCCTATAATCGGAGTATGACCACGTCAGGCTAGTATTAGTCATCAATCAGTTAAAATGTCTACAAATTATTTTAAAGAAGAAGTCTATATCCACTGCATTCCACTTCCAGGATTGCTCCGGTGGCGCAGGAAATTCCACCGGATGTCCTTCTTTTCGGACGGATGTCCGTTACTTTCCACTTTCTTTGTGTTGTAATTTTAAACTCAGCTGGATTTCTGAGGACTTTGGTTAACTGCTCCTCAGATCTCTGCAGGGTAAATCCAGACAGCTAGCTAGACTATCTGTCCAATCTGAGTTTTCTCTCGCACAACTAAAACTACTTTTGAACGTACGCATGTTCCACCAAAACAAGTTCCGGCTTTATACGATGATGGACAGATGATCAACAGTAATGTAATCAACCACGTAAACCAAAGAGCGCTTGAATTTGTTTACAACAAAGTCAGCTGCCGCTGAAGAACTGAGATGTGTAGATTCATCCATTGCGTCTGTTATAGAAGATATCGACAGCGCATTCATTTTAAAAGAGGAACAGAGAACATCAAGGCATTTGTTGATCGGAAAGATGTTTGTGCCGTCCTTCCTACGGGATTCGCATACAGCTACGGTGTTAATTGATAGATGTAAGTTTAATAGTGTGCTCAATATACGTCACATACCCCCTGCTTTGATTGGTTGTAGGTCTATCCAATTGAGCGCAGAGGCATTTTCTTTCCTGATTCGGTTGAAACACACCCCATAATTACAGCCCAATGGAGCAGCCTCACACTCCTATTCTGACTAGAATTTGAGTATGATGATGTCAAGCTAGGAAAATTCGTTATGTGGCACTGAACTTGATACATTTAGTGTTTATCAGACCAAAAATGAGACAATAAGCTAGCGAGCGCACTCCACGAGCCCTACGCATCACTCCTCGCCGCTAGACTATTACTTCACTGGGAGAAGAGCAACGGCAACTCCAGAGATGTTCAGCAAGAACATTTTTTCTTTCAAACCCAGAATGTAATATGGCCACTTTAAATGCACCGAATGGATTTAGTTTTGACAGATATTATATAAAAATGTATATTTTACTTAAAAAGGAAACCAAATTGGATGCTCATTTTTAGACCTGTCTTACTTTCTCTTTTGTATATGTACTATTGCTCTTTAAAGCAAAAGGATTTCTTATCCATTTACTCTTGTCCATAGGATGTTAAATAACAAGAGATGCGTTTTATCCTGTAAATGATCATATTTTACATTTTAGAGTCCATTTGAACACCTCAAATCCCCTACCTGCCCCACCCAATCTAACCAATAAATTACAATAAATGTAATTATTGTAATAAATGTAATTATTGTATATATTTTGTCTTAGATATAACCAAGCGTGGGTTACCACTACTTGTATGCTGTATCGTATTAGCTTAGTAGAGCATATGTATATTGTGTCTCTGTTTTAACATTTACTAATGAATTGTCCTGTTTTTCTTTTCTCCTGTTTTACTCTGTTTTACATAGCAAATGTTACTAGTGTATAGCTTTTGTCCTTTTTATTGTAATTTCTACCTGCCAAACGGACTACAGATGGAAATTAACCTTTGGGCTACAATCTGGCACTTTTACGTGTACTGCTGTACATGTTCATTAAATGTGCATTGTCCTGAAATAATAAATAAAAAAATAAAAATAAAAAAAACGGAAGTATGTCATTACGGGGCTCACCTGCTTGCAGAGAAAAAAATAATAAAAACCGAGTGCTAAACCTCGGCGTTATCCTTTACTTCCCCAGCTATTGCAGTTTATTACTGTTCCCTCTAACAGAGGTGGAGGAGGTGAAGCTCTGTACAGAGAGAGAGAGAGAGAAGGAAAAACCTTCCAGATTTATTGTGAGGAAAAGGCAGCGTGACAGCGTCGTCAGATGTGACAAAACAGATCCAATAGTGCTGCTTGCTCCCTCTAATGTTATGAGTGGTCAGGGAGCGCGGTGATACCGCGGATGAAAGTAAATCTACTTGGCATCCAAGATTTGCTGTCTTCATTTGTTTGTGGTGCGCGAGGCACGAGAGGGTATTAAGAGCAGGGCACGCTCTGCTCGGAAATTCTCCTCCAATACCAGAAACGGTAGGAAAAAAAAGAAAACAACTGGGAGATAAATTAGGACTGTGGCCATCGCTGTAATGGCGGGATGATGGCTGAATTGTTTTCTCGGGGCAGAGCCGGCTCTTATTTTCCCGGCAGGAAGCTTCTCTACCTGATTAGCGAGCAGAAAAACCTGCTGAACAGAGCGAGTGTGGGCGACAGACAGACAGAGCAGAGCTGCTACTTCCTTCTAAAAGGACAAACACACACACACACACACACACACACACACACACACACACACACACACACACAGTATAGTTAACCAGGCTCTCTTTCTCTCTCACACAAACACACACACACAAGTTGTCGAATGACAGCACACAGTATAGTTAACCAGGCTCTCTCTCTCTCTCACACAAACACACACACACACAGAGTCAAAATGTGCTCTAATGAGTTGCCATGGTTCAGGAACGTGGTCACATCCACACACAAAACTGTCAGAGCATGATGGGCCTAACACTGTACTAAGGTACTACAAACAGTACTTGCATCAATCCATATGGGACCAGGAGCTGTTGGTTTCCAGCCTTTAGAGAGCAGATCACATAAGATAACATACTTTCTGGGCGCCTGGGTAGCTCACCTGGTAGAGCATGTGCCCATATAGTGGTTCCCTCCTCGACACAGCAGCCGCAGGTTCGACTCAGACCTGCGGCCCCTTTGCTGCATGTCATTGTCCTGTAAAAATAAAGGCCTAAAATGCCCAAATAATAATCTAAAAATAAAAAAAAAACATAACATACTTTCTCAAAGGGTCATTCTGGATTATTACAACTTGGGTCTTATTTTACAGGGGTAACATGCTTTGTCTTATTCATCGTATCCCCCAGAGTTAGACAAGTCCATACATACCCTTCTCATCTCTGTGCGTGTCCTAACTGTCTGACGCACCCAGCGCTAGGGCTGGGCGATATGGAGAAAATCAATTATCGCAATATTTGTGGCCAAATACCTCGATATCAATACCGCAACGATATTGTAGGGTTGACAACTGGTTCTTTCACAAAATATATTACACAATTTTTGATAAATAATCATCAGTAATGTGGACATAATAACTAAGTGTGTAAAGGCAAATAATACAACAGTTACAACAGTCTGGTAAGTTCAGAAAATGACATCACTTTACTGTAATGCAGCCTTTAAAACCAGGAAAAGACAACACTTATGCCATATTACGATATCCAAAATCTAAGACGACATCTTGTCTCATATCACGATATCGATATAATATTGATATATTGCCCAGCTCTACCCACCGCTAGCCTAGCTTAGCACAGATCCTGGAGGTAACCGTCTTCAACTAGACTGCTGCTCCCAATAAGTGACAAAATAACGCCAATATTTTCCTATTTCCATGTTGTGATTTGTATAGTCACAGCGTGTACAAATAACAAGGTCACATAGACACAGACACAGCCATCTTCTAACCGTATACATACTGGGAACTATATTCTCAGGAGGCGAAGCACAGAAGGGTGTGTATGGACTCATCTAACTCTGGGGGATACGGTGAATAAGCTAATGTCCCAATAAGTCGGCGTGTTCCTTTAAAGCCAGACTCAAACTAATTGAATAGAGTGACTGTGTACGCTGTGAACACTGTCAGCTGTTACAGGTTTTCCTCCAAAGCAACAAGCTGCATCAGTGCAGCGTGAACGACGAGTTTCATCACCTGCAGGAAATGGGGCTTGTGATTTAAACTGACGCTGAAAGCAGCCATTATTCCGTCAGTGCTTGAAACGGATCAGAGCTATGATCGCCCGCTCACACACTGCCGAAAAAATAAGGAAACCACAAAAAAAAATAATAAAAATAGGTTGGAGGGAGATGAAATTCTCTGTGGTGGATCTAATCCTCGCTCGGTGTGGTTCTTTGCCGGATGATAAAAGCGGAGTTGAAGGCGAAACCATCTTCCCCTTAAGTGTTCCTCCTCTCAAACCTAAACTGCCTGTCTGCTGCTGAAACTCCAGGAAAATACTGAAGATACACCCGGCTCTGTGAGGACAAGAAATATTTGGAGGCTAAATGTTCTGTGTTCTTAATTTTTCTTACTTACAACAAAGGCACTTTGTACTACTTTTATCTCCTGGCGAGGTAAATGTAACCCCTTTGAACTGAAGCCTGTTTTTGCAGTTTTCCACTCTTTTATTTACAGGCTTTTGCACATTCACTGTATTTTCCTAGCGAGGTATGTGATATTTTGTCATTTTAAGAATACATTAGGCTACTCAGAAATGCCACTTCCTGCCATGTGAGTGGTACTAAAACATGTTCTAGGGCAGTTTATTTGAAAATGGGTTTTTTTGGCATTTGAAGTTTGTCTTTTGCCTGTAGGTCGACAGGTGGATCAGGGTCCCATGGATATAAGAGCCATGAAGGAAACGGAAATGGATTTCATGGATATTGTTTGCTTATTTCTATTCGGGAAGAAAATGCATGTGGAGGCTAAGAATCAGACTAACTAAGAACGCAAAAGCATGACTCACAGGAAGACGGGTTAAGATAAAAGTTTTCTTTACAGTAGTAGGAAGACTGGCAAGGATCAAAAGCAGGTAAACGGTCAGATCAGGCAAAGTTATCCAGCAAAGGGCCGTCCACACCACGAACAGATGCAACGAACAATGTGTGGTGCGTGTTGTCAGTGTCTAACAAAGGAAGTAGCTGAACAAAGATGAACTCATGCTGGTGAAGGGAATGCTTGAGCCTAGTCGGTGTTAGGTGTTTTAAGCCCCCAACGTCATCTTCCCCAACGTCGCGCTACCTGGAAGGCACTAGGATTAGGCAATGGATAGGGTTAAGGTTAGGGTTAGGTGCCTTGAAGTCGACGTTGGGGGCTTAAAACTCCATCGAACACCGTGGTCTCTGGGCAGGCGGGGTTAAGTAGACTGGGAGGACTGGCCTGGTGCTGGCAGTTATGTCGTTAGTAGTCTCGCATTGCCAGACCTTCCTCCACAGCGCTGGGAGAAAAACGTGCTCTGGTTTATTGGCATTTCTTTAAACCAATCACAATCTTCTTGGGCGGGGCTAAGCGCCAGACGGAGCCACGGTGCCTCTGCTAAATAGCCTCGGGAAGGAACTTGTTTTGGTGGAACATGTGTACTTTCAAAAGTAGTTTTAGTTGTGCAACAGAAAACTCAGATTGGACAGATAGTCTAGCTAGCTGTCTGGATTTACCCTGCAGAGATCTGAGGAGCAGTTAACCATAGTCCTCAGAAATCCACTGGCGGCGCCGGAGCAATCCCAGACGTGGAACGCCGTGGAGATAGACTATGTCGTTAGCACGTCAGCAACAGACCTGCAAGTGCACAAAATGTAGCAACACGTTTTATTAAAGTGAAACAGAGGGGGTGGGAGCCGCTAAACACCCTGTTGTGTGCGCAAGCGCTCTGCCTTCTTATTACCACGAGTTTACAGACACGTCTCTGCTGATTGGGTGTCACCTTTGACACAGCCAATAAACGAGATCCACACCTACCAAAACGAGAGAAAACATATCTCAAAGCCCGTTGCAAACTGTTTCCAACCCGGTCTCTCTGCAGTTCATGTAATGGTCACGTTATTTAATCTATTGATTCATGTATCTCGTTTTTTTCGTGGTGGTCAGCACATTTTTGAAACTAATGTATTTCAACAGGAAGCATCTTTCGTGATCACAGCACGACTATGGTAGAGAGTGGTATGAAATGCCAAAAATCCGCGAATGGAGGTTGGTTGGGGGGAGGGGGGTGGGGGGTGGATGGATCAAACAACACAGGACTTTCACCAGGAGACCGGGGATCGTGTCCCGCGTGGGACGTTTCCTTTCCCCGTTCTCCTTTTCCTAAACCCAACCTCCGAATAGATGTTTCCCATTACGTGCTGACCACCACGAAAAAAAAGGAGAGAAACGTGTCCGTGTACACGAATCAATAGATATAAAATGACGTGACCATTTCACGAACTGCCGTGAGACCATCACACAATCCACATTGTCGTTCAGTACAGAAACCGTAGCAACACAATGCAGACCGTTTTGAGACGGTCGTGGTCACTAAGGGAACCCTGGCTCCCTTGGCGGTCCTGCAACACATTAGATGCAACCCACCATTAAAACACCCTGTGATCTGCTGTGTGTTTCACCTAATGGAACCCTGGCTCCCAAATGACTAATTTGACTCTTGTACACCTTTAAAATGAAACCATGTACACTTAAACCAAGTAAAGAAATATGACTGAACTGAACATTCTGAGAAAACATGTTTGCCACATTCCTTTTGCATATGTGCGTGCAAACCAGGGTCCTTGCAGAAAACAACTCTTTTCTCAGAAGGTGAACGTTCTGGCACTGAGAGTCACACTATCTCTCTCTCTCTTTCTTTTTCTGCCAGTGTTGTTTCAGTCTCAATGCCAGACTCTTAACCATCCTCACAGTTGAGTTAGAAAGAAAATCACAAACTGAATGAAGAGATAAAATGCGTAGCAGCACGCACCGCCCACCTTCGTCTCGCCCGGGATGCCGAGAGGTCCGACGAGCAGCCGGCTGACTCTCCGCACAAACACTTCAGCGACAGAGGAGTCGCCCGTTCGCTCGAACGCGCCGAGCTGTCGAGAGGAGTTTCACGCTGTCGCAGCTGGAGGTGAGTCACGGCGCAGACACACACTGAGAGAGCTCCAACATCACCTCTGAGCACAAACAAACAACAGGCATCAGAAGACAGGAAAAGGCCAGAAGAGTGGGGCTGGAGGACTCGGAGACCGAAAAAACATGTTTATCACAAACCACTTGTTTTTCAAATCACTTCTGCCGAAATAACTGCGAGGACATAGAAACTGACAACATTTACATGGACATAATATTTCGTTTTTTTGCCCTTATCACAAAAAAAATATTCCGACTGAGCGGTTTACATGGCTTAAGAGAATAATTCAATCGGGAGAGACTTTGTTGCAGATATGCAAAGATTTATTTTTAAGCTACATATGTAAAATATGAAATGTACAAAGTCTTTGGAGATTAGACACCATCGTATAAAATATATGTTTTAAAGGGGTAGAGAAACCCGATGGAGTCTAGACACTGGTGGCGGTGAAGGAGCACGAAGACCGGATCGAAGGAGTCAATGGGAGCGGTCAGCCGGAGGAAGACCCAGGGTGCACTGGGTGACGATGACTGGAGGTGGAAGGGGAGGAGGAGAAGGAGGAGGAGGGTCAGATTTAAAACAGGGATGTCATGCTGCGATCGCCTCGTGAAATACATGGCCGATTCTGATTGGTTTAACTGAAAAGTGAATGCCTCGAAACAGCTGATCAGTTTTAGGAGAGATGTGATAAAGTTATTGAAGTCTCCCTGAAAGAATTTACGCTTAGCTTCATTACTCTAATATCCCTTTTACATGCAGCACTGCAAAATACGACTTTTACAGAGTTTTCCACCTGTGGAGGACGTGTTGGACCGTGTGAACACAGCCTCCCTTGTTCATTTCTTCAACCAGCGGCTCAGGGTCGGCTCATATCCAAAAACCTGTCTTTGATAATTTTTTTAAAAGTAGGCATGCTTGTCCTTTTCTTTTGGTCGTGCATCTCTACAGCAGCCTTGCAAACTGTTGGCTGGTTGGCTTGTGTCCAACAACTATAGCAACACACCGAGCTGACCGTAAGCCGTCAACAGACTGTAGACTGTCAAAACTACGGTTACACGTTTTCCGAATGCACTGTATACATGTCGAAAGAATGCTTCTAAAACCTGAATAATACCGGCATATAATAAAGGCCTTTTTTTCGTAATATCCAAACAGAATATGCTGTTTACTTGACCTGTATCAAATACGGTATATTGCCATATTCGTAGTAATACTGGAATAATATGTGCATGTAAACACACTCAATGATTTGACATGCGTTTGACGTGTGTGGTCTACATGGAAACATGAAAACGAACATGAATGATGAATAAACAACTATTTTGATTAAGATTAGTTGGTTTGAGTTATTTTTGGAACTCTTCTGCACTCCTCTGTGACAGTCAACTGAATATATTTGAGATGTGGACAAAACGAGACATTTGAGGACGTCGTCTTAGGCTTTAGGAAACACCTATCAACACTTTTCACCATTTTCGGACATTTTACAGCCAAAACAACTAATCCATTCATCCAGAAAATAATCGACCGATTAATCGACAGTGTTAGTTGCAGCCCTGATGTAATCCCATCAACGTGTGCACGATTCATCATAAAGCAGATTGTGGCCGCCCGATAGGCACATAGAAGAAGAGAAGAGTCAGTCGAACGGTGCCGGTACCCCAGGATCCAGCCAAGTCTCGTCGAAATGGAAACTACAGCTCCCGACATCCCGCTGGAAACCAACTCGCACGGAGGCCACCCAGCAGAGAAGTGGCACTCATTCAATTCATTTGCATATTTACATTTTTCTTCTAGTAGTCTAAAGTTTGTTGACATTAAGCTTGTTACAGGCAAACCTAACGTAACAGGATCATAATTTAAACAGCTTACCTGTCTGAGACTATATTAAACTGTTATTTATTTAATGTTGTTATATCCTAATAGAAATTATTGGATAATTGTGTTTGCTTGAGAAATTATTCACACAGCTGACATGCTGCGTGAATAATTTTTTTTTTATTTGACTGTATTGAGTATAAGACATTTTTTCCTAGATTTCTCTCTCCAATCTTGACTTTATTGTGGTTTCTCATCTCATTAACTAAAAACACCCCAATGTCCAATCTGGCCCAAAGCACATGTGAGCTGTAAAAGGTGCTTATGGCTGACATGGTTATGTATCTACAAATTCAACAGACCCGCCCCCCCAAAAAAACAGCAGAGTCAGGAGCTTCTTCAACAATCCACAGGAAAATGGAAGAATGAAGGCGTGCCGTCACTCACGCTTGTGAGATGGTTAAGTGAGTTCCCCCCAACTGCCATTCCCTGAACAGGGAGCACCCATTCATACCATATAACTCGCTGTGTGCTCCGACTCCATTTTTTCTTGTTGTAGGAATATTAAAACTATGTCACGCGGTGAGGGTGTGCTTCATTCGGTTCAAGATGATGCATCGCTTCTACTGGACTCCCTCCAGCTTGTTTAGAATCGGTCTCAAAGACAGACCAAATTGATGGAAATGTAAGCTAGAGGATGGCCAATTATTTCATGTTTAATAGTCCTCTGATAAGGTGCAGGAATGTTGGACCAGGATACATGATAACTAATGATAATAATGTCTGATTAATGGGACCCAGGTTCCATTCAGCCCAAGATTTTTAGTTCTGGGAGATGGGTCAATCATAAGCAGAATGGATAAGAAGCTTGGTCCAGACTAGTTTAATGATCGCCAGGCAGATTATTTTAAGCGGATGGAAGAATGAAGGGCTGCCTCCAATCCAGGAATGGGCTTGTGAAAAATTTCATATAACGGTTTGGATTGGATGTCTATACTAGAAAATGGGGAAAGTAGCTGAACTTTCTGGAGGGCTCCTAAGAAGCTTTGTGCTGGAGAGAGACATGTATAATGGGCTTATTGTGTTGTCATTCATATATATATGTTTGTATTTGGTTCATGGCTTATTGTCTATTTTGTTGAATGGTCTTGAATATTGTAGTTTGTGTGTCATCTTTTTTTGATTTCTGTCTGGGTGGGTGGTGATGACAAGGGGGTGGGGGGGGGTGTTCATGTTGCGAGTTGTATGTTTTGTATGTTGTAAAAAACAAAAAAGAAATCCACAGGAAAAAGGAGGAGGAGGAGGAGGAGGAGATGGAGGGGAAGCTTTTCTAGGTGATTGATGCATCAGCGTATCTAATCGGCCATCATGTCTGGCGCTGCAGATGATAGAGCTGCCAGCGAGATGAGAGGCTTTTAGCCGCTGGACGGGTCAAACGCCCCTATCGTCATAGTAAAAGGCTGGCGTCCATCTCCCCGCCAACGCCGCTGCTACTGCCCCGCCAGCTGATCAATACTGATCTAAAAGTGATGAATGAGAGCCCGATGGACTCCCATCTTTTCTTCTCCCGGCGGGAGGACGGACAACATCTTATCTCTCACTCGCTGTTGTTTTTGGACCGAGGGAAGAATCGAGGGAGGTTACAGAGATAAAAAACAGAACATCTTACATATTTCCTATCAGACGGAGCTGTTTTCAGTCTCACTGATGTGCAAAGTGTTTTCAAAGTCTTTCACAGCTGCATGACATTTGTCCACGCTAACAGCAGGAGCCGATGTCAAGGGTCAGATGGGAACTTAAGCAAAGACCCTGAAGCTGAACTCTGTTATTAATGTATAATGGGATGACCGGTCCCATGACCGTTAAAGGTCCCGTGGCATGAAAATTTCACTTGATGAGGTTTTTTAACATTACTATGCATTCCCCCAGCCTGCCTATGGTCCCCCAGTGGCTAGAAATGGTGATAGGTGTAAACCGAGCCCTGGATATCCTGCTCTGCCTTTGAGAAAATGAAAGCTCAGATGGACCAATCATGAATCTTCTCCTTATGAGGTCATAAGGAGCAAGGTTACCTCCCCTTTCTCTTATTTGCCCGCCCAGAGAATTTAGCCCACCCATGAGAGAGAGACATCATGGCTTTCAAACGAGCAAAGTAGCAGTTGGTGAAGGCCACACCCCCACCCCTCCACCTTGCCCCCCCCTCTCCTCCTCAATAGCTACAAACACAGAAATGGAACATCCTAAGGAAAGCTCATTGTGGGACTGGCTCTAGTGGCTGTAATTCTGCACCAAGGCTGAATTTCAGGAAAGAGACTTCAGATACAGTATTAGGGGACCACTAAGGTCTATATAAAAGAGAATTCAGATACAGTATTAGGGGACCACTAAGGTCTATATAAAAGAGACTTCAGATACAGTATTAGGGGACCACTAAGGTCTATATAAAAGAGACTTCAGATACAGTATTAGGGGACCACTAAGGTCTATATAAAAGAGACTTCAGATACAGTATTAGGGGACCACTGAGGCCTATAAAAAAGCATCCAAAGAGCACCATGTCATGGGACCTTTAAGATTACACAAAAAGATTGTGGTTTGGGTTAAAACAGCGGTCCCCTTAAATAGCACACCCCCGGGAGAAGAACATTTTCTGGGTGAAAGTCTTGTATTTTCCCCTTTACTTCTTCCGGGACATCAACTCCGCTCCCCCAAATTGAAAGCCCTGTGTTTTAGGACCCAAACACCCCCCCCAACCTCTTCTACGTGGATTCACGCTCCTTCACAGCAGCAGTCAATGTGGTGCTGACAGTAATAAATACGTGGAATACATACGAATTACAGTGAATTACTTTTCGTAGCTATATGTACGAATAGTTCATGAGAACAGCTTGCACTGACGACAGGTATGAGCTGAAGGAGACGCATCTTTAGAAGGAGACAATTCAGATCCTTTACTGGAATAAAGGCCCAGCAACACTAAAATGCCCCCCCCTCTTTTTCATATCAATGTTTTGGCAGCAGGCCAGGAATATTGTCCACAGTACAAGAAGGTCCCACAGTCAGCTTCCATTAACCTTCATTCCATCTATTCTATTTTTGATTATTTCTATAAATTTATTTAATGTCCATATTGGAAATGCACATAAAAACAGGTGACGAAATATAGCCTCCATTTTCACAGCCTTTCTAAAAAAAGAAATCCCCCTCTTTTTCACATAAGGCCCCACTTTTAGTTCACCCAGCAGCCATTAGTGACCTACGGGGCCTCCGTGGAGCTGATGGACCCTCAATAACACCCTAGGGAACCCACATAAATGTGATACACGCTGACATAGGATCAATAAAACGGACAATGTGACGGTTTAACCCAGGCATTACAATGAACATCAGTTGTTTTCTCAGTCACAGCTCTCTTCTCAGTCTGCATTTCACTGAGACGAACTCTCCTCTTCACCCGCCCGCCCGCGCATAATGATAAAGGCCATGAATTAAAGCCATAAATTACCTCCTAGCATTGAGGAGTGTGATGATTAATCACTCCACAAAGTCTCCACCGAGGAGACACAAAGATGCGTCTCCACGGTGCCAGGCAGCTTCTCTCTGTTCGCCAGCGATGATTTACAGCGCGTCCGGCTGTCAGCCGCTGAATCAGAAAACTGTTCGGAGATGCCAAGCTGACAAAGAGCACATGACAAAGTCCGCTGTACCTGTGAAACGCTGCAATGGGGACACTGTTTCGCTGATGACGACGACGGCGCTCTCCGGTGCTTCTTTCAGTGGCAATAATAGCCATCCGGTCAGTGACGCACTCCATAAATCAAACAGACTGCCGGTTTGTTTACCCGCCGGGGTTGGAGAGTCGTCTGAAACAGCAGTATCTGTCCCTGCCAGCTGTTCCCTTCCCCTCTCTGTCTTCCTGCAGCCTCGGCTAATCTCAGCTTTCCAACTTTTCTTTATTTCTGCTCCTTCATTGTCCTCGTAAAGAGTTTTGGGCAAACTTTACCTCTTTCTCTGCACTCCCTCGGCTATCTCTGCGCCGGAGTCGTGACTCCGTGTGCTCTCGTTAATTCACTCCCTTTTTCCTGGAAGAGCTCGGTAAAAGAAACTGTTGGCTTAACGAACCGGGGGGGGGTTGTGGGTAAAGAGCTGCCTCCTTGACTTCTGTGTCTGTGTGTCCAGTGTAAACAGCAGCGTCAGCACCCGAGGCTGCCTTCGCTCGCACAGCGAGTGCACCAGGGGCTTCACAGGCCGCACTGTTTGTATTTGCGTCAGAGACAGACACGTTATTTGTTTACTGTATTTAGATTTTCCTTTTTTTTGGACCCCCACATAACGGGACACTGATGCAACAAAATGCCAGAGTCAAATTCCTTGCATGCGTACACACTTGCCTGGCCATTAAAGCCGATTCTGATTCAGCTCTAAATCTTTCGGGGTTTTGTCATTACATCAGCCATGACGTCTCTGATGTTTTTTCTGTTCCATGGCTGAAGGCAGATGATCAGATGGTCTATCTTGACAAAGAAGAGGGTACTTTTTTTTATATCTAAACGAGCAAAGCTTACTCAGAAAAAGCCTGTTACTCATGTTGGGAGTTTTCTGGGCATTGACATTAGTTTCAGTCGATGCAGATGTTGTGGTAGCGGTTGGTCGGAGTCGATTAAAGACTTGTATGGATTCAAGAGTTTTTATTTTTGTAAGTCAACTTCGAACATCGTGTAAAGCTGCATCCATCTCATCGTCACTTGCCATTTTTGTTTGGAATGGGTTCCAGCCTCTGGCAGAAGACGCCTCCAGTGGGAACATCAGTCCGCCTTCTCTCTTATTGAAACTATCTGTAACGTGGACGATGAGTCTCGGGGTCTAAAAGCTACATGCATAACCATTGTTTCAACATTATGTAAATAACTTAATTTAAGTTTTAAGAATTTAAGATCCTAACTACATGTTGAAATATTGATATTAAAATTATGTTGGGAATTTGTCTGTGGAGGAGGTCTAAAAAATAATTCACTTTTTAAATCAGAATTAGTCCAGGCTTAACCTTCATACTGTCACAGCACAATCTTTCCTATTGGACTGCCAGGCTGGGGTGGCTTACCTGCGTCACAGCAGCAAGGAATTAACAAAGGCGGAAGTTGAGATCAGACTAGGAGTCGAGTGCTTCTGACAATAACGGGACGGTTAACGGGGAAACAAAACGCCACACTCGGGACGCGATCCCAGGCCTCCGGGGTGAAAGTCCTGAATTGTTTGACCCATCCACCACCCCGACCAGCCTCCTTATGCGGATTTTCGGCATTTCATACCACTCGCTACAGTAGTCGTGCTGTGACCACAGCTGCATTGAGACCATTTGGCAGTTGTAGATTATTCTGGTGCAGTCGTCATGATAACACACACACACACACACACACACACACACACACCAAAATATGTGATGTGCTGTACTGAAGGACAATGGCCGCGGTGTGTAAGTAGTGAAAAGCTTTAGTTTTCTTCGTCCTTGTCACAATGTAAGAACATTCTTAATTGAGCCATTCTGAAAGGCTTCATTTTCACGGGTGGAAAACTTCCTCTATGGCCAAGCTGGAGACAAAAAGATGCATTTTCGAATGAATCCACGTTCATTTGGACCTGGCTTCACACAGACCGTTGGAGATTTCTTCAACATTTTTTCCACTCATCTCTTCCCCCGAGCTGAAGCTGCCGGGCCTGGCGGGGCGACACAAGTTGCAATTGATTCAAAATCCTTAGCGGCAAAACAGACCAAAGGGTCATCTATTATCCTCGCCGTCCTCGCCCGGCGTTCCCGCCTCTCGTCTCTACTCGACCCATCTTTGGCGGTCACCCGTTAAAAAGGAAACTCTGGGGACGTCATGGAGCTCTCTGCACTGCCGGCCTCGCTCCACTTCTCCGAAGGCTTGGGGCAGGGGCTAATTGGCGGATCCACCAGGGAGCCCTCCAACCGCCCAGCCAAGCAGCCAGGGGGGCCCATTTGCAAGCATGTGATCTCTGCTGAACAGGGGGTGAGAGCCAGAGACGGGGGAGGAGGAGGAGGTCGGGGGATGCTGGTGGGTCTAGAGGACTTGGGAGAAGTGATTCCCGCGAGAGGAGTGGGTGGCCGAAATAAGAGAGTGGGGGGAAACTTCTAAAACACTCTCTGAGCTGTGAAATAGCATTTTCTGGGAGCATGTCTATGTTCCCTGGGTCCTATGTTCCCCTCTTTGTTTGAGACTGGGGAACATAGGACCCTAAGGGTCCTATGTTTCCCGGTCTGTTACTTTTTCCACCATTACTGCCAAATTCCATGGCAAATAGGCCTATGTAGGCCTATGTAACCTTAACCCTAACCCTAACCCTTCCATGGCAAATAGGCCTATGTAGGCCTATGTAACCCTAACCCTTAACCCTAACCCTAACCCTTCCATGGCAAATAGGCCTATGTAGGCCTATGTAACCCTAACCCTTAACCCTAACCCTAACCCTTCCATGGCAAATAGGCCTATGTAGGCCTACGGGCTGTTTGACGCGCATATGCAAATAGGCCTAGACGAGGAAAGATTAGGTCAGGGGTGGCTTTTTGGCTGCTCTGTTAATTATGTCACTTTATCTAACCCTATGTCACTTTATCTAACCCTAACCATTTTTTTGGGAAAAACAGGGAATTATGTTCCCCGAGCGGGGAACATAGGACCCGGCGAGCAGGGAACATAGGACCTGGGGAACATAGGGATGACCCCAATTTTTTTCCCCACAAAATTTAGAGATCATTTTTAAGAGGAACAAGACACGTCTCTGAATGTCCGTCGAAGCCCTCGTGTGACCGCATTTGTGCCAGGAGGACTGATGTGAAGCATGGCAGCGCGATGCTCTACACACTGAGGGTTTTTATTTTTTGAGGGAATGTGGGTAATTGACAGGCAGAGCTGGACTGCTTTGTGCGCTCCTTTACCAGCAGCTCTTTGTGTTTATCAGCCCGGCCGATCGATGGTCATCTTAACCCCCCGAGAGAGCAAGGGTAGGACGGATGAAAAGTAAAGACTCCTCTTTTGTTGTCTGGGCAACTCTGTCCAGCGCCATCGGCAATGTTCCCAGAGGGGCCCTGCTCACAAAAACATGAAAGATTGAAACCATGGCAAAAAGCTAGAATACATATTTCTATTTCTTCTCCCCACTATCCCCCAATGCCCCAAGATTTCCTTTTAGAGAAAAATGCTTTCAAATAATTTGGTTAGGATCTCTCTTTGAGCTTTCTTCAGTGACCCATTTAGGTCCAGGGGGAGAAGTGAGCAGAGAGAAGCCGGAGGAGTGAAGCCACAGTGTGACACAGTTGGATTTGATCATGCAAGCCAATCCAAACTATAAACCACAGCTGCACTCCGCTGCTGCACTGTAAAGCTCGCTTCTGTGTTCTTTATGGACTGTATGTTGCTTTTTTTTTTTCGTTTCTGTTGGAAAGGCATATTTTTTTCTCGTCTGACAGAGCTAGAATTTGTTATAGCATGCAACTGCTCAAACTTTTCTGGTCTTAAAACATGTTGGGGGGGATCCTCTTCTTTGCTGTTGATATTGCTTTTCAGGACTGGGACTGAGATGGTGCAATAATAAGATCTTTATTTAAACAATAAACCTTAAAAGGGGAACTATGCAGGTTTTTTTTGCTTAATTTACCTTAAAGCTGCTATAGGTAAGATTGTGAAGATCCAGGACTTTGCCAACAAATTTGAACATCAACAACTTCTCAGTCCCTCCCCCCTTTCTGCTGCAGCCCAAACCGTCTCCTAAGCCCCGCCCACACAAGGGAGTGTGACAGAACTGCCGGCATGTCAGACAACATGTTCAATAACTAAACACTAACACAACGTTAACTTTACTCACCAACAGTAAAACGATGCTAACTAGCAGGCTAGCGTTAGCCATTTCAGCATCATATCAGACCGACCACTGTGCAAACGTTACTGTCATCCTCACCAACGTAGCTTTGTGGACTTTTGACTACTAATAACCAAGTGAAAGTAATAATAAATCTAATAAATAATAAGAATAAATCATTCATGGTCATTATGTTACCTGTCGAGAAGAAATGTGGCTACGTCTGCATCGTTCTTCTGGTGGTCGTCTCGCTCCCCCCTTAGAGCCTGTGAGCGGAAAAACCACCCTTGCAACTTTGGGCCGGCTATGTGAATATCTACTGATCTGATTACAGCAAAGACAACGTCAGCAGTGTTGAGGGCAAAATAGGCTCCAGAATATTTCGTTCTGTATTGACAGGTGCAATATTTGAAAATTGATAATTATTTATTAGTATTTTTTTAAATTACATTTATACATCTGCATTTGTCAAAACCTCGAGACTTTCAGATATCAACATGTCATTTGTTAATATGTATTTGTGTCTAAATGACATAAACATCTTTTCCTATTCTATTTATACACACACACACACACACACACACACACACACACACACACACACACACACACACACACACACACACACACACACACACACACACACAGTCAGCAGTTTTCAGCTGAGCTCAGCAGTCATTCCATCAGCTCTCACTAAAGTTGATGGACAGAAGATACTCGTCTCCTGGGAGATAAAACATCAGCCTGTCTGTTAAATCTCCATCTAAAACACTTAGGACAAACAGCTCTTCATATCTATTCCTTTTTATGTCTTTTATTCCTGTTGCGTTTGGCTGTAAACATCTCAGTGTTTGTACTCTGCCTGGTCTTCAGTAACAAACTTCGGTGTCACTGTTCTGAAGTAGCGGCACTAATAAAGTTAATTATATTGACTGTCTGTTTGGTGTGATTGGTGTTTAGAAAAGCACCGGCAGGTGTCAGCTCTAATTTAACCAACCTGCTGATTCTATCTACATAAAGTGTTCCACCATGTTTGGTTTCAGTCTGAACACACAATCCATACATACACACACACACACACACACACACACACACACACACACACACACACACACACACACACACACACACACACACACCCCGTCTCACAGTTTTACAGTACAATGCAGTCGAGGGATATGATGAAGGTTATGTTTGCATTCTTTTGTTTTTACTTCTAAATAATTTGTTTTTATTAACTTTTTTAAACTGGGTATGATTCAAACTTGGTGTGAACGCTTGGGTTTGCGGTTCCCGATAGACTAAATTAAAGCTGTTTAACCCCTTGATGCCTGAATTTATTCACAATTATATAAACAAAATATTATGTGTATTTCTGGCTCCAAGCTGATGCTAAATTAAGTTGAGATTGTTAATTTGTCTATAGCATATGGAATAGATATAAATTTAGGTATGATGCAAATTAGCGACAACAGGCATTATGGTAAAATTCTTTACAAAATGAGTAAAATTAATAAAACACATAGTAGATTTCATTCATGTCACAAAGTTGTTAGAACTTCCAAACTGTAATTGACAAATACATGGATCTTGACAACGGCAAGAAAGAAAACACTCTCCTACTCCCTAACATTGACAGTAGTTTCTTTAGGGTTAGGGGTAGGGTTAGGTGTAGGGGTAGGGTTAGGTGTAGGGGTAGGGTTAGGGGTAGGGGTAGGGTTAATTTTTCTTCCGTGAACCGGATGTATCTCCCACTCCGACCGGTCCTACGAGAAACCAGTGCATGCAAAAGGTTCTGAGGTATGTATCGCATGTAAACAAACCGGCATTAGGGGGAATACACACGCTATCTCGCCTGCAGTCGGAATGGAAGGGGTTTGATGCAAATTAGCGACAGTCGGCGTTAAGGGGATAATAGTGTTGTGTATGTTTCTGCATAAAACATAAAGTAAGAAGAAGAAATGAGCATTCTAAACTCATGAGTAATTTAGAAACTGAGTAAGAAACCGAGAATACCTTTAAGCCCTACAGTAAAGTGGCAATCCTTAAATGGTGCCCTGCCACACAAAACCGTTTTTACTTGCATGTTTTGAAATATGTTCTCTCCATATGTGTTTGTGTTATGTCGTGAAATGTGAAAATGAACTGCTACCTCCTCTGTCAGCTCCAAGGGGGTAAGTGAGTGTTTGGCAAGCGTAGCTCCTATGGCGCCATTTTGATGCTAACAAGCACTCACCCACCGTTAGCATCCCATTGACTCCCATTCATTTTGGCGTCACTTTGACAGTGAATAACTTTACATCTGAAGCGTTTAAAGACTCTATTTGTCCATTGTTTATTTCTACAGAAACACGACAATGTATAAAAGGCTCCATTACCTTGTACCTCACGTTATGGCTCCGTAGAAGACTTTTTATAAAAATAGGCTAACGATTGGGTCATAACCACGAGACTTACTGTCACACAGTAATTACCCTATAGTACAGGAGAAGCTCACAGGCAGTTTGGACTTACATTAGCTGTTTAACTACTTAAATAGTATTAATAAAGATGTAAGTAAACCTACTGTGCAAGTTGCACTTAGTGCAGTGTTGTGATGTGTATGAGTCTCGTCTAACGTTCAGTGATGATGTGTTAAAACGTATTGCCTGTGGTAGGAATGATTATGTCGGAGCCCCCCCTCTGTTGGACCAGTGGTCGGGGTTATCCATGATGGATAACAGTTTGTTCAGTGACCTCCTCTCCACCACAGCTTCAAATGTGTCCCGTTTGCAGCCAATAACGGAGCCAGCCTTCCCGATCAGTTTGCTCAGTCTGTTTGTGTGGCTGTCTCCGATGCTGTCATAAACCAGTGTTTCTCAAATGGGGGTCCGTGTACCCCTAGGGGTACTTTGGAGGACTGCAGGGGGTACGTGAGATATTTAACAAAATGTTTAATAGTTACAAGGCTGTTGTCCAGAACATTGTTCCTCTTTATGTAGGATTTTTTTTTTTTTTTCACTACCAAAAATGTGACATTAGTGTCTCCTTCTTTGGACCTAATCTTGCCTTCCTTCCTTCCTATACTGTCCTTCTTTTTACAAGTTTCTCGCTTTTTTCTTCTTATGTCACTGTTTTTGAAGTTTTTGATATTATTTTGACCTATTCTTGCCTTCGTTCCTTTTTTCTACCATCTTTTTCCAAGTTTTTGTCTTTACAGATTTTTTGTCCTTTTCTCGTCAGCATTTAAATGTTTTTTTTTGTTGTTGTTTTGTTGTTTAGTAAATCTATCGCTGACAGCGCTGTACTCTTCCTCTTTATATACACTTTTGTTTCTACTAAAAATGATTAGCGCCGGTCAGGGGGTACTTGGCTTAAAGAAACAATTCAAAAATGGTACATTATTGACAAAAGTTTAAGAACCACTGTCATAAATAGTTATGACTTGGTTATAATGTTTATGACACGTTCATGACAGTGTCGTGTCACTCTTATGTCACTTTTCCTCCTATCCATCCCGTATACACCCAACAACTGCAGAGTCATCAGAAAACGTCTGTAGGTGCCATGACTCTGAGTTGTACTGGAAGTCTGTGGTGTATAAGGTGAACAGAAAAGGAGACAGCCCAGTCCCCTGTGGAGCCCCGGTACCACTCACCACCCCATCAGACAGAACATGGTCCAAACAGACAAACTGTGGTCTGCATGTCAGGTAGTCAGTGATCCAGGAGACTGTGGCCGCATCCAAACCCGAAAATTAGCTAGCTCGCTAACTCTGATCGCGATGTGCTTTGTGTGGATGAAGCATTAATTGTTTTAATTTGACTTATTTAGCGGCTGGCTCTCTGCCTTTTAACCCTTGTGTTGTCTCCCATTGTCTTTTTTTTTGGGACGCCTTTTCACAGTTTTAGCTTTTTTCCAACGTTTTAAATTGTTAAATTTTTCTTCTACACATTTTTAGCGCTTATTTCAAGGGCTACCATTACTACTCCACCCGTTTGACCATTGCTGTTGCAAGTCAGTTTATCTGGAAGTTTATACAGAAGTTAGTCAATGGTACACATAAAGATTGCTGCCGCTCTGACCATTCAGCTACGCTCATTTGAATGGGAATGGCCTTTATATGTTTTCTATGTTATGAGCTTCAGAAGTTCTCAGAATTTTGTGCATAGTTCCATTTCTGTGTGTGTACAATGGATTAAAAACTAAACCTGTCAGGGTTGGGGAACAGAACTCAAGCGCAGACGGAAGTAGGTGGAAAATAATCTTATTTTATTGAAGTTGTGAGTGTGGGCTGGCAGTGGGGGACAACAGCAACCAATCTCGTCCTCTTTCTCTCTCTCGGCTGCTTAAACCTCCGTTTGTCTCAGTTTACATGCAAACGTGTAAACAAAGTTTTCCAAAATCTCCACTTTGGCAGGAGTTTCTAGAAATAATCGTTTTCTGTGATAAAAATGGGGTTTTCGTGTAAATGAAAGGCCAAACCGCAGGAAAATATCTGCGTCTTCCCTTCGTGTAAACAGGGTCTCAGTAGTAAGCAACAATCTGGCAGGGAGAGGAAAGTCAGACTGGTCTTTGAAGGCAGATGATGAGCAGGATGAGTTGCAGGTGCGCTGATTGGGATTGGTGCCAGGTGTGGGGAGAGTCAGCAGGGAGGGGGGGTGGGGGGGCGTGTCCACACACTGTGGAACATGCAGGGGGAAACAGAAACACAGGCAGACAGACTAAACACACACCAGATTGTCACCATGCGGTAGGCGGGGGCGTGACAAAAACTGCATTTGCCAGACACCCAGTTCGTAATACTGCGAATATATAAATAGCGGGCCATAGGCTCAATCACCAATGTGTTACCTCCTTCAGCGGTAGATAGTGACTTAACAGACCTTTATTGTAAATGAAAATCTTCAGCTGTCAATTAAAAAAAAAAAAAAAAAACTCTCATTAAGTTCAAAATGTCGTATGTCTCAACGTTGCTTATGTTACTCATTCTTGGATTTGAGGACTTGTTTATCTGCCCGTGGCCTAACTTTCTGCCAAATCTCATTCAAATCTGTCATGTTTTTGAGACATCCCCCTAACAAACAAACAGAACCAAACATATGATCTCGTAATACGAAAAAATTTACAATTTTTGAGAAATAAAAATAGCCGTGTTTCTTGAAAGACGTTCACAGTTTTAAAGCTTTCATAAGATTTGTTGGGGGAAGATTGGTAATTGGTGTAAAGTAACAATTATCGCCGCAAACACTCCAATCTGTCAGCGGGGAAGAAATCCTTTTTAAGTTCATATTAGTTTCTCAGGGCACCGAAGTGCTCCAGCGACATGTGTCTTCATTTCTGTAGGTGATCTATTCTTAATGTGATGATTTCGTGTATCAAATTCTGAGTATTTATTTTTTTTAAGTGGTGAGCTAATTCCACTTTTCACACAGAGTGTCTGCATCTTAAACCAAGTCACCTTCCAGCAGTAGAAATAGATTTTTTGTAATATTGGAAACAGGTGAAAAAGTCTCACCCCTTAAGCAGACATTTAGGAGATAGCAATTAGAAGAAATGACTTGTTAAGATGGATTTCTTGCAATGTAGCCTAATTTCCAAGTATGCCTCCAGGGGAACAATTTCATTCTCTTTAAGAAACATTGTTATTTTATTTGTCTACAGTGCTAACTTTCCTATCTTCAGACTCCAGATCCACTGAAAGTCTCTGTCCTCTTTTTTTCACATTTGTCTGCATCCCCAGCAGCTTCTGTCGACTTTATTGTGTGATTTTCTTAACTGAGGTTCGAGTCTGTGACCTGTTACTCGTCACTGTAGCAGGACGAGGCGAACCGAAGCTATTCTTCTGCGGGGGTGTCGGGAGGCGTTAACACTTGTACTCCACTACATCGCCTCGTCTGGCTGCGCTGCGGCCTTTTATCCTCTTCTTGTCCCGCTGACAGGAAGTGGTGGTTGGGGGCTGGTACCTGCCACATACTGTGACATGCTCACAAAGCGAACAGGGACAAGAAGATTTCGGGAGATTCACATAAAGAAAAAAAATGCAGGGGGGGGAAGAAGAGGCTTTTACACTGAAAGGCAGCGGATGGCTGCGGCTGCTATCAGCAGCTCTTTGTTGTTGGAGAAAAGCCAGAAGGTTTCCTCCACTTTATCTGATGGACTTGACGTCCGAGCTTACTGCAGACACCTTACTGTGGCTACCCCCCCCACCCCCCTCCCTCTGGGGGTCGGACAAATTGTAAGGGCAGGACCAACCGAACCACAGCCGCTCCTTTTCAACAACGGGATCCCAAAATCCCTCAAGTGCAGTTTGAATGCCACGTCAGAGCTGTTTTGTCTAATGCTCGCCACAGTGCTCAGGCCTTTCTGCAGCCAGAAGAAGAGTCCAACAGACCCACGACGACTAACTGCGCAAAGGAGGGTCTGGCTAGTCCACGCAGCATTCCTTATGGGAGAAAAACATGCTCTGGTTTATTGGCATTTCTTTAAACCAATCACAATTGTCTTGGGGGGCGCTAAGGTGACCAGATTTCTGAGACAAAATCCGGGGGACATTTTCAGCTCAGAAGCGTAAATACCTCCAAAACAGGTAATGTTTTTATCTTTGTAAACTTAAATCGGGGACACTGCCCCAGGGGCGTCACTAGAGCTGCACTGGGGCACAAGCCCCCCTAGAACATCTCTGAGCTCTCAGCAGCACTTGCTCTGCCTGTCTTGAGCCTGTAGGGTGCGCGACTATACGTTTGGCCAATGTTTTCTTTCTTTCATTCCAATTTCGGGTCTGTCATTCACGGTGAAAACCGGGGACAGGTCACCGAAACCGGGGATGTCTGGTCATCCTACGCTAAGCGCCCGAGCGGAGCCACGGTGCCTCTGCAAAATAGCCTCTGGAAGGAACTTGTTTTGGTGGAACATGTGTACGTTCAAAAGTAGTTTTAGTCGTGCAACAGAAAACTCAGATTGGACAGATCTAGCTAGCTGTCTGGATTTACCCTGCAGAGATCTGAGGAGCAGTTAACCATAGTCCTCACAAATCCGCCGTAGGTTAGAACACCAACACAAAGAAAGAGGAAGGTAACGGGACATCCGGCAGAATTTCCAGCAGCACGGGAGAAATCCCGGAAGTAGAACGTTGTGGATACAGACTAGGGTAACACAGGCAGCAGGATTTGCAGCCACGATTTTGTGCCAACTCATAATAAAGATTGAAAAGCATGGCTAAATACTGCCACGAATGCTTTTCATCACCATCAAAGTTGTTGTACTAGTCGACCAGTCTGGATCACCGGAAGTGTACATTTCCACAAAAATTTAAAAAGTCGTTGCGTGCGGAGCTTAGCGTCGCCCCAAGACGACTGTGATTGGTTTAGAGAAATGCAAACAACCCAGAGAGTTTTTTTTCCTCCTATCCCAGAATGCATCTGTGGTGTAGCCAGACCCAATTACTCCAGAGCACTGTGGCAATCTGAAGGTCTGGCAATGCGAGGCTATATAAGTCGACTTCAAAAACCTGAAGAGCTTTATTATTCTCATACCTGCTTGTCGCCATTTTTCTGGCCATTTTTCTGGCGCCGTTTGTCGAAAGTAGAAAGATGTTTCACTTTTAAAATTCTGCCTTCCAAAAGCTGCTCTAATTGGATTGGTTGTCAAACAGCTGTCTTTGACTCAATCAAAGATGTCGACCGTGATTCACAGGGTCGGAACAACATCTGTTTGTAGTCGTGAAATCAGGACTTCGGCTCTCTATAACGGGAGAGAACAGCCGTTCGTTTTGTTATTATATCATATCATTGTTCATCCACATGACCATCACCACACCCACCCCAGAGGTGTGGACCGAATTACCACCACATTATCGGCCATTACCGCCAATTTCCTAACACGAAACTAGACACATATGTGTTGGAAAATCTCAGATTGTAAATAACATTCTACAGTATTTGTAGGGGCTGCAGAATGCAAAAACACAGGTCTGGTGTTTCAAGAGAACAAGATAAAAGGTGTTCTAATAATGCCAGAAGAACAAATATTCACACATGACGCATTACACGCTTTTCCAGAATATTGTATTGGGAAAACATCCCCCTGTGGCTCACTGAATCCTGCTTTTCTTTTTGAGCCCAAAGCAGAGAGGATATTTCGAGCATGGTATAACCTCTCATCTGTTTTAAAGCTGTTCATCATTACTACTCCTCTCCCTATTGTTTGGGGCGTCTTCTCTCTGAGCCCGATGCATTAAAAATTGAAAGCGTTCTTTGTGTCGATGCAGCGGTGAAGGGAGGGGAGAGAAAACAGCGACGAGGCTCTTTTGAGTGCTACTCCTGTGCTCTTGAAAAGCCCCGACATCAACGAAACGGGGAGGGAGAAGGGAGAGAGAGAGAGGAGAGAAAAAAAAGAAAAAGGCGACATGAATAAGTCGTTGTCACTCTGTTTGTTTTTGATGTTGAGATGTTAAAAAAAAGCTGTCGGGAGTGCGGCGGTTGCGGGGAGACGAGCACATACAGTACAGGATGTTAGATCCCTCTCTCAGAGGAGTCTGACACAGAAGAATAAGAAAATACACATCACAGCTGCCGCGCTCGTCTCCAACAACCAGCAGCTCAGTCACCACTTCATGTTCAGCTGCTCCGACAAAGGCCTTCTGAATCCTATGTAGGTATTATTATTATTATTAGTATCATCATTATGAAGCCTTCCTTATGTTTTTTTAGTTTTTGGACTACATGTGCATATTTGTTTTAACCGTTTGAGACCTAAGGGAAAAGGCTCACGACCAGTCGAACAACAAACGCTGTGAACAACAGGTTCTCACTCCCATCTCGTAAAATATGGACGCTAAAAGTGTCTTTTAGCGTCATAACGTGCTTTAACTAAACGAGCTTGACGCAGTTATGTTAAAGGTCCCATGACATGGTGCTCTTTGGATGCTTTTATATAGGCCTTAGTGGTCCCCTAATACTGTATCTGAAGTCTCTTTTATATAGACCTTAGTGGTCCCCTAATACTGTATCTGAAGTCTCTTTTATATAGACCTTAGTGGTCCCCTAATACTGTATCTGAAGTCTCTTTTCCAGAAATTCAGCCTTGGTGCAGAATTCCAGCCACTAGAGCCAGTCCCACAATGAGCTTTCCTTAGGATGTACCATTTCTGTGTCTGTAGCTATTAAGGAGGAGAGGGGGGGGGGCAAGGTGGAGGGTGGGGGTGTGGTCTTGACCAACTGCCACTTTGCTCGTTTGAAAGCCATGATGTCTCTCTCTCTCTCTCTCATGGGTGGGCCAAATTCTCTGGGCAGGCAAAGCAGAGAAAGGGGAGGTAACCTTGCTCCTTATGACCTCATAAGGAGAAGATTCCTGATTGGTCCATCTGAGCTTTCATTTTCTCAAAGGCAGAGCAGGATACCCAGGGCTCGGTTTACACCTATCACCATTTCTAGCCACTGGGGGACCATAAGCAGGCTGGGGGAACTCATATTAATGTTAAAAAACCTCATAAAGTGAAATTTTCATGCCATGGGACCTTTTTAAGGAAAAGGTCGTGGGTGGGCTTACGTTTCCGTTGCACGCGTGAATAACGGGACGGTTAAAGAAGAAAGCGATTTTAGGAAACGTGACAAACGGGACACGATCCCCGGTCTCCTGGGTGAAAGTCCTGTGTCTGACCCATCCGCCTCCCCGGTACAATTTTCGTTGCTTCAGACGCTGACAGCCACTGTCCAAATGTCCGTATTTAACGAGTTTGGAGTGAGAACGGGTTGCCGTGCAACGTGAGCTGGACTGCCACTTGAAATCTCCCGTTTGACTAGTCGTGACTGTTTTCCCAAGATGGCGCCTGCTACTGTCTTTATAATCTATCTTTTTAATAAACTGTCTGTACACTTACAAAAGTTCTCAATGCTTCGGTTTACATGTAGGGACCCTCATCATGCTACCGTGGAAGTGTGGTGCTATTTTGAGCCTTGTTAGTGGTGTAGAAATAGAGATTTATTTTTACTTTACCCTCTGCCCCGACGACTAGCGTTATAAGCTAATTAGCGGTTTGTGATAAAACTGGTCACACTCTATTAGGATGAAAACATATCCCAGAGAACGGTTGACTCGATACACACGTGTTATTAACCCCTAGGTTCATTTTGCGCCGGATTTGTCCTTTAAGATTGGTCCTCTTTCGTTACCATCTTTTGTCGCCTTTTTTTCGTGTTTAGTCTGGCTCTGCGCATAGTGTCCTCCAGTTGTACCGCTGATCCAGGCACCCTCTGGTGCATATATATATATATATATATATATATATATATATATATATATATATATATATATATCTCACTTCTGGCTCCAAAAAACCAAGATTGCGAAAAACAAAAAAAAACACTGTAGTCCACAAACCTAAGGGTGATGTCACGGTGGCCACGTCCACTTCTGTTTCTATAGTAACAACATGTAATTACATTTTGTTAATTTATACGTTTTAAATAAAATATCAAAGCTCTATTATGGGCTGATAAAACTTCACTTTTCAGGCTAATAATAATAATAATATGCCTTATAAAAAGGCATTGGACCATCTCCGAAATGCACTTCCATGATGTTTTTAAAACTTCTTAGTTTCTTAGTTGACATTTTGAACATATGTGATTTTCAGTCACGTGCAGGAAACTTCATCAGCTGCATCTCATGACTGACTGAAAGTGTTTTCGGTCTGTCGGAGAGTCTTCCAGGTCTGACGCACTGTCCCGTTTCAGCTGAGAAGCCTCGCCTGAGGCCCAGGGGGAAAACACCTACAGCCCATCCATCCATCCATCCATCCATCACCCCTCCTGCAGTCCTGGCTGCATGCAACAGAGGGCAATCTCCCCCCAGGAAGGCAATAAAAGTGGTGGGTGGGGGTGCTGATTGACAGCAGCAGCGTTGGAGAGAAAGAGCAGTTTGCCTTGAGTTGCCAGATGCCCCGCTGAATAGAAGCTTACATGACGATGGGATGATTTGAGTACACATGCAGCTTCCTGTTGGGAGGAAAAAAAACTGAAAATTTGGATTCTTCTGTTCTACAAGCTGCTGAGACTAGAGGCAAGATTAAAAGCTTCTGGGTTCATGGTGTCTCACTACTTTTGGGGTTTTCGGTATGATTCAGTGCTTGCATTTGTTTTTGTGTTGTGTTTTTTGTGTTCTCCTCCTGCTCTGCAAATATGGGATCATCCTGCTGTGCATCGCTGCCTTTAATGTCAGATATCTGCATGACTGTTCAACTGCAAGGAAACGAGATGCTCTGATAGACAAAAACACAACTGAATGCAACAAGTCCTCCAAAACCACACAACGATATCGGTCGTCCACAGGAGCGTTTCATAAATTAGCTCCCCGAGCGGCAAACCAGGGAACGTTAACGGACAGTCACGGTTTTGAACGCATCGTCAACATTGTGAAACGGTCCCAGTTTGGTTGGCTTTAACAATATGTTTAGAAAAAGATTTTTCAGACATTTAATACATCAAACAATCAGTTGATCAATCAAAGGAAAAATCAGCAGATAAATCAATAATGAAAGTAACTGTTTGTTGGTGCATTGCTAGGTGCACCAGGAATATGGTCCCACACGTGCATGTACGTTCATTATAACTTACTGTAGTCTCAATTAGTTGCCTGGCCAATAAGTAATCCAACAAATAACCCCCCATATAACTACAGATATTTGCTTTAACAACTTTTTAATTTTTTTTTTTACAGATTAAACAAACCAAATATATCTTATTAATCAGTGGGGGTCAGCCCTATGTTCCCACAGCCCTGTGTTCCCACATTTCTAAGATTTTTCTTGAAAATAGGCCCTGTTTTCCCACATTTCTAGGACATTTTCAAAATTAGGTCTTAGGTTCCTACATTTCCCTTCAATTAAGCCCTATCCTCCCACAACATTTTTTAGGGTTAGGGGGATAAAATCTGATACAAATTTATGAAAAAGGAAATGTGGGAACATAGGGCCTAATTTTGCGCCCTAATCAGTGAGCTGTAGCTGGATTTTCTTATCTTTAGACAGAGCCAGGCTCGCGGTTTCCCTCTGTTTCCAGTCTTTATGCTAAGCTAGCTAGCTGCAAGCTCCAGCGTCATATTTACCAGACAGGTAACTCAACTTACTCTTGGCAAGGACGTGAATAAGCACATGTTCCAAAATTGTCATGCTAGTGCTTTAATAAACAAATTAACACTCTCTTTCTTATGATACAAATTGTTCCCAATAGAATGATATTGAACATTAACGCGCAGGTCAATGAGTCACTGACTCACCTTTCAGAGGAGATAATGTCTGTAATCTAAAAGGTTTCAGGAGCAGCACCATTTACTTATTCATTTCAAATGTGTCCATGTCAAGGACAGAATAGACTCTTGAAACTTCATTATGAGGCATCACAGTGAACATCCATCCGTCCATTATTTCTATTATTCCTATGAGGTCATATAAATCATTGACGTTTTGATTTACTTGAAGTACTGTCTCGGCGGAGTTAAAAGGCGTGTGCTCGAGATGATACAAAAGATGAGAGGAGCCCGGGCTGACTTTACTGTTACTTTATGTTGTCGTGGCAACGGAAGACTCAGTGTCATTTGTGTAAAAAGAAAAAAAAAAAAATCTCGACACAGACTTGTCAAAAAAAACAAACACCCAACATGTTTCCATTAGGAACTTTCCGTCAGCTTCTCGGACTGAAAGGGGCCGAGCGGAGCAGACGCGCTGACAGGCGGCACAGCTGAGCTGAATGACGGCGGCTAGACTGGAAACACTGGAGGAGAAGGACAGGCTCAGGAGAGGAGGAGGAGGATGGAGGTATAGCATAGACAGTAAGATAAATGGACCAACAGATCCCGTTGCTCTGGACCGAGACCAGTGAAGTCTGTTAGAAGCACTTTCCCGGTGTTATGTGCCTTCTGGTTTTTCCACCTACTGGTTTCCGAGCCTGTCCAGATGCCGTGTAAACCTATCAACCTACCCACGTCAACAGATTCGCTACATATTCATAAACATTTTACTGGCCTTTGCATGTCGCAACTCAAATAAAAACTATACTTTTTTTTTTTTGTATTTATTTAACCTTTATTTATTCAGGGAAGGTTCACTGAGAGGCAGCCTCTCTTTTGCAGGAACGCCCTGATCGCATTCACACAGTTCCACATTCATTCCTATAACTAAAACTATTTATAATAAAAACTATACTGAACTGAAAATCTGAGCCCTACATTACTATAACATTGTACAGCGGGAAAAATGTGTTTTAAAGGTAATTAGGATGATCCTTGTCGCGCTGGATTGGAACCCCCCTCAGCAAAAATAAAAACATTTATCACACCACCTTTCAGGACATGACTTTGTTTTTTCTTTTCCGTCAGGAGGCCATGAATCACTGTTTATCTGAGTACTCCGAAACAACAGGTTACCTTGATTTAGGCTTAAAGACATAACTATATCATCAATGTCAATGGGATGCTAACGGGAGGTGATGGCTTAATAGAAACAAAATAGCGCCATAGGAGCTACGCTTTGCAGAGCCTGGCTTAAACCCTTAAAGTATAGAGAACAAAGATGAATTAGGACTTGGTGATCAATGTCATGTAACCAGGGCTTTAAATTGACACCAGCCGACCCGCCAAATGCGGGTAAACTTTGGCGGGTAACATTGTAAAGTTAATAGCCAATTTGGCTGCTGATGAATGAGGCAAATAACTCTGCTTGTGTTGTTTGGCTTGGATAGGTCAACCATGAACACTTTGTTGTAACTTGTGCTGCGTGCCTAGCATGTGTGGTATCGATTAAGAGCCATGCTGAAAGGAACGCTGCCAAACAAACCAGAGGAGCTGAAATTCAGTAGTAAATTTAGTTATAGGTAAAAAAAATTAAACAAACGTGGCTAGTTATTTAAAGCCCTGCATGTAACGCTGCAATCTGAGTAAGCCAACGATATAGTCGCTTCTCACTTTAATACAGATTTTACAAGATTACAATATAGTATATTAAAGGTGACGCAACACACTGGAACGAATGAAAGGTGAACGTTGAACAGAGGAGCTGAATGCATGTAACCATTATGCCAAATGGTTCACAATGAAGAACGGGTTGTTGACCGCAACATTTCATTTACCCCCCCTTTAAAACGTAGGCCTACACATGTTTCACCAAAACAAGTTCCTTCTCGAGGATATTTTGCAGCGGCTCCATGCGGAACTTAGCGCCACCCAAGACGATTGGGATTGGTTTAAAGAAATGCCAATAAACCAGAGCATGTTTTTTTGTCCCATTCCTGAATGTTGTGTAGACTAGCCAGACCATCCTTCGCAGCGCTGTGGAGGAAGGTCTGACAAAGCGAGACTAGCTTGCAGTAACACCTGGCAACAAAACACACACACACACACACACAAAATTCATCATGAATCTTCTGAAAATAATAACGTAAGATCATTAGCTGAAGGTAATAAGAGATTTGTGAAATGTGTTTTTTTCCACTTGGGACTATAAGGGTTCAAAAGGAACCAGATTGTGGCCGGGTTGGCTCAGTGGGTAGAGCAGGCGCACATATATTTAGAGGTGTATGCCTCGACGCAGAGATCCAGGGTTCGACTCCGACCTGTGACTATTTCCTGCTCCCCCCCTCTTCCCTTTCTCACCTGTCCTGTCCATTAAAGGCAGAAAAGCCCAAAAATGAACCAGTTTAAATGGGTGTAGAAATACAAAAAAATAAAATTGCTGATGCTTCACGCAGGACACAACGATCTACTACATGAATATGAAAATGACGCGACTCCTACGGCTTTGGCCATCCAAACTCCAACTGAGCGCCAATGAGATTTTGAAGCGGCACTCTCCACCGCCGTCATCATCAAACCACCAGTTGAGGCGAAGAACGGATCCCTGCAGAGTTCAGTGACGAGGAGCGATGAAGCTGCTCTGAAGTCTGAGGGGGGAGGAAAAACACTTCACTAACACACTGGATTTCCTTTTATTTCTCACCCGTCGATTTAAAATGCAGTACTACTGCCAGTCTCCTCTTTGACAGCCGGATGGATTTTGTTTTGTGTATGTAGCAGTTAGTGGAGGAACGTAAATATATGCATGTATAAAAGACACAAAGGAGGGAGACCGCATTGTTTGTATCTGGTATTGATTCATCTATCTAAATCAGGGGGGTCAAACTCATTTTCACTAAGGGCCACACCAAGGGCCAGACATGTATAGAGTTTATTGATGTGCTTTTGTTACTGCATGTTACTTTTACTTCTTTGTTTTTGTTCCGACTTTTTTTGTGGCTTTCTCAGACATTTGTCACCTTTTTGTAAATTTGTTGCTTTTTCCAACTTTTTTGTACACTTTTTGTCGCATTTTTGTTGACATGAAGCCCTACAAAAGTCATCAGAAGAGTTCCTTAGCCATCTTAGAATTTAGCAAATCAAGCAAAAAAAGGATACATTTTTTTGTGTTTCACAGCCTGAATATGAGAACTCTCTCTCTGCTTCTGGGGGAATTTCTGAGTCTCAGAGTCGGCCAATCTGCCACATGTCTGCTTTGAATGTCAGGTAGTTGCAGTTTCAAAAAGCACTTTCCTGTGTTTTTGGTTTGGCGCACAACTAAGAAGGCCAAAATTATACGGACCCGTTCTAAATCTGCAACGGGCCGGATTTGGCACTCTAAATCAACACATTCAAAAAGAAGCAGATATCGCAGTGTACTTCAGTTTCGACCGGTAAAAAGAAGGAAGGTTTCCGAAGGTAAACAGAAGCCTCTCTGGTGCGTTTGAGTCTCAGGTTTGGGTTTCTCTCTCCGTCAGCCCACCTTTCCTTCATCTCTCCTCCCATAGTCCTTGATTGATTGGACGAGTGTGTGTTTTGGTGTGATTAGCCGGCTCTAATTAGGATCCATGCTTTTGTTGTAAACACAGAGGATTAGCCTATCAAACAATTAATACACTAATCAGCTGCTCCCTTTCACTGTCATTAACGCTGCTTAGCAACTATCACAAAACCCTTTTCTTCTTCATCTTTTTGCTCATTTCAGTTGTTTTTTTTTCTCCAAAAAAAAAAAAAAAAAAGAGCTCTGGCGGTCCATTCTCATTTTCTGCTTCCTTCGTGAATTAGTCTCAGAAGGAAACAGCAGGCCGATTACATTCGTCCAGCTAGTTCTTTTTTTTGTTGTTGTTATCCTGACACACCATCATTAATTCCCTCACAGTTCATTTTTCCTCTTTTCAGAAAACCTGATGTGCGCTACGGGTGGAGCAGCAGTGGATCTATTCAGGTATTTAAATCTGTCGCCAAAGAAAAAGAAGCAATGCCAAACAAAGACTCGGAAACCTTGAATTCAACATTTCATCTCAGTAGAAGTGGTCTGCGGGAGAATTGGCAATAAAATGTGCTCAGGTATGAAAGAAATATTCCAAATGAGAGAGATTTGAAATGGAGTTTAAAACTTAAATTTGCTAAGTAGGTACCGCTGTCAGCATGGATGCCTATTTACAGTTAAAATAGAGGTTGCAAAGTTAGTGACAGGCAAGCGGAGGGGGGTCAGCCCTATGTTCCTATGTGCCCTAAGATTATTTTTTGGGGCTTTTCCACCTTTAATCAATCCCTCCAGAAAAACGTGATTATGCGATCGCATAATTCAACGCATTTTTTCAAATACGCCACACTTTCGCCGCATAAATTACCGATTTCCGTGCAAAATATGCGGGGCTTGCATGATTTCATAATCCCCGCATTTTCGTTGCAAAAAAGTCCCATAATATATCTTAGCAGAAAGTTGAAAAATGTTGCGTTTACGTCACACAAGAGCAGCCATTTTCCCCTGTTGCCATGGCAACATTATGAAGTGACATAATAACGCGACGTGAACATCATTGAAAAGCAGCGTGTTGGTGGGAAAATCACTTTTTTTTCTCTTTTTCGTCAAACCGCAGTTTTTGCAAGTTCCCGCAATTTCATTGCATAAAATTGCATTAATATCCCGCATATTCCATCGAATTTTTTAAGAAAACGTGCCCCATAATCAAGGATTTTTGCCTGCAACAAAAAAAACATTTTTCTGGAAGGACTGTTTAATTGATAGGACAGCTAGGTGAGTATATGTGTCTACCCGCTGAGCCTACCTGGCCATATGTTCCTACATTTCTAAGATTTTTCTTAAAATTAGGCCCTATGTTCCCACAGTTCTAGGACATTTTCAAAATTAGGTCTTGTGTTCCTACATTTCCCTTCAATTTAAGCCCTATCCTCCCACATGTTTTAGGGTTAGGGGTTAGTGTTAGGAGGATACAATCTGATACAAACTTATGAAAAAGGAAATGTGGGAACATATGGCTGTGGGAACATAGGCACGCTCCCGCGGAGGTATGCTAAAAAAACACCTGGAAGTCCTCCAAACCAGACAACGATATCAGTCGTATATTCCTACCCCTGTAATACGACCCACAGGGGGGTTTTCTGTCCTCATGTATAAACCGGAGAACATAACATTCATCATCCAACTTCACTTTCGTTTTACCCGCGTGGCGCACAGTGTGACGTAGCTTTTTGTAAAGTAAAAACAAGTTCTGTGTTTGTTTTACCCACCCCAACCTGCCCGACGTTGTCAACTCTTTTAAAATGAAAGTAGCTAGCACCAGCTCCAAAAGTTGCTAAAAGTAGCTAGATGACATCATACGCTCATTTGCATATTTTTGATGTGGTAACGCAATATTTTACATAAAGCTTAGTGGTTGTGTCAGCATGCTAGATAGAAAGAAATAGAAATCTTTAGCCAAATAATGACAAGCTCACTACAGGAATTTATATGAAATTATAATTATTACTTAGCTAGCCTATATTTGAAGTAAAAAAAAAGACATTGTACAAGGGGGGAGGGAGAAATAAAGATGAAGAATTCCCAAAGAAGGCTGGCTTGCCCATGGCCAGGCCAGCTCAGCGGCATCTTTCTCCCATCCCGTCCCGCTGTCTCCCGTACCTACACCAGCCCCCGGACCCTGCCCCCCCCCCTCCCCTTCTACCTGCCTGATCAGTGCTGCTGCACATGAGGAGAGGGGGAGAGGGGGAGGGGCTGCTCCTCAGTCACAGAACAGAAGAGAGGAGACTGTTTTGGCGGTCACAAGAGAGAAATACCTTACGTGCTCGCCAGGCAATACTGGCGTTTTTTCTACAGAAAGTCACTAGTCGCTTTTGTGAAAAAAAAGTCGCTAAAGGAGGTCTGAAAAGTCGCTAAATCTAGCTACAGAGTCGCTAAGTTGGCAACACTGACCCTGATCCTTTGGCTGAATTTGGTGCTCTCATACTTCCTCACCTTACCTCACCTGCTTTGCTCCCCGTCATAACTGCTACGGCCACTAGAGGGCGCCGCCACTAGAAAGGTCAATATGAGACGTAATTGTTGCTGGAACAAATGACTTATGTGGGCGCAAGATATAGAGCCTTCAATCACGACAAATAAAGCAGCTCTTTCACTATAAAGCTCTATTTGTATAGCACCATATATTAAACTATTTATATTTATTGTACTTTCAGCAGATAATAACTTCACTGTGTACTTGTGCACATGTAGTTTTTTTTGGGGTTGCTTTTTAACTCGACAAGAGCCAACAGGAAAATGTATTCCAGGCCACTAAATGGAAAACAACAGTGAAAAATACTTGATTAAAAAATATGAGCCTATGTCTTTGATTTTTCCTGCTTTTCAGCTTCATTAAACCCTCTCAAAGCTGTTGGGTGTAATAATTTACTAAAATGCAATCCAAGTCAAAACAAAGACATTTTTATTAAGAAGAAATTTGTACTTTCCATCATGGTGTTGTCGATAATTTTTTACCGTCCTTAGATCGACGGGATGCGGTTAGATTTTTGGAATACAGGCCAGCACTGCAGTGACCAATCAGCTTGTTCCTCCATGTACATAAAGTGCATTCAACCCCAAAATCTGCCACCCTACGGGAAACCCGCTACACAACAGCCGTTAACAAAATATCTTAGCAGTTCAGCAAGCAGTACTTCTCCCTCACTCAAACTACACACAGCATCCCTGTAGCATCATTTATCATCGACCCCCCCCGGAGCATCCTCCAGCAAAACTCTGAAAACTCTGAAACTAAACATATCCCCGCTCTAACCAGAGCTTGATAAATCTCTGCCTTGCTTTCACATTCTTCTCCTCCTTTCTTCTCACAAACAATGTTTTTTTAGCCTACCCCAAGAAGAGAATGAACAATTTCCCCAGCTTGTGTTGAAAGAAGAATTTAGAAATAATAACTCAAGAAAACCTTTAAGTGAGTATATAACAGAAGATATAATAGCAGCACCAGCAGTTTTTTTTTGTTGACTAATGTACGTTTTTAAAGGTAATTTTGTGTCTATTTCTAAATCGCTGTAGCTAAACATCTCCCGTTTCTTCACACATATTTAGTCCCAGACATCAGAGGAAACAACATGAGGCCGTATGGGCAACGCTGAAAGACAAACTACAGTCACATTTTGCAAAGGTGCAGCAGAATGCTGACTTACTTACACAGTATAATAGATTATAGTTTTTCCAAATTTCTGTGCTAACTGTGCTCATTTTTACAAAACATTTTTTTTTATCAGAATATCCATATTTCTACTATCCTCAGAATGACAAGATATATGCAAGTATTTATTAGAGATGTTCCAATACCGATACCAGTATTGGAAAAGCCTCCCAAAACTGCCTAAAAAGATGGTATCGGTATGTGAAAGTATTGGAGTTTTTTCACCGATCCGATACCATGTAATTCAACGCTGAAGAAAATGTGCTTTAAAGTAGTGTTAACCTCGCTGTTCAACTGGATAGTAAAAGAAAGTTTGTTTGTTCATGTTTCAGAAAAAGTTGAACCTGAGTCAGGCTGACAACAACGATATGAATCATATCCCATCCATACAGTGATAGTAGTATACAGCTGTTAAAACTCACTGGTATCGGATCGGTAGCCTCGTGAGACCGTCCTGATCTCGCGAGCTCCAGTTTTCCACTCGCAGATCAGTCTAGCATCTTGAGGTAGAGAAAATTTGGAGCCGTTAGCCAAGCGACCGGGCCAATCAGCGTTGGTTTTGAGGCGGGTTAGGTGGTGATAGACAGATGGTTTATCCAATCAGCTAACCAGTATTTTCAGACAGCGGTCCGGGAACCTGAAAGGGTGCCTTTTATTCCTAAATTCTCATTACACAAACGGCAAATATCCTTTACCGACATGTTGCTTGCTTGCTGAGCTAACGAGCTATGCTTTGCCTGCAGCAGCAGGGGCGGGCTTGTGGTTCTATTTTCATACGCTTCGTGGATCTGATTGGTAGATTTGGCCCGTCTATCACCAACATAGGTGATAGACAGATGGTTCATCCAATCAGCTAACCAGTATTTTCACCCCTTTCCAAAAGTTCTCCAACGGAAAGTTCCCAGATGGATATGCCGAGCAAATGCGAAGCGATCCATCTGGCGGAGTCAGGTTATCGGATCGGTCCTCGGGAAGCAAAAAATGGAATCAGACCATCTCTAGTATTTGTGTGTGGACCCAACCAGGGTGATATTTTCATAGATAAATAAAAACCCTAACCAAACCTGAACATAGACTTAATCTAGATAATGTAGCTGGACCTCAACCCCACTAAAAGGAAAAACTGATCTAAATATGCAGACTGGCATCATGTCGTCAAATACTGACGCTTTGTTCAGCCTTTGGCGTCTGATAGCACGATATATAACTTAAAGGTGCAGTAGGTAAGACTTATAAAACTACCTTTCTGTCATATTTGCTGAAACTGACCCTATGTTCCAGCAGAACTACATGAAGTAGGTAATAAAAAATAAAAAAATGTGGCTCCTCTGGCTCCACCTACAGCCTGTAGTGCGATTTGCAAAAATCCACTGCTCCCTGTTCAGATGCACCAATCAGGGCCAGGGGGGGGTGTCACTCACTGCTCATGCACATGCATTCATTCTCCCTTGTGGGGGGAGGGGCTTAGGAGACCATTTTGGGCTTTAGCAGATAGAGGGGAGGGACTGAGAAGTTGTCGATGTTCAAATTTTTTGGCTAAGTCCTGGATCTTCGCAATCCTACCTACAGCACCTTTAAAGCAACACTTCGGTCCCAGCTTCGGTCCCCTTACAGGTTGGAAGCAGAATTGTCCATTACATTACATTACATTGTCCAGTTCATTCGAACTACAGATCCGCTACCCGATCTGCTAAACTTGCATAATGTAATGTAACGGACAATTCTGCTTCCAACCTGTAGGGGGACCAAAGCAGGAAAAGTGCTTTAGTGTTGCTTTAAGTAACAGAATGTAACAAACGTCCTTATTTTTACCCAAACCCTGATATTTACCTAAACATAAAGTATTTCTGTTTGAATTTACAACCACGAGTTTATCACTGCGGTACGTGGAGCGTCATAGTTTGACACGTAGGGCTACACAGTGTGTCATGAACCATTTTTACATATAGCTATGAAAGGGTAGCATACTGTAATTCTTACGTATTCTACATATTTATAACAGTATGCACCACAGTGACTGAACGCTGTGTAAGATCGCTCTGGTCCACATAGCGATGAGGTCAGTGTGGATGGTTGGGTCCAAGACTTTCACCTAGAAAACGTGCGTTCGTTCCCAGGAGTATGACACTTTTGTTGTCCCTATTTCAATGTTTTAGCTGCTTTTTTCCAAGTTTTTGGGTGTTTTTTTGTCATATATATATATATATATATATATATATATATATATATTTTTTTTTTACATTTTTGGTGCTTATTTTGACATCCCATATTTTCTAATATAAAAATGTTTGAAAATGGGTCAAATTTAATCCGAAAACATGAGGGTTAAGGGGTTTCAACAGAAACGAAAAACCTTTTTCAAATCTCAACTAGTTGTTTTGGTGTCCAAACTTGACTGCTGTCGCCGCATGACGCTCACCTATTTTCGGCTAAACTTAACTGTAAAGAACGCTCAACATTCATGTGACCGGCCAGCAGTTGCCGTAATTTTGTCAAACGAATCGTTGTGCATACTTTTTCATATGATATCATACGAACTAGTTCATGAGAATGCTTTAGTAGGCCTATGAGACCAGTTAGGAACGAGAACGGTTTGAAATATGCTGCATTGTTTGTCAAAAATAAAAAAATAAAATGTGTTATGTTGATAGAGAACACGGTTGCCCACTTTCCCCTAATTAGTTTTTCACAAAGATGGTGACACGCTGCAAACCAAAAACGTCTGTAGGGGGCTTTAGAGACACTACAGACAGATTGTAATGCAGAACATGGATCACTATCTGTATAATAAAGTCATATTAGGTGAGATATATAGTTGTAACGGTGCAGCAGCAGCTTCTCTCTGACTTGCTTTTGTTCAGTTGAGTTTCTGGGAGTGTTTGAGTTCAAAGCTGCAGCAGGAAAGAAAGAAAGAAAGAAGAAAAAGCAGCAGGAGCCTGTGAGAATTCATCAGAGGGTTTACACTCTGCATGGGCAGCGTGGTGAAAAAAAAACGAAAAAACAACTAAAAATATACCTGTAATATTCTTTAATACCCTCCTGCACATGTTCAATCAGGACAGAGAGTCAGAGATCTCTTCCTCCCCAAAAAAGACGAGATATTAAAAGATGAACCTCGCTTCAGGATACATTCACACACACTAATTATGTTCACATTTATCACATTAAAGAAAGATGCTTAATTAGAAAATAAAAAGATAAAAACATTATTTATTCCGAGGGGGGCAATATAGCTTTACAGAACCACAGGGAACTGACCAAAGAGGTGGGGTGAAACAGAATACAGATAAGTAGAAGAAAATATATACAGATAATAGATAAAAAGTTAAGAGAGCTACAGTATATAAAGTTTTGCCAGACAAGTGTGCATAAATAAAATGTACAAAACAAATAGTGCTGTTTCCTGATATTCCAGATAAAAGATTGGGACTAGATTTATATATAATATATATTTTTTTAGGGATGGCAATGACTCCACCACTTTGATCCAGACTAAAGTATCTCAACAAAAACTGGATGGATTGTTATGGTCCCCAGATGCTGTATCCTGCTGACTTTGGCGATCCCCAAGTCTTGCTTTGCGCTGCGGTGGAAGGTCTGGCTAGTCCACACAGCATTCTGGGATGTGAGGAAAAACGTGCTCTGATTTATTGGCATTTCTTTAAACCAATCACAATCGTCTTGGGCGGCGCTAAGCGCCGAGCGGAGCCACTGAGCCTCTGCTAAATAGCCTCAGGAAGAAACTTGTTTTGGTGGAACATGTGTACGTTCAAAAGTAGTTTTAGTCATGCAACAGAAAACTCAGATTGGACAGATAGTCTAGCTAGCTGTCTGGATTTACCTTGCAGAGATCTGAGGAGCAGTTAACCATAGTCCTCACAAATCCATCGGAGGTTAGAACACCAACACAAAGACAGAGGAAGGGGACGGACATCTGGCCAAAATTTCCAGCGGCACCTTAACAATCCCGGAAATTAAAAGTTGTGGATATAGACTAGTGATCCCCTAACTTTTCCTCTAGCGCCACCATGAGGTTCACTTTATTCTGTCCAGTACTTTGGTTTATGATCAAATATCCTAAAAACTAAATGACATTCCCATCATCCTCAGCTGTACTGTGTTTACCGCTAATTACCAAATGTTGCGCTCACATTCTAAATTAAGATGTGTTAGCATTTAGCTCAAAGTGTCACTGTGCCTCACAGAGATGCTATTATTGTAGACTTTGGCTGAATCTCATTTCTCTGTTTTACCCCTTCCCCTAACCCTTCGTCTTACCCCTAGCCCTTGTCCCTCGAAATGGAGTGGTAAGGGCTAGGGGTGAAAACATACCCCTATGAAATGAGACACCACTTGGTTACGGTTACGTCATCAAACATCATCGCCAGCTGGCTGCTCCGTCACCAAAAGTGACAAGTGTTGATCACAAACTTCCAAGATGCCGTCTGCAAGTGTGTGTATGTCGATTGTGTGGGTTTTAGTGATGTTTTTGCAATTGTCTGCAACAAATCGCAGAAATCAAGCGAGAAGAAGAGGTCTACGACGCCTACGAATGCTGGTGGATCAGCTTATGGTATGCATGGATTAGTTGCAAACAACGTTAGGTTGTATTTAACGTTTACTGAACTAACCAACACAGTAGCTAGTTGAGCTGGACTTGCGTAAATTAAAATAAATAAAATGGACTTGTATTATATTGTAATATGAACCCAGTAAAGATCTATGCGTATAAGTATTATTTTGTTGATTATTTTGTCCCAGTCCAGCTCTGCTATGTGCTTTGTTCTGGGGGATGGGAGATAACTCTAGTCAGGATGTGTTTTATTTTGGGGGGAGGGGAGGCGTAACTATAGCCATTATGTGCTTTGTTGTGGGGAGGGGAAGACGTCAACACTTTAAAGTAGTTTGAAGAGGCAAACATTTTTCCAACTCAGCCCATTAATGGTGTGACATGGTTTTCTTTTCCAGACTGGTGCTCCAACAAGATACTGTGCCATAAACCCCAACATGCCTATGTTTCAATGTTGAGACTGAGCTGAGGCAGGATTTCCGCCTCACCAGAACAGCGATGCACAGCTTACAGAGGCTTTTGCAAAGAGAGCAGGACCATGGCTGGGGTAATGAGCTTGAAGTACTCATATACACCTATTGGCTGGCACATGGACTCTCTTATCGGGTGGTGTCCCGTGTCTTTAATGTACCAAAGGCTACAGTTCACCGCATAATACACAGAGTGGCCCAGAACATATGGGACAATCTGAGGAGCGCAATCTGCTTCCCTCCAACAGTGGATCTGCCTGCAGTTGGTCAGGGATTCGTCAACATTTCAGGAACCACTGCATTCCACAATGTGGTTGGATCAATCGATGGCAGCCACATTCGGATAAAACCACCACAGCGTCACAGATAATACTATTTGAATTATAAAGGCTTTTACTCAGTTAACATGCAGGCAATATGTGACTCGAATGGCAGGTTTCTGGACATTTATGTAGGGTACCCGGGATCTGTCCATGACACACGAATAATGAAAAACAGCAATTTTTATACCGCGAGACGGTATCTCCCAACGGGCTACATCCTTCAGGTTGGTGGTGGGTATCCCTGTTTGGAAACTCTGATTTGCCTCATCACCCCATTCAAGGAGCCAGTGCATGGACAAGTACAGCAGCGATTTAATTACTATCAGTCAGGGGGACGCAGCATAATTTAAAGGGCGTTCGGGATAATGAAGACCAGGTGGAGGTCAACACTCTTCAGAGCTTTGGAGGTGAAGCCCACGTTTGCACCCCTGGTAATTGCTTCATGTGCCTTTTTGCACAATGTGTGTGTGGACAATGGTGACACACTGGTTCCAGATGAAGACATTTGAAGGGATAGGCATGACCCCCAACCTACCTGTGAACACATAAATACAATGAAACCTCTGGGAATGACACAAGAAACAGACTGGCTGCCCTAGTTTCAGGCAATGTGCAAGCCCTACATCTCGATCAAAACGAGAATTGGGATAGCCCTTACTCTCACGTGAACATGCAAAACTAAGGGGAAGGAGTAAGGGGAAGGGGTAAGACAGAGAATTGGGATTCAGCATTAGTCTTATTTAAGGGGAAAAGTCGGATATTCGGATATTTTGAAGTGGGGTTATAGGTTGTACTTTGCCGTTAAACAGCCCTTTACAAGGGGAATTGAAGCTGTTCACACACTTATAGAGCAACTTGGGGTCCAGACTTTAGCTGTTATTTTCGTCAAACTGCTGTCCGCCAAACCGTTGAAAAAACCTCTTCGGCTAGTTAACTTCTGTTCAAATTTCTTACATTCATGTGCTGAGCACCACCTCGACGAGCCATGAAGTGGTGATGCTGAGAGCAGGTAAATCTTTATAGAGTACCTTATTTTATTAATTAAAGAGCATTGATTATCGTATCGCACCAAGTAGGACAACGATATATTGCAGTATCAATATTTTGTCCCACCCCTAAACTTTACAGAGCAACATTTCTGTATTTTCTGTTTCCTTTTGAGTTACAAATTAAATGTAGAGAGGCCGGCTACTGTATATCACAAATACAATTTTTTCAGACAGCTCAGATAAGCTCCCATAATCCCATACGGACTTGTCTTTTGTTGAGCCTCCTGTGTGTGCGATTTTGTCTTTTACCTCAAAATGAATAAAAGGTCTGCATCCAGCCAGGGAAGGATTTCAACCATTCCAACGTCTTTTTGTAAATGAACAAACAGCGCTTCCCTCTTCTGAGCTGCAGCCTGTACAGTCTCACGGCTACGTTTCCATGGCAACAGTGTCCGACTGGGTACACATGGGAAAGCAGCGAGAACAGAAAGAGGAAGAAAGAAAAAAGAAAAAGAAAAAAAACGAGAAAGTTTCTCCTCGGAAGAGCGAACCTGGCCGAGGCTTTGACTGGCATCACATGCGCAGACCTGCTGACTGAGTAGTTGAGTTTTTTTTTCCAACGTTGCCCTGCTGCTTGACGACGTTCCCATGACAACTGCATCCCTCGGTTCACCGGGTGCCTGCTCGGTTTGCCACTCGCTAATTCACAAACAGTAATAATCAATACAGATGATGCAACACTGCCATCAGTCCCCGGGGACCGGCAAAGCCAACAGTGTGTGAGATTCTGAATTACACTTCAAACACACACACACACACACACACACAGTATACAGTATATATAGTTTTAGTTTTATTTTATTTCTGTGTTATGCCAAACATTTGGCCCATCCCACATGGGATCAGAAGACACCACTATTTAACAGACATCTTCTGGTCTCCTGTATACAAAGCATTTATGAGGAAATACATTAATACAAAAAAACGTACAAACAAAGAAATGTCTACAGATCATCTCGGTAAAGAGCTTTTTTTTCTAGATAACTGGCTCATTTATATGGAATAACCTGATTCACATTAGTTATTTTGTATTTTTCTCTGATCTTAAATATGTGGGTTATTGATAAGACGCATAACTTTTCTTTTGGTTTATGTCACTGTGCGTTACATTTATTGAAATCAATAAGTATCATTCTGTTCGGGCAGTTATTTGCAGTTAATAATATTTTCATGATGTGTCAAGGCTTGTTTAGTAAAAGAGAAAAAAAACTGTTTACTTTATGACCTGTGAGAGTTTGATTTCCTGTTGACCTCGGTGTAATCACGCGAAGACGAAGGAGAAGAAGAGAAAAAAAAGGAAAAACACGAGGGTGTAGAGTAGAGCAGAGTCGAGCAGAAAGTGAGAGACAAACCTTTTTCACTTTGTAAACCTATAGCGTGCACAAAAAAGATATATAACACAATAAAGGAAAGAGGTTGAGCCCAAAAGCATAATATGAGAACTTGGAGCGAACGCTTCTTACTGGGTGAGCTAGAGGTCGCCCCGATATCGCCCAGTCTTAACAGTAAAAGTTCAAATACCAGTTGAGCACATAGAGATCTGTGCCTTTTGGTCAAATTATATACAACATCATTCTCTGTTCCATATTTAGTGACGACTTAACCTTTGTTAAATCCTTGGATCAAATATGGGAATATGGAAATATGGGTTTCTTTCCATACTACGGTAATTTCTCGCCTCATGAATGTAGAGTCAAGAAGACAAAGAAGAGAAAGAACTTGTTCATGGTGAGATCACAACACAAATAAATCTTGATCTTATCAAGCAAGTTCCGTTTTAACGGAGCGCTAGAACCTGTATAATGGATTTGCCAAAGCAGTACAAATATTTTAACCTGTTAACTTTTTTGCAGTACGAACAAATCTTTATCAATGAATGTGTAACAAGCTTCAGAGAAAGTGGCAGACCCAAATGCAGAGACAGCAGGCAGTGTCGAGTTCAAAGATTTAATAAATAAAATCCATGCAACGAAAAGAGTCCTTAAAGGTCCCATGACATGGTGCTCTTTGGATGCTTTTATATAGACCTTAGTGGTCCCCTAATACTGTATCTGAAGTCTCTTTTATGTAGACCTTAGTGGTCCCCTAATACTGTATCTGAAGTCTCTTTTATATAGACCTTAGTGGTCCCCTAATACTGTATCTGAAGTCTCTTTTATATAGACCTTAGTGGTCCCCTAATACTGTATCTGAAGTCTCTTTTATATAGACCTTAGTGATACCCTAATACTGTATCTGAAGTCTCTTTTATATAGACCTTAGTGGTCCCCTAATACTGTGTCTGAAGACTCTTTTATATAGACCTTAGTGGTCCCCTAATACTGTATATGAAGTCTCTTTCCCGGAATTCAGCCTTGGTGCAGAATTACAGCCACTAGAGCCAGTCCCACAATGAGCTTTCCTTAGGATGTGCCATTTCTGTGTCTGTAGCTATTGAGGAGGAGAGAGGGGGGGCAAGGTGCAGGGTGGGGGTGTGGCCTTGATCAACTGCCACTTTGCTCATTTGAAAGCCATGATGTCTCTCTCTCTCTCATGGGTGGGCCAAATTCTCTGGGCGGGCAAAGCAGAGAAAGGGGAGGTAACCTTGCTCCTTATGACCTCATAAGGAGAAGATTCCTGATTGGTCCATCTGAGCTTTCATTTTCTCAAAGGCAGAGCAGGATACCCAGGGCTCGGTTTACACCTATCACCATTTCTAGCCACTGGGGGACCATACACCCTAAAAAATGCTGGGTTATTTCATCTACCCAACCGCTGGGTTATGAAATGTTTTACCCATTATGGGTTATTTATATGGAAGTTGGGTTATTTTGTGCAACTCATGCGTTGAGTCAAAATCCATCAACCCAACATACATCGGTTGACCCAGCACTTGGGTTGTTTGTGCTTCGAACGTCATCAGATCATCACCAGAGTCCACACACCGAGCGCTTGTCACAGCAGAGAACCAGTCTGGTCATCCAACGAGGCAAATAAATAATAAAAGGTTTGTGTACACTAGCTACATGTGTGTCTAATTCACATTGTCTGTGTTGCGTTACCTATTAAAGTACTATCTGTCAATTGTGAGGCTAGTTGGTTAGATGTGCTAACAACGTAGCTAGCTAGCTAACGTTAGCCATTTAGCCGTTATCATGGAAGCATGGATAGTCTACAGCTTATCCGTTTGGTCTGAAATATATTAATGAATTAATGAAACAAGTTCATAATGCCCATGTGCATATTGTCATGTTTATTGAGTTCACCAGGCTAATTTGCCAGCTAGCTAGTTTCAAGCTAGCCAGGTGATTCGCCAGTTAACAAACTATCTAGCTAGCTAGCTATATAGCAAGTTTACTAGCCAACAGGCTGTCAGTTAGTTGCTTTGCTAGCTAGCTATATAATTTTAACTGGCTATAAATGAACAACCCGGTCTCACGGCAGTTCGTGTAAATGTCTAGCTACGTTAATTTTAATCTATTGATACGTGTTCACAGAGATGTTTTTCTCGTTTTTTACGTGTAAATGTTACATTATTTTCTCGGGGAAAGGACGCCGGAGGCGGCCGAAAAGGTCGCTCCATAAGCCGGGCGGCGCCCGCGAGACGGACGGCCCGCGAGACGGACGGCACGCAAGACAGACGGCCCGCCCGCTGGGGACGCCCCACAATAACGGGATGGCGGAGGTTCGGTTTAGGAAAAAACTTACGGGGAAAGGGCGCCGGGAGACAAAACGCCACACGCAGTGACGCCATCCCCGGGAAACAAAGTGCCGCACGCAAAGAAATATATAATAAAAAGTTTGGGAACCACTGCTGTACTGACACTCGTGCCCTGAAAGCTATGCTTTGAGCAGCCACAAATATTCTTGTGATGCTAAATAAAATGGCTGTTATCTTCACATTGAGTTACATTCTGCTGTTAGTCTGCATTGCTTTTACATGGTGATATCTGAATAGTTAATACAATAGCGATTGTATCTTTGCTTAAGCTCTTTTTGTGTTTGTTTCAGATCAATGGATAGCTTTGTCATTAACACTTTGACAGAGTGCCAGACCTTGTCGAAAGATTTAAAAGGTAAGAAATATGTTTTCCCATCCACAGCATATCAAGTCTGCATTGCTACTAAAGCCCTTTTCAGACATGAATTCTTATGAAATATAATTTCCTCTTTTTTTCAATAGCCTCCATGTAATATGTCAAAGTGACTCCAATAGATGAATAGAGCCGGCCACTGGATTCCTGGAGGAAAGGCTGCGGGACGTCAGGAAGCGGCTGAGATCAACCAGCAGGTCGCAGAGCACGGCACAGACACCACCACAAACGCCAGATGATGGCGCTCTAGCAAGGCCTCTCATACCAGGTAATTATTAAACTGAAAAATGATTTGATGAAGCAAAACATCCATATTTCAGTGAATGACAACTTTCTTGTTCTTTTTTACAGAATGTACCATATCAGACGAACGTGAGTCACAGCTTAAAGAATGGTTGAGAAACAATTCTCAGCCCCTAGAGATAGAGACCTACATGCGGAACACGGCAGTCTACAGGGCCAAGTGGATTAGGGACAACAATTGGACCATCGATCAGATCCTCGAAGTGTTCCCTCACCTAATGACCAAAGGCATGGTAGGTATAGGGAAATATGATCTTACATATAAGGATGCATTGTTTATAATGTTTTATTAGTGTGCCACATTGAACTGGTTTTAAAAATGTGTTTTCCATTTTATAGATTGCACAGGCTTGTCCTGCATGGGGATGCTGCATCAAAGTTGTTTCGAAACTTGGTCACGTGAAATGCCAGGAAGGGGAGTCTAAAATGGTAAAGTTTATTCAAAGTAGAATACTTGCTTGCAAGTAGAGCTAATGGCTCTTAATAGCAGCTTTTTAATAGGAATTTGAATTTGTTCACTATAGACCTGTTGAATGTTCAGCCAGTTCATTCGTAATTGTTGTTTTGCTCTGAATGTTTTCCTACCTGAGTGATATGAACTGCACCAGTTCCACTATATTGTTGATATAATAAATCTTTTTCAAAGATTCCAATATGTTGTTTTGTTTTTGTATTGTTTAAGTGTTTATTAAATAATATATGCATACATCTAGCATGTAGTCTGTTCTAGGTTTGTATTTTAACAGTTTTATTGCAATTTATTTTCTTAAATTGTACTGTAATGTGTTAGAATTAATCTGGCATATGGGTTAATTTTGCCCAGCATTCGGGTACACTATATAACAAATATGTAGTTGAATCAACCCAGAATTGTAATTAATTTGACCCAGCATTTGGGTACACTATATAACAAATATGTAGTTGAATCAACCCAGAATTATAATTAATTTGACCCAGCATTTGGGTACACTATATAACAAATATGTAGTTGAATCAACCCAGAATTATAATTAATTTGACCCAGCATTTGGGTAGAATATTTAACTCATCTGTTGGGTTAAAAATGACCAACCCATCTTGCTGGGTCAAATTAACTACTGTTGGTCCAGTGCAATAGTGATCCAGCGGTTGGGTTATAAAACAACCCAAGTTGGGTTATTTTTAACCCAACATTTTTAAGTGTGTAGGCAGGCTGGAATACCATACAATGATCTGACACTAGACAAGGGCAACACAGAAACTAAATACAAAAGGTAATAACGAGGTGAAACAAGGAACAGGTGACACTAGGAATCAGGAACAGGTGAAACAAATCAGGGTGAGGCAGACGATCACAAAAGGCGGGAAAACACAAGGCAGGAAGTACTAACAAGACATGACAAGGGAGAAAAAACAGACTACAAAATAAAACAGGAAACAGAACTTACACAACCATGACAGAAAGTTTAAATGGATGTGACTATAAATTCTCATGGACTGAATTAGTAGCTTCTACGAGTGGGAGCTGCTCATTGGTGATCTACTAAATTAGATGGTCTTTGTAGGCCAATAAAACAGCAACTTTTGAACGGAGATTAAAGGTCCAATGTGTGGGAATTTCTCCCAACTAGCGTTGAGATCATATATCGCAATCAACTCTCACACCACGCAGTTCAAAGTACGTCTTACAGCTACGGTAGCCTTCAAAAAGATAGAAGACTCCTGTTCCTGAAATGTGGATTTTGAATACGTGTGGTCCTCCATGTTTCCTTCTTCAAACTTGCCAGGGGCCGGGAAGCTATGATACCCATTAGCAGCATTAGCAGCACCTGTGACTTTATCGTGTGACAGCAAAAACGTGAAAGGCGGCGCAGTACGTCCTGTATGTCCTTTACCGGCTAACGTATTTATAGATGGCCCATGAATATGGAGCATCTACCCCAGTTCATGCGAATGCAAATGTAAAATTTCAAGCCAAAAGGAATACTTGGAATTGATGGTGGTGGTAAATATTCATGAAAAAGGACAAGTTTGTGAATGGGCAACACAGATTTTGATAATGAAAAACTAAACATGTTACACACTGGACCTTTTAAAGATGAAATATTCCAAAACCTGACAGTGAAACTTAACTCTGAACTCTCCCAACACTTTTTCACTTTTGATACTTGAGTACGTAAGTATATAGTATATAAGTACAAAAGTATCTTGTCAACTGCTGTGTTGATGCTTTTATTGAAGTAAAAAGTCTGAGTATCTCTTCCACAGTTATTCTGGCTGTGTTTGGGCCCCTATATATATATGCCCTTTGAGCCAGACAAAATGCAATGTTACCCCAAGATGTTTGTTTTAGAGCGGCGTTCCTCTTTGCGTAATTGAAAGCCACAGATGGAGGGATAGAGGACCGATGAAAATGAAAGTGTCTGAGAGCAGTCCTAATGGCAGCCGTGCAATTGCCCTTCGTTTTGTTGTTTTGTTTTGGGCTCCGGTTTGATTGAACAGGAAAGAGAGTGATATGTGTGGTGCACGTTAAACGGCCAACATACAGCTCTCGGTGTAATGGATCTGTTATACATATGCTTCAGACAGATGATTATCACTGTGTAATTTTAAGCTAGGTGTTGAGGGTGAACGTTGCCAAACAATTTAATATTTTGTGGTTGGAACCCAGATTGATTTCCTCAGTGGTTTGATCATTTTGGCTCATCCCAAAAACATAATTACAGCCAGACGGTTTTTCTTCATCAGTGAGTCAGGTTAATGGGTCCAGCATGTAACTAGTCCACAGCGCCCCCTGCTGAAAACAATGTTCCACCTCAGGGTTTGATAACATGCTGATGTATTGGACTAAAGACGGTTTTGTCTCAGGAAGAGGCCAATGTTCATAGTCAGACCTGATGTGTTTGTCATAAGTTAAGACATTAAGGTTTCTTAAAAGTAAAATTGCAATTTATATTTGTTTAATGCGCTGAAAGTTTCCCTAATCTTATCTAATAGTCCCATAGTCTGACGTAGAGACTTCACACTGTGTTGTGTTTGTGTCTACCTGATGAATGTAAGTCAAAAATTCACTCTCTGTGAGCTCCTGTTTGGTCTCCACCAACTCCGGCTACATTTACATTGCTACATTTGGGTTTAAAAACTAATCTTTTGCTACGTTTCCCCCTCTCGTTCCCCCTGCTCTGGCGTTTCCCCCTCTCGTTCCCCCTGCTCTGGCATTTCCCCCTCTCGTTCCCCCTGCTCTGGCGTTTCCGCTTTCTAAACCGGAGACTTTTAAAAACACTTCTGACCCGTTTTGGTTTGGACTCTGCGGGGTTGTGTTGCAGTCTCAACGGCTCCAAACGGAGAGCTTTGGCAACACTGACGCCAACGTTTCTCCGCCTGATTTGGTCATGACGTCTCTTTCTCTGAGACTAAGCTAGTAACGTTAACATGGCAACAACCGGCAACGGTCGGAGTATACACGCCGTTCAGTACACGAGAATGTTGATGAGATATAAGGTTTTGTCATTTATTTCAAGTCGATTAGTAATGCCCAGTGGAAAAGAATGCGGCAAGCGCATTGCATTAGCCTGACAGTAATGGATGAAATACAAAATGTTGCTTCAGTTGGGCTCCGGTCTCAAATTTGGTAAAATGAGTTGGCTTCAGTCAGGTTCGGTCTTAATGACTTGGGTCTGATTGTTATATTTGAAATGAAAGCCCATCCTATCCTCACTCTACCGTACTCTTTCCATGTACTCCATGATGCGTTTCCTCTGATTCTAGGTTATTGCTGCTCCTTGTTTAGTTCAGGTTTCCACAGAGCCATACGTTGCTGCTAACAATGCTTCAGCTACCTTTTACTGCCTCTATTATCACCCTGCACTCTGTTCACTCCAGAGGAAGTCTGTCCTGCTCAGAGTCAGACTAACTAACAGGAACATCATAGGAGGTTCAGAGTGGTGTTAGCAGGTTCCAGCAAGATCTTTGATGACTTTTTGAACAATTCCCCTCTGGCAGGAGGCTGCGGTCCATCAGGACCAAAACCTCACACCACAAAAAAAAGCTTGTTCCCGCCTGCAGTCGGCCTCATTAACAAGGTCTGGGATCCCCACTGACACACACTCTTAATGGACAAATCTGGCGCAAAATGAACCTAGGGGTTGAGCTGTTTTGTTTTAACAGAGCGCTAGAACCTATATAATGGATTTGCCAAAGCAGTACAAATATTTTAACACTTTGGAAGCGTATTGCATGCACAGAAAAGATATATAACACAATAAAGGTAAGGGAAAACTCCGAAAAAAGCATAATATGACCACTTTAATATATCTAAACCTAATGCAACTCAAAAGCTGAACCCTGTCGCTATAACCTTCAAAGAGCCACTTCTTCATGTGTGGTTTTCTTTTTTACAGTCTGGACATTTCCTTTATGAAAGGGCAAACTCTCATGAGGAACAGAAGCAAAGAAAAGGATTAACCCTGATTGACCCAGACAGTGGAAATCTGTTTTACTTCACCAGACTTTCAATGACACATTCTAATCACTTGATAGCGAGGTGATTATCAGCTGTGGACTGTTGGAAGAAAGTCGGTGCCCTGAATGTAAATTTGTCCAAAATTTGCAAACGACTGTAAATCTTTTTATAGCCGACAATGTGAGGGTGCTTTGAAGCCGGCGGTGGGATTTCTGCATCAGCATGACTGAGATGCTAGTGCTTTAATCTTCCACATGTTGTTGTGGCTCTTTAATCCCGGTGCTGTTGTTTTGGTTCTGCATTAACCTATTTTACTCCCAAGGATCATCACGGCTCCAGCTTATCTTTCACACAACTCCAAAAGAAAGAAAAAATGCTCCCTCTCTATCGATAAGTCAGATCTCTGTAAGATGATGATTCAGATACACAAAATAAGTACACCGTCAGATAAATCCTATCTGCTGCTCGACACAGTTCTTATCCGAAGGGTTAAACTGGAGCATCGGTTCAGTTGATGTTACATTTTATTTTTTTTTTGCTCGGCAGACGGATGAATCATTTCCATCCTCCGTTTTCCTACAGTAGCTGCTTTTTCTTCTGCTTGTTGGATGTTGCCTCGAGCTCAGAGGTTCTTGGCAGAGTTTTTCCTGCGCGTTTGTTTTCAGTGCCCATGCCGGTGTGTCTGCCAAAAGAGAGGACTTCTTAAAAAATAAAAAATAAAAGAAGCGAAGGCTGTGATGAGCTGATTACCACTCAGGGAATGTGAAGTGTCCCTGTGATGATGACCTCCGCTCTGCACACTGCTTTTGAAAAGAAATCTAATACAATCGAGGATAAAAACACAAAGTCTAGGACTTATTTCCATTGTGGTCCTCAACACATCAGGACAAGACAAGACACGTACAGAGTGTGTGATGAAAATCGACATGATATAAAAACATTTTCCTTAAATAAATAAAAATATAAACGATAATTTGCCTTTTGTTCTATTCCGCAACCCTATCTAGTAACCAGGCCTTGACTGTCTTTTTGAAAGAGTTCAGTGTGGAAATTACTTTAATTTGCAGATCTAACTTGTTCCACTGAATTGCCCCTATATAGGCAAAGGTTCCTTTCCCTAACACTGTCTTAAATCTATAAGGACACAGGTCAGATAGGCTGCCACGCAGGATTTAGGAGCGTGTACGAATCCACTTTTGCTAGTTTGAGGGCGGAAAAAAGAGTCTGTGTGCCGGGCGCATGGCTCTAAAGGGTTGTACTTAGTGTCTTCATTAATCAGAGGTGTGTTTTGGGCGTAACATGCAATCAACCAATCAGAGATCATCTCCCATTCCCTTTAAAAGCCAGGCGCCTTTGGACCTTGGAGCATTGCTATTATGATGGAGGATTTGCACCGTAATAATGTTATTTGTAATCTTCTGCATGTGTGTGTGTGTGTGCTGCAGTGTGTCCCTGTGTGTGTAACAAGCATAGTGTGCGCACTGTGCACAAGTCTAGGAGCATTTTACTAATGCTCTGTTAAAATAACAATGAAATGCTGCGTTATTGACTTTAGACCAGGTTTGTGTTGGTCAATGGCGCGATCACTTCCTGCTGCCTCAAGATAGCAGTACTCCGAGAATGCACCTGAACACACCTCCCTGTAAGACCAGCAGGCCCAGAATGCACCTGAACACACCTCCCTGTAAGACCAGCACGCCCAGAATGCACCTGAACACACCTCCCTGTAAGACCAGCACGCCTAGAATGCACCTGAACACACCTCCCTGTAAGACCAGCCCTTTAGCTGCTTTAGGCAGATAAGGTGGCGTATGCATGACACGCCAATTCGTATACTATTTTGGCGTGTTATCAAGACGCATAATCACTTTTTAGCATGTTTATCAACGCCGTTCGGCCGCCACTGACCTACATTACGTGTGAATTTTTGCCGTAGCGAGTAGTATGAAAGGACAAAAGTTCGCGGATGGGTAAAACACAGGGACTTTCACCCAGGAGAGCCGGGATCGCGTCCCGCGTGTGGTGTTTAACAGGTTTTTTTAACGGGTTCTTTCTCTTTTTTTTTAAGCCTTCCCCAATGTCTCTTTCCTAAACCCAACCATTTATTGTTTTATATGACGTTCTCTCAATAGTACGGCACGTTCTTGCGATAAGACGCCACGTGGTGTGTATGTTTAAATCCGCTGTATACAGCGTAGACATACACGTGGATAGCTGAAAACGCGTACAGATAACACGCCATTTGGCTTTAGGAAAGTGTCGTGTACGTTTAGGCAAAGTCATGATGCCATGTTGTTGTATTCTAGAAATATCCAAATCTGATCACCAGATTGCCCCCAACATATACTGAGGGCATTCATTCTCCCCGGAGGAGGAAACCCTTTAACTTTTGGTCACTGTGAACTTTTTGCTAAACATTTTTTTTATTTATTTAACACGCACACACATTTACAGAAGGTTCATTCTTTGTGACAAGCATTCTCCTCCTCTCTCGCAGACACAAACGTCTGCCTGCACAAACACATCCAGTTTTTGTATAGAGAAACACATTACACTGCAATTCCGTGTTCCTAAGTAGTCTAAAGTAGAGAGGATGCAAAACTCCCACAATGCACAGGGCAAAGCTACTTTCATGTGAGGTTAGTAAACAGAGTCTAGAGTCTAGAGTGGAGGGAATTACAGTTATCTGTCAAATGCAGATCCTTTGATGGACGCTCTAAGTGCTCCTTGGATCTGAAGGGAAAGGAAGGAGAGTTTTAAGCAGGAATGCATATGAGTGCAGTTTACGGTGAAGCGCAACAAAGATGAAATGCAGCCTGCCCATTGGTCAGATCTGAGCAAATAGAAACAGCCGCCATTTGTCCTCCTAAGTCACACCATGCATCAGAGTTCCACCGACCCACATCTTCAACTTTTAATGTGCACTTTGAGCATGCTTTTGTTTACACTGCCACATGTTATTTTTGTGTTTTATTCTGTGTCCACACTCCAGCTTACACACTCAAGGGTATTAATAGCATGTTGACTGTTAATGGAAAAAAGAACTGTAGTTTTAATATTGGTATTTGTTTACATGGTACAAGAAACAGATTTACTGTGTCATTTTCGACCTCATGTGTTTAGACATCTGTGGTGCAGAATGTTTAAAAATGCACATTTTTCTAAAGAAAATAAGTGATAAACTGATGGAGAAAAGTTGGAAAGCACCGCGGGGTCAATTTTGCATCTGTGTCCATTTTTGACCTCGTGTTTAGCCTGCTTTCACATTACCGGCATCGGCCAATCAAGACGGTATGGCAAGAACAAGAGCAGGTTTATCCAGTGGTGTAGTCTCCATGATACGCAGGTATACCATATACCCGCTAGGAAAAGGTCAAGGATTTGCGTAAACCCACCCCCCCTCCTCCACGCAGTTGCTAGTAGCCAAGGAGGACACGGAGGATTATAAGAATATGATGGACTCTTCAGAAGAGGTCATTATCTTCACTGGAGCTTCTGCGCGGGAAAGTCGCCGGACGCCACGATCTTCTGAACATAGTCCTACTGAGAAATCCAGAGAGAGTTGTGTGGAGCTGATAGTCTTAATTAGCTTTGTAGCAACTCATTTGGTAACGGCTTGAATGTAACGGACGTTCATTAATATCAGAAAGTTACGCACTAAAGCTTTAAACTCCATGTCCAAGTTTGAGGAATGTGTTAAACTTTTTTTCTTTTCTTTTTCGTTTCCTCACTCATTTTATATTAGCAAAGAAAAATGTACAAAAACATTCAGGCAGCGAGCTTCTCAGCCAGAGCTGGCTGATTGTCGCTTTCGCCAGTTCGAAACAACAGCTGTCACCAGCAGATTTTAACAGCTGTGGCTAATTAACATTAATTTCCAAAGAAACTTAGCCAAAAGACAAAATTAGCCCTTGCCAAGACTAAATTCATCTGAGTGTAGTTTTTAAAGTGATAATCAGAAAGTTTCAAACCAAATTGGTACTGGTCACCATTTAATTTGTTTTTGTAATAGATATTCACAGCGTCATTTTTTCAACAGAACTCTGGGACTTATATAAAAATGCCCTTGCTGTCACCACCAAATTAAAAAAAAGTTGCCAAATTAACCAAGTTACCTGTAACTTGACTTACTTACTTAGAAACATCAAATGCAAACCAAAACTGAATTTGGCACTAAATAAAGTTCAATCCTGCTCAAGAGAGAGAGATGAACAATGCAGATTCACGCAAAGCAAAGGTCACAAACTGCTGCTTTCTTTCTGCTGTATATGAGCTACAGAAACCATGTGTTGTGCATATGAAAGTCACTCTGCCTCGTGTGTTGGTTTATCACCAGCTATGCTTACAGCCATCACTGTGTCTCAGATGAAAGTGTGCCATTCGTCTCCGTATTGTCTCGCGTCGTCAAAGTCAAACGGCAGCCTGTTGCTCTCAGGACTGTGTGTACCGAGAGTTCGTACAGAGCTCAGGAAGAGAAACCTTCATGTGGGCAGCTCCATCTGCTCACAACGATCCACAGAAGCCCTGAAATTACAGACATTAGTCACTCTGAAGGATTTTAAACCTAAAGTCATTAGCGTTTTAGAGCCTGAAATGGGCATGTTAAATTCTTTGTAAAATGTGTTTTTCGAGAAATGATGTGCCAATTATAATGCCTTCCTTTTTAGACGTTTTGCCTCTATCTTCTTTATCCCTTTCCTGTGTGTGCGTGCGTGTGTGTTTCGAGCATAAATTGGGCTGCCATTTTAGCCCTCAATAAAGACATTTCGAGCATCCTGGTTAGATAAAGGTCAGCTGGATGAAAACACCAAAAATAACAATATTAAGAAGCACATTTTCCACTTATTGTCTCCAGTGTAACTCTGTCTCATCAGTCAGATACTCTCATGTTGTTTCCGCAAACGGTTTAGTGCGAGGAGACGATTGCATTGTGTCACTTCCACCTCCAGATTCACCCGTTTGCTTTCCAGGGTTTCGAGACATTCGTGAAGTTTAGGACTACCGACGACGGAACGAAACTGTCCTTAAAAATCGAGCACATTTCCTACTTGAATGTGCAAACCGACACACACACACACACACACACACACACACACACACACACACACACACACACACACACACACACACACACTCAGCAGCCTGCTGTGATGTGCGGGGCTCAAAAATAGTCCCTTCGGCAGGAAAAACAACTGCTATTTATCATAGAGACTCACCGTAAGTGAGAATAAGCAATTAAAATATCTGGGTCAGAGCTTTCTGAGATAGTGCTTACACTAACCCATAGCAGAACCATTCATCACAGGGGGAGAGGAAGAAGATGAAGAAGAGGGAGAGGAAGCAAACAGACAGTCTGCTGCATTTCGCTACATCTGAATCCACAAACAATCAGCTGGAGGAAGAGTGTGTGTGTGTGTGTGTGTGTGTGTGTGTGTGTGTGTGTGTGTGTGTGTGTGTGTGTGTGTGTTTGTGTTTTGTTAGCACTGTCTCAAGGAGTGTGGTTTCCATTGCAGGTGAAGTGATATGAAAGTGATATGATTGGCCAGCCCATGTTTTGGGCGGGGTCTCTGAGCGAGGTAGGCTGACAGGTAAACTTCTGGTGACACCAAAGCTAAATCCCAAGTCTCTTATTTGATATTTCCCCGCTCCTCACTTGAACCGGAAGTCGTTCTGTCCCTCCTTCCCGAAGGCCGTCTCAAAGCTCTTATTCCTGCCCCGAGGAGCTAGGATGGAGGAGGAATTTCCGAGGAGCTATGATCGAGGATACAGAGAGCTAAATTGAGTACAGAACATTTTAAATAAGTGAATGACTCCTTATATAACCTGCAACACAGCTGTCTTTTAACAGTTTCCTGTGTTTTGAACAGAAGCACTTTAGAAGTGAACTTCTTCTGAGGATTGCCACTAAAACAGACGCAATAAAACTATGTATTTTACCCCAATCTGTCTTCCTGCTGTCAGTGTGGATGTTATCTTATGTTGTTTGTGCGGCCTGTGGTTCAGTCACTTTGCATTTGTACCGCAACGGAGTGTTTCTGACAGCCGGCATGGCCACAGTGGATTAGGTTACAATAAACAGAGGATCAGAAATGGATCCATCTTCATACAGCCGATACAGATCCATAAAAATAAAAGATCCTGAGTCTGTGGATTGCTTTGGGACATCAGCAGTTTGTTCGTTTACTGATGGAAAAGATACTACAGGCTTTACTAACAAGACATAAGCCTTGGGTAGAAACCAATAGAAATCAATGTCTCCCAAAGACAGAGCTTTGATGGGGGGGGGCATTGTGTCAGTCAGCTGCTGGGAGACTGGGAGACTGAGCGGAAGACGAAAAGACTCAAAGACACATATGATTTCTTATAGGCAGGCCAGGGTCACAGTATGGATGTTATTCTGTTTATCACAGGATGCCAGCAAGCTAATAAGAGCCACAGTCAGATCATATTTCACCATCAAAAAGAAATTCAGCTTTTTTTTTTTTTTGCTAAATGCAAAAAGTGACTTATTCTAGCTTAAAATATTCTAACATAGTATATATTCAATACAGCACGTAAGAGCTTGATCTTTTTTTAGTTATCAGACTGAAAAGGCAAACAAATATGTACACCTAAGTCGCTTTCAAGGTGATTAAACCCTATATTCTAATGGATTTGGCGCTATATTCTCAATTCCGAGTATTTTCAAGCCTATTGTGCGATCAAAAAGCCCTTAGTCAACAGACTTAATTATTGGTAAAGTCTGCAGATTTGTAACTTCTCTGAAGACAGGAGTCTGTGTTTACTGAAGAAAAGCAGACAAGCTCCCCCTCTCATTTCCACTTCATTTCAGGTCATTGTGTTGCATCGTCTGACCCAAAGTTCAGTAGCTCGCTGTGTTTCAGTAAGACTGACGGAGAAAAACACCAAACCAAGTCTTTAAAACGCCTTCACTTTTGGCTCCTGAATACTTTTTTCTTTCTCCCTTTCCCCCCCACATATAGGTCTTCAATTAAGCTTCGTCATATCGTTTTGTTTTTGTGTATTACCACATTACCAATTTTTTTTAAAATTCATCTATAGATAGTAAATATTTCTAACCCATTGTTTTTTCTCACAAGCTGACACTCTTTCCACTCCGAGAGAAACAGATGCCAGCCTCCCACTAGCTGAGATCTGGTAAACAGACCAACCTGACACCGCCGACGAAAACTTCTCATTAAACAATGCAACTTTATCAGCCACCCACGACTAATGTGAAAAATATTCATAACTGGGATGAGAGGGGTTGGTGTGAAGAACAGTGAGTCAATGGGGTGAGCCAAACAAACGGTATAAAACAGAAGATAGAAAGCTGCACAGACTTCATTTATAGTTAAATGGGCTTTACCTGCAAACAGCTCAGTCTAATGTGATGTACGTTATTTTAAACACAAGTGGAATCAAAGGTCAGATACACAGATACAAATATTTCTGTGAAATTAGAGTCGTGTTTTTGTTTTGCTACTAATCTGGCCTTCAGAGTGTCTGTGTGTATTTCGAGCACAATGTGCTGATAGAGTTATTATCTAAGAGACAAGCTATGGTTTTATTTTCTCTTTAAAAGGGACAGTTCACCCTAAAAACAAAAAATACATATTTTCCTCTTACCTATCGTGCTATTTATCAGTCTAGATGATTTTGGTGTGAGTTGCCCAGTGGTGGAGATATCGGCCGTAGAGATAGCACCTTGCAGGGCAGCTGGATTCTCACAATATTCTGAGAATCACGGGATCACATATCACACAAAAATCCATCTCGTCAGGCTTCAAGTAATGCGTTTGTGTCTGAACTACCAGCTTACGGAACCAATCAGTGCGTGGTGAGAGGGCGTGGTTTAGGTGTGTGTGATAGCCGCGACTGTTGGTTCAAAACAACAATGGGGGACAGATTATAGACAGACAGTCTCACATCGCCAGACCTTCCTCCACAGCACTGCAGAGGAAGGTCTGGCGCGTCCCACACAGCCTTCCGGGATGGGAGAAAAACGTGCTCTGATTTATTGGCGGTTCTTTAAACCAATCACAATCGTCTTGGGCGGCGCTAAGCACCGGACGGAGCCACGGGGCCTCTGCTAAATAGCCTCAGGAAGGAACTTGTTTTGGTGGAACATGTGTACGTTCAAAAGTACTTTTAGTCGTGCAACAGAAAACTCAGATTGGACAGATAGTCTAGCTAGCTGTCTGGATTTACCCTACAGAGATCTGAGGAGCAGTTAACCATAGTCCTCATGAATTGACCGAAGTTTAAAATGCCAACACAAAGAAACCAGAAGGTGACGGACATCCAGCCTAAAAAGAGGGACATCCAGTGGATTTTCTGGCGGCATACAAACAATCCCGGAAGTGGAACATCGTCGATATAGTCTAGGCTTCAAGTAATGTGTTTGTGTTGTGAATGACGGCCACGACACCGTTCAAAATAACAATGGCGGAGGTGATAGACAGACGGTTCATCCAATCAGCTGCCAGGTATTTTTATTTAAAGTGCCTGGCCTTTTTCAAACATTTTCCAATGACGGCTTTTCTGATGTTTTTTCTGTGTTAAACCAACTGCTGCGTCAGGTTAAGAGATTTCTGACATCTCTCTAATATAATGGAACTAGATAGCACTCAGCTATGTGGGGCTCAGTGCGCCAAAATGATACATTTGACAAATATTTCGCTAGATATCTTTGAGAAGTTGTAAAAGGTTTCACTTTTCAAACATAACCCCAGTCTTTCTTAGCAGCTAGCAGGGTTAGCAGAGTACTTGGTGGTCTGTACATTTAATTACACTCACATATTCATTTCATCATTTAATCTTCAGGGATTTTCATTTGTTTTGAAGAATAGAAAATCATTTTGGCCAACATTTAGTGACAGATGGAAGTGTTACCATTTAGCCAAGAAGAAAAATGAAAGGGATGAAAAATATTAGGGATGAAGGAGCCGTTCCAAATTGTGTTATGAAATTGCAAGCACAAGTCATCAGTTAAGTTTCATTGAGAGTTTTAAACTCCCCCCCAAATTACTACTCCATGTTTCATTGTCAAACATCAGAGTCCTGCTTCCTTTTCCCTAAAATCACAGACACAAACAGAAATTGGTGGTCACAAATCTGTCCCTTTTTGTTAAGGATGAATGTGACACAGAATGACGGAGAAACATCTGCCTAGGTTTCCTCTCTTGCAGCTTTCTGGCCTAGAAAGCTTTATCCAGCACTGAGAGATGATGCTGAACACCCATATGGTCCAGGCTTTATCTGCTCCCACACGTCGCCTCTGTGCTAATAATCCTCCTGCACTTAACGCTGTGAGCTTATGGATTACATCAGGGAGGAGAGGGACCTTTCTAGGACTCCGATGGAGGGTTTAAAGTTCAAGCTCTGCCATCCTTTGCCTGAGCGCTCTGTCACTCAGACTTACAGTACATCACAGCCACACACGGCGTGCAGCGATTCTTTTAAAAAAAGGTAGACACAGTGCTGTCACGATCTATCCGGTCCAACAAATTAATAGTATGTTATTCTCTCAGGATGTACAGGGAAATGTATTGATCCTGTGACAAGCGAAAGCCATTAGTGAAGTTCTGCATTTCAAAGGCAGGGGATGAAAAGTGGTGGAAATGGAGGACACGTGTAGTCTAGGCGTTGGACCAGGCTGATTAAAGGCTTCGTCTGCTCAGACAGAGCCAGAGAATCAAAAGAACAGAGAGCTTATTGTCTCCCAGCAGAACTGCCTGCCGCTGAAGGTTACTACGGGATGGATGAAAGTGGTGTGATTGAAAAGAAAAGCTGAAATATATAATGGGTACCTTGGTAACAACACGGCAGGGTGGCAGATAGTGTATCATCAAATGTAAAGAGAGCTGCGTTTTGGAAAGATGGAGATCATTCCTCATGCTAGCAGTAAGTGTGGCCAGATTGCCATGAAATATCAAAGTCTTGAGGATGTTTTTGATATGTATTAAGCCCACTCATACTCCCCAGAGAACAAAGTCTTCTGATCGCAGTGAACCCATTAGATTTCCTCTTTTGACATTTAAACTTTCGTGATAGACAGATGGTTCATCCAATCACTTGCCAGGTATTTTTATTTAAAGTGCCTGGCCTTTTTCAAACAGTTTCCTATGACGGCTTCTCAGATGGTTTTTCTGTGTTAACAAACCATCTGGCAGGTCAGGTTAAGAGAGTGCTGCCATCTCTCTAATATAATGGAACTAGATAGCACTCAGCTATGTGGTGCTCAAAGCGCCAAAATGATACATTTTAATAATATTTCGCCAGATATCTTTTAGAAGTTGTAAAAGGTTTCACTTTTCAAACATAACCCCAGTCTTTCTTAGCAGCAAGCAGGGTTAGCAGAGTACTTGGTGGTCTGTACATTTAATTACACTCACACATTTATTTCATCATTTAATCTTCAGTTTTTCATTTGTTTTGAAGAATAGAAATCATTACAGATGTTGGCCAACATTTAGTGACAGATGGAACTGTTACCATTTAGAAGAATGAAAGAGAAGAAACAGATTAAGAATGAAGGAGCCATTCAGATCATTCCTCATGCTTGCAGTGAATGTGACCAGACTGCCATGAAATATCAAAGTCTTGAAGATGTTTTTAATATGTATTAAGCCCACTCATACTCCCCAGAGAATGAAGTCTTCTGATCGCAGTGAACCCATTAGATTTTCCTCTTTTGACATTTAAACTTTCGGGGAAATGTGCTATAAATTCATGGTCTCCAGAGGATATTAGTGTTTTGGTTGTCCCCCTTAACTTTCTTTTCTTTGCACCACAATCAGGGCTAAATCTTTACTTTTACACAAGAAATATTTACTCTAATGTGTATATTTTCCAATTGTTATTTAAATCTTTTAATCTAATGGGTAGCTTTCCACGAAATGTTCTGAGTAAATGTAGGTTCCTGAGCAATGTGATCTCATGGGAAGGCATAGAAAAGCACACAACTTTTTAGTGTGTTCCATGCCCCATGATCATTCACAACTCATTGCATAAGGACATGTTTTAAACAAATAAACGTGAATTCAAATAAAACTTCTTGGTTAGGTTTAGGCAACGATCATGGGTTGGGTTAAAACAAGTTTGTTTTTAAGTTACGTACAGTACAGGCCAAAAGTTTGGACACACTTTCTCATTCAATGTGTTTCCTTTTTATTTTCATGACTATTTACATTGTAGATTCTCACTGAAGGCATCAAAACTATGAATGAACACATGGAATTATGTAGTTAACAAAAAAGTGTGAAATAACTGAAAACATGTCTTATATTTTAGATTCTTTAAAGTAGCCACCCTTTGCTTTTTTATTAATAAGGGACACAATTCCACTAATTAACCCTGACAAAGCACACCTGTGAAGTCAAAACCATTTCAGGTGACTACCTCATGAAGCTCATTGAGAGAACACCAAGGGGTTTGCAGAGTTACCAAAAAAAAGCAAAGGGTGGCTACTTTGAATAATCTAAAATATAAGACATGTTTTCAGTTATTTTTACACTTTTTTGTTAAGTACATAATTCCATATGTGTTCATTCATAGTTTTGATGCCTTCAGTGAGAATCTACAATGTAAATAGTCATGAAAATAAAGAAACACATTCAATGAGAAGGTGTGTCCAAACTTTTGGCCTGTACTGTATGTAAGTTAAGTAGTCAATGTATGAGTCAGCGTTGACTTTTGGTTTTTACAAAGGACATGAATAAAGGTCTCCTGGGGCAAAGTCCTGTGTTGGTTTGACCCATCCATCCACCCCAACATCCTCCCAATGCGGACTTCCATGCTCTTTATACTACGTCACAATATAAGTCGGTAGAGAATAAATGGCATGAAATGGTGTGAAAAGCAAAGAATGCATAGCGATAACACGCAAAATGGCTTTGGTATGTTCTTAATATGCCATTTGGTGATACCAGACTATCATTTGATTTGAATAACCTTTTTACATCTTCATTAGCATCAGGACTTGACATTTTAGCTTCACTTTTTGTTAAGTCTGTAAGAATCATCAACCGTTTGTTGAGTTTATTGAATACTGCAGCTAGACTTGATAAACCCAGCCCAATTTTTTCGCCCTGCAGCTCAGGCTGGGAACCTGTACATCTTTCTATCCTGCTTCCGTTACAGTTTTGCGGGGACCAATCACAAACTGGCTTATCCACCTGGCGCGCTATTGGCGGGTTTAACACGATGACGATAGAGAAGCGACAACAAGCAGCTTCTTGTTTACATTCAGCGAGGTGGCCACCGAAGCGCAGCAACCCGTCTGCAAAGTACGTTAACCGGATCGTTGGTCTGATTGGTTGAAGGACTATCCAATTACGTACAGAGTCATTTGAACTATGCCTGTTGATCACGCCTCTTTTGCAGTAGAAAATACAGAGCAAGCTCCCCAGACAAATCTTAAAAGATTGTGCTTGGTCTGGTGATAGCCAGACCATACTGCAGCCTCTAGGGGGCAGGATTTAGGACTTTTTTCAACAAAATAAGGGCTGCTCAAATTCTGTGACATTACAGCAGAAGTTGTGAAATCAGATGTTAAAGGTAACTGTAGATTTTTTTTAAAGACTACGTTATCATATTCGTACATAAATGCAAAAAACTAGCTTCATTAAATGGAAACACAGAAACAAAGTAATGTTATTTGGTTTGTATCCTCAGCAAAGAACTCTGAGGTGAACAGTTTTTATTCAGCTCACTGACAGGCTGCAGTTCGAGTAGATGAGTCAAAAATAGATGCAAAAAAATGCAGATATGCCACGACTGACTTACTGTTTTTATCCTCCAGAATTAATAAGTTTGATCTGACCTTTAAGCAGAAGCAGATTTGCAGACTGTATGCCTATGCAAACATCCAGTCACACTGCGATCTTTTCAGAACAAACTTAGTTTTCTCCAAACACCTTAGTTTCAGGTTTTCTGACTTGCTATAATGCTTTTCTACTCAAGGATGGCTTGTATTTAACAAACCAGTCCCTCCAGGACCTTACAGATGTGCCTTGAAATGATTACATTTGCAAAAGCTTCTCCTAACAAATTTTCCTAAATTTGTGAGCCTTCTTGTGTTTATTTTCTGATAAACCGTAGTCATATGTGGACAAGTTCCAGGGACACAAAGGGAGTGTTTGTGTTGATTGATGCTTTTACTTGAATTTGGCTCATAAAAGGTTTTGAATTGGATTTTTTTTTTTTTTTTCATGAAAACTGAAAACTAAAACTGAAGTGAAGGTAAAACTGGCACGCAATCTTTTAGTTTGACCATTTTTGGGGGTATTTTAAAAAAAAAAAACATCAAATTTCCAGAGGGACATTATAGTTGTGATTTCCCACCATCTACTCTCATCAAATCCTTTAATTGGAAATCGCGACCTTCCATTTGCTCATCACAGTTCACATCACCTCCCTGCCTCCATTTGCTCCCACTTTCATTCATCTCCGCCCAGCTCTTCTCTCATACCACATCCCAAGACCCTCTCCTGTCCTCCATCCCCTCCCATCAAATCCTCCCACCTTATCTCTCCTAATTGGGCATGTTCAGCCCTGAGAAAATGAAGCAAAATGTTTATTTAAACTGAAACAGTAGTGCGTTGTGTGCGCAAGCCAACGAGTTTATGGCTTCAATTGCTAGATTCAAGTCTTCTTCAATACAGCATGATGTTCATTTTGTAAATTATGGTGCCATTTATTTCAAAACAGACGACAAAACAGGGGATGCTATAGGGAGGTGGCTACACACTGACCTGTCAATCAGGACAGAGGTTTGGCATTGGTAACCATGGCACTGTGGACATTAATATCGACCTGAACTTGTTTTTGGGTGTTGTCTGTTATTTCCTCTCAAACCTTGACCACAATCCAAATCGCTGTCCAATCTGAGTTTTCTGTTGCATGACAAAAATAACTTTTGAACGTACACATGTTCCACCAAAACTCAGTTCCTTCCTGAGGCTATTTTGCAGAGGCACCGTGGCTCCGTCCAGCGCTTGGCACCAGCCAAGACCATTGTGATTGGTTTAAAGAAATGCCAATAAACCAGAGCACGTTTTTCTCCCATCCCGGAATGATGTGTGGAGTAGCCAGACCCTCCTAGACAGCGCTGTGGAGGAAGATCCGTTTTCCTATGTTTTGTCGGGGATGAACGTGCTCCTGCATCTCCTTCGATCACCTCCTCTAACATCCCATCACCAACTGTGACGTTACCCTCCCGAGCTCCACATCACCACACCACTTCACTTTCTCCCAACTCCTGTCACCTCCCACCACATCCAACCATCATTGTCACTTTCCATCTGTACTCCATTTAGATTCAGATTTTTTTACATCTTGGATTAATTTTGTGCTCAGTAAATAGTTTTGGTATAATTGGTGTTTGCTTATCTTTTTCTGTCCCAGCGATCTCCATCTGCGCATGCAGCCGGCGTCCCTGAGTACATGTGTACAATATTTACAGTATTCAGGTGTCATTTTTCCTCCCACCTTGCTGCATTTCAAGGTACTGGTGCTATATGTGGAGGTGAGACGTGTCAGCTGTGGGCGGAGCGGTGGGAGGGCTTTATTAAGACAGAGGAGGCATGAATCCATCTGTCAGATAGACCCCGAACATCTCTTTTAATAGCTCCATCATCAGACGCTGCCAGAAGCTCTAATTGGCAGAACGTGGGAGTTGATGGTATTAAAATGGCTGCCGTGCTGTTCACCTCCATGACTGCAGCCTGTCAGTTACATGGGAGGCTAAGTGAACATGGACGAGAGCGGCAGAGAGTGTGGGAGGGAGAGAGAGAAGCGCTGGGTTGAAGAGGTGTAGAGTTGGACGCAGAGAGCTTTATTTTCTGTGTTTATTGGATTCACATCTTTTCTATTATTGCTTTTAACAAGAGCAGGATTTAAAATATAATATACCACTGCCAATACACCAGTGGAACCAATCTGGCAGCAATTAGGGCAGCAATTAACGATTGTGTTTGTTAATCATTTAGCTAATTGTTTGGTATTTAGGTCATGTAAATTGGGAATTCCAATCTGAAGTTCCCCCAGGGTCCAAAGTGATTTTAAAACAACCAACAGTCTAAAAACACAAAAATATTCAAATTACAGTGAAGAAAAAGCACCAAATGCTCAGATTGGAGAAGATGGAACCAACTGAGAATCATCGAGAATGTTTAATTGATAAATTATGTTTTTTTGAAAGTGTAATTGCAACATTCATTCACACATCCTTATAAAGATGTCAGTGCTGGAAGCTTGGTGACGTGTGACTTGCAAAGCAAGTAAGTTTGTCAGCCACTGTGGCTAGCAAGTAACCAGATTTATTTGTTACACAGAACAAGAGAAGTCGTCATTGGGCAGGGGCAGGCAACATACCTGGCAGGTGATTGGATAAACCATCTGTCTATCATGTTGCCATTGTTGTTTTGAATGAACAGTTGTGGCTGTTACACAACTTAATTACGCCTGTAGCTGCCTGACGCTGATTGGTTCGGAGTGCTGCTGGTCAGACACAAACACATTACTTTGATTTTCATGCGATATATACTGTATAATCACCCGAGATCGTGATATTGCGAGTATCCAGCTGCTGTGCAAGGTAAGCTGGCAAAATGCTAGGTAACAGAAACCTGGGGTTTTCAAGACACTATAATCCGCTAACAAAGTTAACACTGCTTTTTCAAGACATGTACATTGCGGTCAAAGATTTCAATTCACATCAGTCACCTGGAAACTAATGAATAGGAAAATAGGGTCCAGGTTGTAAAAAGAAAAAAAAAAAAAATTGTCTTTTAATATCACAATCTAATGATGGAAGTTTTTCAGTTTACATTCATGCTCACAGAGGATGAAGAGTTATGATTTTGACCTTTCCTCTAGCATCAAGCTTAAACGTGTTTGCCAAATCATCATTGTTCTGTAAAACAGGTTTATATTGTGGGGTTTATGAACACTGCAGCCTCCAGGGGGCACTAGCAGAACTTATTAACCTAGCATCACTGCTGCTGTACAGATTGTACTGTAAAAGTTGATAAATCACAAATGAAAGCAGTAAAAGCAGAAGTCAAGCTGAGCATTGGGGAGGAAGTTGCTAACAGAGTCCCTGCAATTCTGTGACAACAGAAATGCTCTGATCCTTCCATGAGACGGTTGCCTTTGAGATTGTTACTCGCGCTCCGATTGGCAGGAAATCAAAAGTGCCTGAAGGTCACATTCTGACCTCTGTAACTGCACATCAGAGCTGCCTGGACATGGAACCAAAGTGTGTCTAATTGCACTAAAGGAGGAAATCTGACGAGCAGGTCTGTGGCTAATGGTGGCCGGTGACGGATGCTTTCTTCTTGCAGCCCTGCAGTGAGCACTCAGCCGGCCACTTCCTGTTTGTAATCGGATAAAGAGCAGACACGAGCTGAATGGATGGAAACCCACTCTGGGTATCTGATTCCTTCTGCTGAGGAGGATATGATATTTATTTTATGGTTTTCACAAGAGTTTTATAATGAAATTTAGTCGCTGTCAAATGGAAACTGCATCTATTTAGGTTAACCACCATGAGGTTTAGATTTTATTAAACAATGGGCTTTCAACCCACCTTTTTTAATCACCTTCACCCGAGTTTCACCTTTAGTTTCATAGGTTTGATGCAGAATTGTATTGATATTGATTGTATAAATATCATAACACATTTATAAAGGGCAGAAGAAACTAAGGCCCTGTTTACACGACAACGCTCACGGGTGAAAAGGTAAAAATATTTTATCAGCTGTGCCTTTCGTTTAGACGGCGACGGCATTTTTGGGGCTTAAAAACACAAAAAAGTGAAACCACCCTCCAGTGTGTGCTGCATGTGTGTGTGCCGTGTGTGTGTGTGTGTGTGTGTGTGTGTGTGTGTGTGTTTGCCGCATGTGTGTGTGTGTGCGTGCATTGTTTGGAGCAATAACTCCACCTCGTCGTCTGTCCAGACAAAATTGTTAGCTTTTGTTGTTCGCTTCGCGCTACTAGGGAGAGGAGAGGGAGACAAGTAGAAGGAAGGTGCGCAGACTTGGTGGTGTTGTGTGGCAGTGCTTCACCGTACCAGCCGCTTGCTGTGCATACTACATCGCATTTCACACACTTTTCCGTCACCATATGCACTCAGATTTCCCCCCCCATACCACTCGACTAAATGCGGAATAAAAAGTGAAAACGCAACGCCACTTTTGCGTTTTCTCTTCAGATCGTTTCCGTCTAAACATAGCCTCAATAATTATACTGGAGATATGTTAGAAGCTTATTTAATGTTACATTTAAATCTTAATCTGTAAAGTAAAAATTAACTCCCACTGTCAAATTAGTGCAGAGGAGCAATATATTATTTACAAGTTTAGAGGAGAAAAAGTAGAAAATCTCCCAACAACTAAACATCTAAGTAAAAGACCAAAAACACATTGATGATATCAAAGAGCACTGTGTTCAGTTTAAACTATTAGCTTTCAGCAGCTCTAACAGACACAGCACATTCAGAGAATATTCAGATCTATTTTCACATTTTGTGATGTTGCAGCCTTAGGCTAAAATCAATACCCCATAATGACAAAGCCAAAACAGGATTTAAGACATTTTTTGCAAATATATTAAAGAGAAAAGTCCAATTATTTAGTAAAGTATTTAGACCCTTTCAAGACCACTTGGAATATAGCTCAGGTGCTCATTTCCCTTGATCATATTTGAGATGTTTCTACACCTCAATTGTCCTAGTTTACAGCTTTTTAGTTTTTGCAGCATCAATAATTCTCTCAATAATTAAGCTGTTTTAAATCCACATAACATGAGAGGAATATTTGTACTAATCTTTAGTATTTTCAGTCTATGTGGCATGATTAAAAAGAAACACATATGATTAAAATGCACATAAAATATCAGAGTTATATACGTTTTTACTACATTTTAAAATGATTTCCTGTATGTTTCATGTGAAGGAGTGTGCTCCACCCCTACTTGCCTCCCCCCAGCTGATCGGCGCCACCTAACTGCCCAGTATGATGTATCAATCAACCCCCAGCTCTTGTAATCATACACATCATCCATCGTGACCGTGGCTGTTGGCCAATCAGAGAAAGCAGAGTGAGCAGGCGGGGCAGGTGAGCGGATGTAGTTCATGTCGGCGGCACTCCGTCACTTTGACAAACATGTGCTCCAATTAGAAAAGCCATTAATTTCAATTTCGGCTGCGATCTCGCCTGACGTCTCCGCCTGCTGCTGCACAACGGCTGACTTTGTTCATTTTGTGGTTGGCCGAGTTTGAGTAATAGAGGTCTTGCATGCAATCTACAAGTTTTTATTTTTTTTAAGGGTGTGTATGTGTTAAAATAGCATTACTATTCAGGAGCTGTTGAGCTTCCAGCAGAGCAGTGTGTCAGCAGAGTCAGATGTAAAAGCAGGAGCAGCCCGAGCTGTAAGGGGCCTCCTGCTATGCTCTGCCTTTTTAACTTTTATGTTCGTCATTTTAGCTTTAACCTTTGCTACAGACGACCATTAGCAGCTTTTAACGGCTGCTAAACACTGTTTAAACCATTGATGGGTCTCAGATATTCTGAATAATAGCTGCAAAATGATAATGTTTTGAATAATTACCTGACAATACAGCTCAAATTAAACGCAATTAGCACATTGTGATTTTCTACAGAAGCCTATTCTCCCACATTAAAGTGATGTTCCACATAAAATGTGTCTTCAGATAATTCTGATTTATTACAACTTACATTTAACTTCAAATGGTTTGCACCAGATCAGAATTAAACTGAGTAGACTTCTATTTAGATAAAAAATTACAGGACTAACAAATTAAAGACCTCTTCAAGCCAGTGAGTGTGCTAACTTTGTGAGGACCATCACTTTTAAACCATCGTAGTGAGGACTATGGATTGTGTGGACATTTTGGCTGTCCCTTGTTACTTTGAAGGACTGTGTGGAGGTTAAGACTTGACTTCAAGTCTAGAATGAGGTTAAGATTAGGGTAAAGGTTGGGGATAACATAACAGAGACTGTATTGAAATCCATCTCTATACAGTGCACGGCAGTACATAGAGTCCCGGTGCCCAAACTAAATAATGAACAAATGAACATGAGGTGCAAACAACAATATACAAAACAAGGTACATACATACAGTGCAATGCTGTGCAACAATAGAACAATATAAATAGTGTAAATAAATATAATTAAATGTAAAATGTGGAAGTGAATCGTGATGGTTGAAGGCCTGGGATGGCATTGTGTTAATAAGGGTCCTCATGATGGTAGACAGACGTGTATGTGTGTGTGTTTTGAGTGTTATTTTGTTGGTACAATCACCTGCTATCATCTCTCACCAGACACTGAAATGTCTTTCTGTTTTTATCCATGTTTCTGAGGTGATTCTTGACAATGGAACAATCATCAGTGAGAGCGAAATGTCACTCAGCAATCAAAACCTTTGGTCGCACATTTCCTCCACAATCACATCTCTCTTATTCAACCCTCATTTGATGGTGGTCAGCTCGCTGCGGGGAGACGTAAACACGTTGAGTTCAGCTAGCCGCTGCGTTGAATGCAGTTGAGCAGTAATAATAATCCACAGCAGCAGACGATCCTAATTACATAGCCGCGAGCGTCTGGCTGCAGCCGAGGTCAGAGGCCGAGCGCAGCATATTACAGTCATTGTTCTCCCAATGATCCCTCTGGCCTCCTGAGGATCTCCAAACTAAGTGAACAAGTTCCTGTAAGAAACTTGCAAGCGGACTTTTGTCTCCCCAGAGTTGGAGTTAATGGGAAAAAGAAACTAAACTTTTCCCTGAAGTTTAACTGTTTTAACTTGGAGCTGCTCGCTGCTGTCTGCGTTCCACACCACAGAGCCTTTTCTTTCCTCTTTCATTTTGTTTTTCTTCAGAGGTTTGGATCCCCCGGCTGCCTCGTCGTACCTCGCCACCCCCGGAGAGCAATCCGGGCCTCAGCCTTATCTTTTGGAGGCACATTTCCCCGAGGGAAATCTCCCTGCCTCCACCTTGGGCTCTGCACTTAAGTGATGAACAAGTGAAACATGGCCGCTCTTTGTCTGCTCGCCACTAATCAGCGAGGCAGAGCGCTGCTGCTGCTGCCATCAGGCCTCTCTGCGCTACCTGCATCACTGACATCACTTCTCCATATGGCTTTCTTCTTCTTCATCCCTCCATCAGGCCACAACTTTAAAAAAAAAAAAAAAGTCCCTGTTAAACGTGGTAATGAAAAAAACTCCTGCGTTTAGCACTTTTACTTATAAATGCACTTGAGTACCCAAAGTCAAAGTTCTCATTGAGAAGAAGTTTAGCTGTGTTGGGAAAACACCAGTTTTGGTGCCTTTTAAAGTTAAAAGGAAGAAAACTTAAAACTGACTTTATCTTATAAAGTTTACTTTTGTGAGATAGTTAATCATCTTGTGAGTGACGGTGTTTTAAAGGTTTAGTTCGGATTCACCAAAGTCACACAATAACAGAAACTAACCAACCAATCTAGGCAGCGACAGAACAGAAACTCCTGTGTTCTGTGAGGTAAAATCACTGTTTTTGCCAAAGAAGTCTGGTGGCTTTGAAGAGAGCAGAGATAACCACTTCAGTGCCCCGTTGTAAAAAGGCTATCTGACAGCAAGATAAAGCGCTGAAAATATTCTAAAAGCACAGACTTGATAACTGATCAAAATTTTTTTAGGTGGTAGGTTGTTATTGACGGGGGCGTCAATAACACCACCAAAGACACCTGACCAAACATCCGTATTTTACGCGATGGGATTGAGAATGTGTTGCAAGCGGCAACGACAGTTAAGTTAAATGACTAGTAAAGATTAGAAAAAAAGTTTGGAGATCTGAAATCTGAACTATCCATGTGTCATTTTGTGGTTTTTGTGCTTTTAATCAATAACAATCTACTAACATTTCTTGTCCCTTTAATTCTTTTTTATACACGTTTGTATTTGCGACACTTTGCTTTCCCTTTTGCACAGTGTACTTTTCTGTATAGCGTCGTTTAAACCAAATATGTTGCACTTCTGCCTGTTTATTTGCATTTGAAAAACTAAAAAACGGAACTATCACTTTAAGACCTCAACAGGTTGAAGGCGGCATTCACCTCACGTTCAGTTTGTTCAGAAGATGTTAGATTGAGATGAGATGTCTTATTTGTGGATTCTTTACCTAACAAAGTTTATGACTCACAGTCTGTGACGCTGCTGTACGTATGAAGTGGGCAGTTTGCTCTCCGTTGCTGATCTGGAGTCAGCTCTCCTCAGCAGGATTGTAATCAGAGTCCAGAAGCACAACATTTCAGCGCTGGTCCGTGGCTGCTGAATATGTAAAGCCTTATTGAAGCTACGCTCCAGCAAGTTCTCTTAATTATTGGAATAATCAGATTGAAGGAAAGGAGAGGCTTCACTTATTGGATTAGCTGAGACGATCCTCTAACACAAACCATCTCCTCTTCTCTATCTGCCTCGCTCTATTCAATTCAATCATCTTTATTGGCACAAATGCTTTCAAACAATATCTCCTACGCAAGGAAATGCAATATAGATAGTTAGCAATAATATATATATATATATATATATATATATATATATATATATATATATATATATATATATATATATATATATTACCGGTCACAATGATTGGATTAACAAGGAACTAGAGGGGAAATGTTTTTTTTTTATATTTAATATTTATATTTTATATATTTTTTAAATATTTATATATTGCTGTTCTTCCCCAAAAAGTGTTAAAAGATTTATATATAATAATTAGGGATGCACTGAATCCAGATTTTTGGGGTTCGGCTGAATACCAAATCTACTGAATCCAAAACCAAATACCGACTCCTCCTCCCATCCTCAGTCCATTAACACAGTGAACACATTAATGAAGTAAACAACGTCCACAGCCTCTGAAATAGTTAAATGTAACAACTTAATGTTGAATCCACAAGCTCTTTTCACATCGTAGAAAAGCACATCACTATCGCCAGATGAGTGATTTTGTTTGGCAAATTTTCGCTAACCAGTGTATGATGAAGGCATGTTGGGTAGGTGAAAATAAAAAGGTTCGGTCACTCCGCTCATTTGCCGAGAGATTGTCTGACAGCACGGGAGAGGCGCTGTCTGGTTAACACTTGACTGTCCTTCCTTTGCCGTACCTGGGGTTGCTGCGTTTTGGCTGCTGCCTGTGGATTCCTTCGTGCGCGGCTCGTATTCATTCGGATATTTCATGCGCAGGTGTTTTGGCAGCTGCGATATTGTGTGTTGTTTGGGGTCCTTGCCGCCGCGGGACAGATCGGCATTGCGGTTTGGGCGTGTGGCTCGGCTTGGGTTGCCTTCTTTTGGCTGGGGGTGCTGCCGGGCGGTGCTTTTTCTGCTTACAAGTTCCATTTTCACTTTCTTGCAGCCTACTGCATACAGGTCCACCCACGTAAACACCTTCCTCTAATCAACGGCGGCGTCATTACGTCGACCAGCGTAGTGCGCATAATGCAAGCGTAGGGTTCAGTTCGGTGGAAAAAAAACTTTACAGTTCGGAAGAACCCCGTCAAAAAGCCCAGTATTCAGCCCAACCCGAATCCTGGATTCGGTGCATCCCTAATTATAATTAATGTACACTTTCAGCCTGAATAAAAAGCCATGTCTTATCTTCTTTTTTAATGAACAAAAGAACAAGTTATAGACAGTGATGGAATTATGGGTATTTGTTTTATTCAAATTAGTGCTGTAGTTCATAAGAAAAAAGACCAAAATGTTAAGTTCTGCACACCTGCACAGATGTTCCTCTGGCTGAGTAGGTCTCTGCTCAGGTCAAAGGTCAGGTAAAATCATTAAATCCCCTGTGTGGGTGTTTAAAAATCTTCTTCAAGCTCTCTGTATATACTGACACATCCACCTACCTCATGAAGCAAACTGTTACATAAATCATCGCATAATTATTCCATCACCCTTTGCACTCTGCACATTTGTCTTACTCTTCACTAGTTTCATTGGGTTGTTTTTAGACATATAAAGATATTGTTTTAAATAATGTCACGGCATAACCACAACTCTGTCCACGGCTCGGGGGCCACTTTGCTTGGTCTTTCCGACCAGCTCGATCCTCGGTGTGGCGCCGATCAGCGTCGTTTTTTGTGTTGCAGCCGTGGCGCACCGTAAGCGGCAAACCACCACTGACTCAAAATAAAACTTTCCACTTATTTGTGAAATAAAGCATGTGACCCGTTTCAGCTCCACCCCTCAAAGAATCGGAATCGAGAATCAATAAGAACCGGAATCTAAAGGAAGAATCTGAATTGGAATAAAAATTGTTAAAATCCAAACGATGCCCAACCCTAGCCGTGCAGCTGAAAGCCATTGCTAACTCCGCCCAAACAGCTGACCAACTCAAGTGACGCTTCAGAGGAAAGTACGTCTTATCCAAGGGGGGTAAGCTTCGCTTCAGAACTCGAACCTCCTATAGCGCCATTTTGAATCTACAAAGCCATCACCTCCCGTTAGCATTCCACTGACTAGCATTCATTTTGGCGCCACTTTGACAGCGAATAACTTTACATCTGAAGCGTTTAAAGACTTTATTTGTCCATTGTTTATTTCTAAAGAAGCACAACAATGTATAAAAGGCTCCATTACCTTGTACCTCACGTTATGGCTCCGTAGCAGACGCTTTTATAAAAATAGGCTAACGATTGTGTGTGTTGGAATAACTGTATAGTACAGGAGAAGCTCACAGGCAGTTTCGACTTACATTAGCTGTTTAAGTTTAATCAGAATCAGAATCAGAAAAGCTTTATTGCCAAGTACATTTTTTACACATACAAGGAATTTGTTTTGGTGTCGTAGGTGCATGTCACACATTATCTAAAATAAGTTAAACAAACAGGTTAACAGAACAGACAATATAAGTATAAATATATAAATATATGTGTATATGTACACACACAGGATGTAACATAATAAAATAAGAGTAACAGTTAAGATAAAAAAGAGCAAATTAAGTACAGTGGCATGTAGAGCCAGAGGTGGGTGTGGAGAGAGTCAGGGTGGATTCCGGGCCTTGTTAATAAGGCTAGTGGCGGAGGGGAAAAAGCTGTCCTTGTGACGTGAGGTCTTGGTCCTGATGGACCTCAGCCTCCTGCCAGAGGGGAGTAGCTCAAAGAGTTTGTGTCCGGGGTGGGAGGGGTCAGCCACAATCTTTCCAGCACGCTTCAGAGTCCTGGTGGCGTAAAGGTCCTGGAGCGGTGGAAGATTGCAGCCAATCACCTTCTCAGCTGACCGAATGACACGCTGCAGTCTGCCCTTGTCCTTGGCAGTGGCAGCAGCGTACCAGATGGTGATGGAGGATGTGAGGATGGACTCAATGATGGCTGTGTAGAAGTGCACCATCATTGTCTTTGGCAGGCTGAATTTCTTCAGCTGCCGCAGGAAGTACATCCTCTGTTGTGCTTTCTTGACGAGGGAGCTGATGTTCAGCTCCCACTTGAGGTCTTGGGAGATGGTAGTTCCCAGGAAGCGGAAAGACTCCACAATGTTAATTGTGGAGTCACTGAGTGTGATAGGGGGCAGGTGGGGCAGAATTCTTCCTGAAGTCCACAACCATCTCCACTGTCTTTAGAGCGTTGAGCTCTAGGTTGTTTTGCTTGCACCAGGTCACCAGGTGGTCAGCCTCCGACCTGTAGGCGGACTCGTCTCCATCAGAGATGAGTCCGATGAGGGAGGTGTCGTCCGCGAACTTTAGAAGCTTGACAGACTGGTGACTGGAAGTGCAGCTGTTGGTGTACAGGGAGAAGAGTAGAGGAGAAAGAACACAGCCCTGAGGGGATCCGGTGCTGATGGTCTGTGAGTCGGAGATGTCTTTCCCCAGCTTCACATGCTGCTTCCTGTCAGACAGGAAGTCAGTGATCCACCTGCAGGTGGAGTCAGGCACACCAAGCTGGGAGAGCTTCTCCTGGAGCAGAGCTGGGATGATGGTGTTGAAGGCAGAGCTGAAGTCCACAAACAGGATCCTGGCGTAGGTTCCTGCAGAGTCCAGGTGCCGGAGGATGTAGTGGAGGGCCAGGTTGACTGCATCATCTACAGACCTATTGGCTCTGTAGGCAAACTGCAGGGGGGTCCAGGAGGGTGTCGGTGATGGCTTTTAGGTGTGAAAGCACAAGGCGCTCAAAGGACTTCATAACCACAGAGGTCAGGGCGACGGGTCTGAAGTCATTAAGTCCTGTGGTCCTTGGCTTCTTGGGAACGGGGATGATTGTTGATGTCTTGAAGCAGGCTGGCACGTGACATGTCTCCAGCGAGGTGTTGAAAATGTCTGTGAACACCGGAGACAGCTGGTCAGCGCAGTGCTTCAAGCTGGATGGGGAGACAGCATCCGGTCCAGCAGCTTTCCTGGGGTTCTGTCTCCTGAACAGTCTGTTGATGTCTTTCTCATTGATGGAGAGAGTCGTCGCTGAGGTGGGTGGGGAGGTTGAGGGGGGGACCTTTAAGGTGGGGGAGGTGGAGGTGATGCACTGTAGCTGTAGCTGTTGGGAGGTGTCGCGGGGGATGGAATCAGGGAAGACCCTTTGTTGGGAGGTGTTGAGGGGGATGGTTACAGGACCGACCCTTTGTCCTTCAAAGCGACAGTAGAACTCATTAAGTTTGTTGGCTAGGCGCCGGTCGTTGGTGGAGTGGGAGACTTTAGGCTTGAAGCTGGTGATCTGTTTAAGCCCTCTCCAGACAGAAGCAGAGTTGTTTGCTGAGAACTGGTTTCGGAGTTTCTCAGAGTACCGTTTTTTTAGCCTCTTTTACCGCCTTGCTAAACTTGTACTTTGCTACTTTAAGTCTGTTTTTGTCTCCACTCCTGAACGCCTCTGCCTTGTCCAACCTTAGCCTTCTGAGTTTGGCTGTGAACCAGGGTTTGTCATTGTTGAAACTCACCCTGGTGCATGATGGAACACAGCAGTCCTCACAGAAGCTGATGTATGACGTCACAGCCTCTGTGTACTCATCCAGACTGTTGGTAGCAGTCCTGAACACATCCCAGTCAGTAGAGTCCAAGCACGTCTGTAGATCCTCCACAGCTACACTGGTCCACTTCCTTGATGACCTCACAACAGGTTTGCAGAGCTTTAGTTTCTGCCTGTAGGTGGGGATCAGGTGGACCATGACATGGTCAGAGTGTCCAAGTGCAGCACGGGGGACGGCGTGAAAAGCATCCCTGACTGTGGTGTAACAGTGATCCAGAATGTTCTCCTCTCTAGTCGGGCATTTAATATGCTGTCTGTATTTAGGTAGTACATGAGTGAGGTTTCCTTTGTTAAAGTCACCAAGGACAATAACTAGGGAGTCCGGGTTGGTCCGCTCCACACATAGTATCTGGTCGGCAAGCATGCGCTGTGCGACCTGCACGTTGGCCTGCGGCGGGATGTAAACACCGACCAGAATGAATGAATGGAACTCACGGGGTGAATAAAAAGGCTTACAGTTTATGATGTAAGATTCCAGTTCAGGAGAACAATACTGTTGGATCACTGTCACGTCGTTGCACCACCCGCTATTGATGTAGAAACAGATTCCTCCACCTTTAGTTTTGCCGGAGAGGTCCGTGTCTCTGTCCGCTCTGTAGAGTTGGAAGCCTGCCAGCTGCAGCGCAGAGTCCGGTATTAATCCACAGAGCCACGTCTCCGTGAAGCACAAAACAGCAGATGAAGAAAAGTCCCTGTTTCCAACCAACAGCAGTTGTAATTCCTCCAGTTTGTTGGGCAGTGAGCGCACGTTAGAGAGAAATGTGCCCGGTAACGGTGTGCGTAATCCTCGCTGGCGGAGACGCACCAGCGCACCAGCCCGTTTCCCTCTCCTCCGGCGTTTCACTGCGTGAGCAAAGGTGAGCGCACCTTTGACTAGAATGTCCACAATTTCCAGTGAAGGGAGAAGAAAAGTAGGAAATAAATCCTCTGGCGTTGTTCCCCTGATGTTAAAGAGCTCTTCTCTGGAGAAAGCGATCCGGGTATCATGGCAAAAAACAAAGTTAAAACACAAAACAAAACAAAACAACACGCACAAACACACCGAGTCGACCGTCTGCGGCGCCATCTTGGTATAGTATTACTAATGTTAACTAGCATTTTAGTTACCAATAATTAGCCTGTGCCCATGTTATCTCCTTACATATACCTATGCTAAGATTGGGAATGATTGAGATTTCTCTTGGCACAGCTACCAGAAGACTTCACACTTTCAGACAGGTTGCTCACGTCACATCTACGTCTTCAAGCTCAATTGGAGGCTGCTCAGTAGCCTAACGCTAGCGCTCACTGGAAAAGTGCTTCTAATGTCCTTCACTGGTCTCCGTCCAGAGCAACGGGATCTGTTTCTCGTTTCCTCTCTCCTCGCATGATTTCCTGGTGTCTCTACCGTGCTTCCTCGATGGGACGGACTAAGACGCGAGGAAGGGAAACACGTGAAGGAACCGTGGTTGCAATTTAAGGGAAGTGAGATTACCCTCAGCAACACATGTCCTCTCTCCTCTAATGGTCTCCACAGTCTCCTCAGTTTCCCCTTTTGTCAACTCGGCAGATGCTGGATTGCAGGGCAGTCACACCCATGTCACCTCGTTAACCAATAGGAGACGATTGTGCCGTGACAATATTTTAAACAAAAAAATCCAGCGCACACCAGGATAATATTGACACACTACATTTTTATAGACTGAGAGTTAATAAGCATCTACCACATGTTGGAACACTGTAATGTGACAGTAGTTTATATGAATTGACTTGTACTGGATGACAGCGCGTCAAATATAAAGACGAGATCCAGTTACTCAACGTGTGGAATCATTTTTGATAGGACAATAGATTTTGATTGCTCTCTCTCTCTCTCTCTTCCACACACACCTCGTTTGCTTGTGTGTGTGGTTTTGGGGTCGAGGCTCGGGGCCGAGGGGACACAAGGGGCATTTAGGCCGATCGATATTTGGCAGGCGGAGGGAGCAGCCAGCCATAATCTCCATCAGCCATGTAGGAAAGTACATTACTGCCACTACAAAGCCTATTAACAAAACCGCAGGTCATGCATTATTGAATGGATGTTGGTTTTATTCGACCCGTTCAAAGAGATGCAAGAAAAGGACAAACATAAAATTATGCAGCCGCTCCAGCTTCCCTGCTTGAAAATATTGTTTTCGGTGCTTAATTGGATTCGAAGTCTGGGAGGCATCATAGTGGACGAGCAGAGGGCAGGTCGGAGCGCTCAGATCACATCGGAGTGACTTCAGGGGAAATATCGATCGGCTGTACGGATCTAGGGAGAGTGATCCAAAGGGATATCCATAAACAAAGGTAAACAAAGGCTCAGGGCGGTGAGGAGCTTCACCTCCAAATCACAGATGAGCCGTCGTCACCTCAGGCTCAAATCTGATCTTACTAGAAGGTGTAAATGTGTGTGTGTGTGTGTGTTACATGAAATACACACTTATAAAATACATAACACAAACCACTATGGGCCCATCTCACAGCTGCTTCTCGATGACAGAAAACACAGGAAATTGCAGCCATGGAAGGAGTACTCAGCCCTTTTCATTTAAGTAAAAATAGTAATAGCACAAGTATTCACTCATTCATAATCTATATTAAGTAAATGTACAAAAGTAGTAGCATCACAGTATACTTAAAGTACCAAACGTAAAAGTATTCATTATGCAGAATTGCCCATTTTAGAATAATATCTATATAATATATTATCATATTATAGTTATTGATGCATTAATACAAGGGTTGGCAATTCATTTTCCCAAAAAAGAAAACAAACATGGACTGTTGTGGAGGGCTGGACCAATAGGCTGAACTCAACTCTGCTCAATATCAATTGTATCTCTTTATAAAAAGCACTACATTTTATGGGTTTGATAAGTTTAAATGTTATGATTAAGCAATGAAAAAGTGAACCAGACGTAGAACAAATTGTGGTAACACTTTACAATAAGGGTGCATTAATTAGCATTACTTAATGCATTAATAATAATAATCATTAATTAACCGTTAATTACAGTTGAATAAGGTGTCTAATACACATTAACAATATTCATGTTTGTTAATGTTAACTAACGTTTTAAATGATGCATTATTTACCATTAGTTAATGCCTTAACTAACTGTTAAATACAGTTAACTAAGGTGTCTATTATATCATTAGTAAATGCAACTTTAAGCCTTGACTAACTCTTAATTACCCGTAAATAAACAACAAAAACTGTTTTCTCATAATGAGAAGGCTTTGCTACTGAGATTGTTTTTAAAAGGGGGTCAGCCCTATGTTCCCACATTTCTAGGACATTTTCAAAATTAGGTCTTGTATTCCTACATTTCCCTTCAATTTTAGCCCTATCCTCCCACAACCTTTTTTAGGGTTAGGGGGATAAAAGCTACATTCTATCTGTAGTCCATTGCTACTGGATAATAGGTTGGGTGTAAATGGCTACCAAATTGGGAGAAAGGGGGATAAAATCTAATACAAATTCATGAAAAAGGAAATGTGGGAACATAGGGCCTAATTTTGAAAACAAATCTTAGAAATGTGGGAACATAGGTCTGTGGGAACATAGGGACGTTACCATTAAAAGTGTCTGACAACATTATCGATCTCCTGAGTTGACTTTTTGTCCGAAGACAGCGGTGTTGGGAGTGGAACGCATTTCGGGAAAAAGGCATTCAGGATGTCTGTTGTTTTTGTGTCTTCACTTTTGTCACAATTTGGAGCAGCAGGCTAGTTGGAACCAGTTACCTGCAGGATCTGTGCTGGGCTAAGCTAATGCTGGAACCGTCAGGCAGCGTTACAGCACGCACGGAGATGAGAAGGGTATGTATCGACTTGTCTTACTCTGGGGGTTACGGTGAATAAGCTAAATTCCCAATAAGTCGGCGTGTTCCTTTAAAGGTCCCATGACATGGTGCTCTTTGGATGCTTTTATATAGACCTTAGTGGTCCCCTAATACTGTATCTGAAGTCTCTTTTATATAGACCTTAGTGGTCCCCTAATACTGTATCTGAAGTCTCTTTTATATAGACCTAAGTGGTCCCCTAATACTGTATCTGAAGTCTCTTTTATATAGACCTTAGTGGTCCCCTAATACTGTATCTGAAGTCTCTTTTATATAGACCTTAGTGGTCCCCTAATACTGTATCTGAAGTCTCTTTTATATAGACCTTAGTGGTCCCCTAATACTGTATCTGAAGTCTCTTTTATATAGACCTTAGTGGTCCCCTAATACTGTATCTGAAATCTCTTTTATATAGACCTTAGTGGTCCCCTAATACTGTATCTGAAATCTCTTTTATATATACCTTAGTGGTCCCCTAATACTGTATCTGAAGTCTTTTTCCTGAAATTCAGCCTTGGTGCAGAATTCCAGCCACTAGAGCCAGTCCCACAATGAGCTTTCTTTAGGATGTACCATTTATGTGTCTGTAGCTATTGAGGAGGAGAGAGGGGGGGCAAGGTGGAGGGTGGGGGGTGTGGTCTTGACCAACTGCCACTTGCTTGTTTTCAAGCCATGACGTCTCTCTTTTTGTCATGGGTGGGCCAAATTCTCTGGGTGGGCAAATCAGAGAAAGGGGAGGTAACCTTTCCCCTTATGACCTCATAAGGAGAAGATTCCAGATCGGCCCATCTGAGCTTTCATTTTCTCAAAGGCAGAGCAGGATACCCAGGGCTCGGTTTACACCTATCACCATTTCTAACCACTGGGGGACCATAGGCAGGCTGGGGGAACTCATATTAATGTTAAAAAACCTCATAAAGTGATATTTTCATGCCATGGGACCTTTAAATGATTTCAACAATATGGATGAGGTCGTTATAGTTTGATGGCCACCTGTAAAGTTCTTAAATATTGAGTGAAAAGTTGTGGCCAAAAAAGTCACACTTGAGAATAAATATCGTCTTTTTCAGATTATGCAGATTTGAACCATAGTTGCAGTTGGAGCAGCATTCACAGATTTCCTCCTCCTGACGGGGTCACAGAGGTGTATTGTTACCGACTGTAAACAGCCGTGTTGGCCCTTTGGCCTCCTGACTGTCGGGGGGGGGAACCCAGATGCGACCGAGGCTGAGCTTCTCCTCCAGCCAGTCGCTGATCTCACCCCATAATGCTTCATTACCGGAGCGTCCACTCTGACCCCGGCAGCCATTTAGCAGGCAGGCACGATGAGGCCAGAAAGGTCCAGAAAACACACACATGACGCACCGACACAAACGCAGCCTCTCTGAGACAATAGGCCGACATTTCAGTGAGGACTGCGTTTCGTCTCCGTCAGCTCGGGGTCACTTTGTGTTTACATCAGCGGCTCTGCGTCGACTCAGCAAACAGCAGGAGAAGAGTCTGTGTTTCTGCACCGACTCACAGCTGCTCCGATATTATATAATGCTGGCAAGATAGAATGCTATTGTTAGCAGATATGTGGATTGTATCAGATAAACAGCGGATGGTTTTTTATCACTTAACTACTTGTTATACAACACTGAGGAAGATGATATTTGACCAGTACACTGCTGAGGTTCTTTGAGCTTTACAAGTTTCTCCATTTTTATGTTTTATGTCTACCCTACCACATTTATTTGACATACATACTAGTTACTTTGTGGAGAAAGATTACAGATACTTACATAAATCATACAGTATGTCATCAAACATTATGATAAATGAATGAATAAATGATTGGAACTGTTGAAGCTTAAAAGATTAAATTACAAAGATTAATATTTGAACTGCAATAACCAAATTGAATTGACACAATTCACAATTGAAATATTGTCACGTTCGGAATAATGGTGGAATATTAGTATGTATGTAAACATACTCACTGTAAACATACTGTCTTACAAGTAAATGTCCTGCATTCAAAATGTTGCTACTAAATTGGAAGAATCAAGTACTATAAAGTGTAAGTGTACGTTACAGGGGGGATGGGGGGGGGGCGGTTACAACCCCCTCTAATAATCAACACTGGCCAGTGCAAACCCCCCCCCCCACCCAAATATCTAATAATAATTTCCTTAACATAATTAAATAAATGTACATACATTGATGCAGAAAAGGCACTAATTGTTGCAGAAAAATGTACCAGAATGCAGTGTTAAAAAGTGTTTGATATGCTCAACAATTTCAACTTTGCTCAAAAGTGGAGATCTCAACCCCCCCCACCCCTCATGTTGAACTCAAAGTTACGCCCTTGCTATAAAGTAAAGTAACAAATTCTAGTTCGAATAAGTACAGTTGTTATAAGTAATCCTAAAACATTTGTAAAAAATACATTAAAAAAAAAAAGTTATTTTTCACTGCTGATAATTTCACTTGAAGTTTGAAAGCAAAGCTTTTACGTTGTATATAAAATAATTTTATCTGGTGAAATGCTCCTTTTGTAAATAGTATTTTGAGATGAGGTCACTGTGGTCAGTGAAGCTGTAGCTGTGACGCACCGTAGTTCATCTCCAGGTCTCTTCTTCTTTGTTTCATCCTAGGTTTGAATGATAAATAGGTTTTATATTTAAGCGTCACGTCCAGGTTTCCAGGGTGGAGAACAGGTCAGGTGAATTCCAGGAAGGAGTGGGTCTGTCAGAGACAGATAGGCCGGCTAGCGGTGAGGTTCGGTGTATGGCAGGAGCGGAGCGGTAGCAGGAGTCAGGTTCCAATGGCAGCTGGAGGCACAAGAAAAGGAATCAGGATAGCCAAACATACAAGTAGACTTAAACAGATAGGCAAAGGCTTTGTCAGGAGCGAGACTAACTGTAGCAGTATTGTCTGACGCAGAGGGAAGGAATGACCGGGTATATGAACCAGAGGTTGGTTGTAGTAGATGAGAGGCAGCTGGAACCCTGACTCCCACACACCAGACTCCACTGCTGCAATTAGGACGGACAGAGGGAGGGAGAGAGGAGAGAACAGAGATGCTACCTAGAGGCAGCAGGCCTAACACAATGTGGGTGAGAAGACATCATCCATCTGTTTAGTATTGTTTTGTCCTTTTTTTCTCCCCTGTTTGATGTATCAGTCTGTACTGCGTTCAGGGTTCAAAATTAGCACCGATTACTAGCCACATGCTGGTAAAATATCCAATTGGCTAGTAGATTTGTTAATTAACCAGCCAAAAAACAATGGTAATCTATTAAGTGGCTGGTTAAATTTGAACATTCACTAGCCATTTGGCTGGTGGACGATAGATCAATAGATCAATAGATCAATAGATAGATAGATAGATTATTGATCCCCAAAGGGAAATTCGAGGTCCCAGTAGCTTAAAAACATCACACACAACATACACATCATAAACAGGATGATAAAATAACAAATCCACAAGAAAAATATGGACAATAAAAGAAAAGATACTAAATAAAATTAAGGTGCTCTATGAGAGTGTGTCATGGGTGTAGTGCAAGACATAGTAATATAAAAACTATAGCAGTGCAATGATAAAGTTTAAAAAGAAGACAGCATTAAATATGGGCATTATAAGGGAATAAAGTAGACAGTAGGATAGACACAAATCAACAGTCAACATTAGAGGTTTGAAGTAATAGGGTTGTTCAAGTTCAAATTATATATTCTGTAAAACAAATTCATATAAGAAATTCATATTTAACAATTGGTTTCAAGCCAGCGTTTCGGGCCTTTAACACAGAAAAATAGATGTGCATTTTGTCTAGTTATATGTGGCCTGCTTTGGCCCTCTTTGGCCCTCATCTTAAGTCCACTTTCTGTGGCTACGATCCAAAATGAAAATGAGCATTCATTTTGTCCCTTGATATTCAACTGCAGGCTGTCCAAGCAGCAACAAGCACACAATCTCTCTGACAGCTGACACTGTTTGCCCTCAGTTTGTTGCTCACTCGCTCTCATTAAAGCTTTAATGCTTCTGTGAGTCTGTTGCCGTCGACTTCGCATAGCCGCAAGTTGCTGATGTCTCCCGTCATTTGAAAAAAAAAAGACCAAAACAAACAGCTGCCATCTTAACTCCTCTTCCTCCCGCCTCACGCTAACCATCGGTGAACCTGAGCGGCAGGTGGAGAGGAACAGGAGGAGTGTAATTCATTAGCTGCAGCCGCCGCGCTGCCTTCAGCCTATAATTAGCCAAAGCATCACTGACTCAAAGTTTACAAGCTACACTCAACAGCATAAATATTCATATGTGTCTCGGAGAAATCAATAGGGCAGAACAAAAGTTTATGATATTAAAGTATTACAATATTAATGTGTGGGTGAGAACACTTTAGACAAACTAAACGCTCCTCCTCCCTCCTCTCCACCGCCATTATGCATGCCGGGAGATCACATTTCGTGACCTTTGCCACGCGATGGGAACTTGTCTTTGCTTTGGGGAACAGATAAGCCCGGATGATCCGTAACAATAAATAAATCTGTGAACAGGCTGGAGAGCCCGAAAGCTCCCTCCCTCCCTCCTCTTCCCTTCCCTTCCCTTCCCTTCCCTTCCCTTCCCTTCCCTTCCCTTCCCTTCCCTTCCCTTCCCTTCCTCTCTAATCTTTGCAATTTGCCGTGGCTGATAAAATTTTAATGAGGAATAAGCATAATGGGAGCCTCAGAGAGATTATAGTGAACTGAGAGTGAGACGTGTCGGACCGGTGAAGATGGAGGAGCCAGAATCAGACTGCGGATCAAAGATGCACAGGCTGAGAGGGGTTGTTTTTATTTATTTACATTCATACCAGACACAAAATAAGCCCCACTTTTCATCAGAGGTGTCCAAAGTCAAAGATTACTAATTAGACGTGGATTATTGAAAATCATGAAAATACATTTTCCATCTTTGGCCTTAAGTGTCATACTATTTATCACGTTGTTATTCAAAATTATTCTTTGAAATTATTCTTAATTTTTTCATTTTTCTGTTCCATGTGCCCTGTTTACAATTGGTTTTTAAAATGCGTTTCAGTGCGTCTCCATATACATTTCGCGACCGCCTACGTTACTCCTGCTGAAAGGTCAAAGGGCCCCACGCACTACATCATTACATCCACACTCTCGCCGGTCATGTTAGCGGTTGTGTCGGCACAGCTGGAGAAATCACTGTAAATTAAATATGTAAATTAAATTAATTAAAATCTCAGCCAAACACTTGGGGTTAGTTTTTTTTTTTTTCATTGCTGAGTGATTCCCAAAAAGAATGCAGTTCAAACGTCACAGCTCAATATATGAAAATGTGCAGGCTATTGTGATTGGTTAGTACTAAGGCTGGAGGGAGCCGTGGTTTAGACTTTGGTGCTTCCTGGTTGGTGCACAGGCTGGTCCCAGCCTCTTGGCACCCGATCCATCCAATGGTAGAGGACGACACCCTGAGAAAAGATTTCCCACTCTCCCTTCCCCTCGGGTATTGTTCACTCCTTTACAAGGATGGTGTCAGGTTACTTTAAGAGGAATTAAAACTATTTCAAACCAGTCTAACTGCCTCCACACCTAAACTATGTTGTTATGTATCATCGTGCTTTTGTAAGTGGGTATACGGAAATTCTTGGCTTTTCCTAGTGGGTAAACGGCGTATACCTGCGTATCACGTAGACTACACAGTTGTATATATATATATATATATATATATCACTATGTGCTCTGTTTTATTTTGCCAGGAACAGCCATTATTTTAAGATGACTGTTCTCTACAGTACTAGTAAATATTCCTAACACACTGAATACATAACGCACAACGCCCCGTCGATTTTAAGAGCTTGCACTCGACACTGCACTTCCTTGGGTCCTCAGAACACCTGCCAAGTTTGAGGTCAAATGGATGAACAGTTGTCGAGAAAATCAAAGGACAGATAGACAGACTCCTTCCATTTTAGTTAGATATGAAGTCCAGTTACTGTCTGATCCAATAATACTTATCATTGATTATTCTTCAGGATGGAAAAACAGAAGAGTAGAATTCCAATACAAGTAACCAAGTCCAATCATATTATATCAAGTAACTACTAAGTGTCATCATTGGTTAAAGGGTTTCAGACAGAGTGTAATATTGTGTATACGTCAAGCAACTTCAGGTACCGCCAAGCATGTTTAGGACCTAAAGGAGATCAGACTACACACAAGAGGAAAACTGAATATCATTTCTTAGCCTGGCTCGGCCTTCCTACGTACTTCCACTCAATTTTCCTTTTCCTTCAGTACTCCGTCTGGGTTTGCGGTATATTCTTGGGTTTTCTCCGCCCAAATCTATACCAGTCCAATCAGCGAACAGAGGGAGTGGCTGAGAATGATGACATTGAGGTCGTGCTCTAGTTTGAGTTGTAGTTCTGTAATGGTGGCGAAGAAAGATGCGACCGAAGTCATTCGGTCCGTTGTGGCAACGCTGCCGAATATCCAGAAGTTAAAGCCAGAGCAAGAACAAGATTAGAACAACATAAGATTGGTTATGGCAAAACCAGAGTGGCTCTGGGCAGATCCAATAGTTTTAAACTTCAACAGAGTACCCGCCTTCAAGGAAGTTAACACTTGTCAATGGAGAGTGGCCAGACTCTCTGTACAAATGAAATGGACCAGAGTCTGGTAGGACCAGGCTAATGTACCAGAGTCTCATAGGACCAGGCTAATGGACCAGAGTCTGGTAGGACCAGGCTAGCGGACCAGAGTCTGGTAGGACCAGGCTAATGTACCAGAGTCTGGTAGGACCAGGCTAATGGACCAGAGTCTGGTAGGACCAGGCTAGTGGACCAGAGTCTGGTAGGACCAGGCTAATGGACCAGAGTCTGGTAGGACCAGGTTAGAGGACCAGAGTCTGGTAGGACCAGGCTAACATCTACACAGCAGTCGAAAAAGAGAGCTTGAAGCAGATAATTGTCGAAACACTGAGGTTAAATATCCAGATCTTTTCTTCTACTTCCTCTTTGTTTTCGATTTTTTTCGAGTGACAAGCTATGTTATGTTCTGTTAGTCTCACTATGAGGTGACTTAAAGATGCCTGGTGGCCTTTTTTTCTGGCGTCTGCATCCACAACACATGCTGGGAATTACTTGCAAATGGTGTCTGATGGGGTCACTGCTGGTTCTTTCCTTTGCACTCTGAGATAAGGCAGAAAAGCTGCCTGAACACGTTTAACCACCACCCTGGAGATGACAACCCTACCTCACTTTTCCAGCATCATACACCGCAACATCACCCGTGACAACCTCAGCAGTGAAATAACAGAAACAGGCGTGACTCCTGTGACGCTCGTTTACACGGAGCCTGCTCGTGTCAACACACGTCGGGGTCGGTGTGTTCAGATAAAAGCTTTGATTGATTGGCTTTGGCTAACGTCACGCGAGACAGAAAACACTCGCCATCTCTCAGCAACAATTACCCGTCCCTTCACGCCGGCTGTCAGCGCGCTAATTCATCTGTCATCATCCCACTTCTCCCAGTAGAATCAGGCTGACAGCAAGCCCAGTATCAGTCACACAGCATTACACTCCTGTTGGCTTTCATTAACTCCACTTTGTCTTTCACCATGAAGGATGCTGGATTCTATTTTATCCTTAAAAACTAATGTTTCTGCTTGAGCTCTGCTTGTCATTCACACTGGGGGCTCAACACGGGGCGGTGTTAAAGGAAATTAGATCACTTTAACCAATTCAAACCTGTTGGATCAATCAGTGGCTCCATCTTTACCACACTCATGTTACATTTTTAGATAATAAGTTCAAACTTTGGTACAGAGGAACTCCATCAAGCTGACAAACAGTTAAGGTTAGGGATATGCCAAAGTATTATTCTCTACACTCTCATCCATTGAACACAGAGGAACATGACCGTCCCATTGGAGTCATGTTTGTAGTTTACCTGATGAATGTAAGTTTAATATTCAATCTAATTTTATCTCTGTTTGAGTCTTCCCTAGTGTGAATCAACGGGATAAAGCCTGACATCAGGCGCAGGCTTTGTCTCTCTCCTTCAGCTCTCTGTGTGTTGCCGTTCTCAAAATCCCTTTGCTACAACATCGACCTTTGAGCTAGCATAGTTCCACGCTGAAAATGGAAAGTTGTGAGGAAGATTTGGATTACGCAACAAGGCAGGCCTGCTTGGTTGATTTGGTGAATGATTGTTAAAGGTGCTCTAATGATGTTGGGTGATGTCACTTCTTGTTGATGTTCGGAGTATTGTCAAAAAAACGGAGGCTAGCTCGCCCCTCCCTCCTCCTCATCCCCTCCCCCCTCCCCTTCCCTTCCGCACACTAACCCCCCAAATCCTTCTTGTTGGTTATTGGCTGGAACACTGTTTGTTATGCTTGGTGGTGCAGGTTGGTGCAGTTTGTTTCTGTTGCAGTTTGTGGAGCCTGGGCGCTCTACAGAGACCGCATTTTTTTACAGTGTGTTCAGGGGACAGGCAGCTAGCTGATAGTGAGGAGAAGTTTGCTATATGTGACAAAAAATGTTGTAGCCTAAAAAATGCGTGACATCGCTTAGAGCACCTTTAAAATGTACAAGTAATATTTTTACGGTATTTACATCTAACTGGGACGTTTTGGGACTGATTGGTGGGCATTGCTGTGGACGAAATACACACAAAAACTCAAATGCAAATATAATATATTGTGTAAGTTGTTTAGAGCAGCTTTACATTCTGGTGAGCATCCAAAAGTTTCCAAAAGACAACAAATATGTCAGACTCAATTTTTGGGGAAATGACACAGAATATGTCCATCTGGTGGAATAGTGCAGCCATTAAAACTAGTCCCCTAGCTTTATTTAGTTTTTAGTTGTTTTTTTTATAAGTTTTTTTTTTTTTTTTTAGCATTTAGTGATGAAAGGTTTTATTTAAAGGTTGTCCAAGTCTTCCTTTTTGGTGAAGTGTTTCTATTATTTGGTCCACCCCCTAGATTTTCATGCAGTCTCTTAGGGGAGTATTTCCAGAGTGGATGATGGGAATTTCTGACAGCTTGTCTACTCCCTCCTGCATGACTTGGCGGAGCGTTACAACACTTGATTCCCTCTGTGGCAGCTGAAGAGCAGGAAGGTGAGGGTGAGGTGGTCTCTGGGGGGGCAGAGGTCATCTCCAGGGGCTGAAGACTTCTCTTCGTCCTCATCCTCACACTCTTTCTTAAACTGCTTCTCTTCACTGGTCAGTTGACAAAATCTGGTGAGGTTTTAAGGCTGGGTAACACCAATCAGGGCTTTAAATTAACTTTTTTGAACACCAGCCAACACGGCTAGTAGATTGTTAAAGTTACCAGCCAATCAGATTTTCCACTAGCCAAATTTAGTTTATCCCAATTAACTTTAATTTAATTTCAGCTCGTCTGGTTTGTTTCGCGCCATTCCTATTCGTCTTCTCCGTTTCAGCGTAGCTTGTAATCGATTCCACGCACGCTAGGCATGTAGCCAACGGTTGTACGACACATCACAACATAGGTGTTCATGGGAAATGTAGTCTAGTAGATTAGTACTACAAGCAGTGCTGTGTGTAAAGCTTACGTTTCCACGCGAAACATTAAAACAACCAATTTTTGGAGGAAAACAGACAAACATTTTGGCGGGAGAATTTGGTGGGTGTCAGTTTAAAGCCCTGACGCCAATGATTCCCTGATACGATATGATTCACAAGGTCTGGATTCAATTATATTTCCAATTCGATATCAATAAGGTTAGGAAAACTTCAGTTACAATACCATTTTAGCTTGGATATTAAAGAGATTCTCACAGAACTTATGCTGTAAAATGTACAATATATAACCTTTATTTATTCAGGGAGGGTCAGTTAAGAGCAAGCTCTCATTTCCAATTATGCCCTGATTACAAGCCATACAAAATTACAACACATACGAAACCACCGAACATAGCAATTAATATACACTATACAGTTGCAATACACAGTACATGCATCAAACAGTTACAGGATGTTAAACTCTATATGCACATGTACATTCAGAATACATGGCTTCATAAAGAAGACATTTAAAGTGATTTAATGGAATTAGGCTGTGCAATTTTGTTAGAAACTGCAGGCTATTCCATTTACATGGGGCATAATATTCAAATGCAGTTTTGCCTAATTCTGTCCTAACAAATGGAATATTTAGGACCAAGGAGTCATTAGTGCGAGAGACATAGTGATACGATAAAAACATTCAGCAAGCTTGTTAAATATACAGGCAATTTGTTAAGCAAGGCTTTGTAGATACATATATATACCTACATATACGTACATATACATATGTTGATAAAGGTGACAGATACTAAATTCATCATCAGATATAAAAAGCAAGAAGCAACCCTCAAATATCAAATATTTTAAATAACGCACCATGTTTACATTAAGAATTGACCCCCAAAAAAGTTAGTTTAAAGTACTTTTCCACGATAAAAAAGTAATTTATTAAAAGATCGATTTCTGGGTTTTTATTGATCGATATCAGATCACTCAAAGATCAATTTTAATTGGAGAATTGATCACTTTAACCCAACCCTACTGTTTTTTCTGGTACTTTCAGTTCACGGATGACTGCATACCTTTGGCTACATACATTGGCTTGTAGTAAGACAGAATTTAAATGTTATGTTAACTCCATGTTTAACAGAGTTTTAGATGCAGACTTGATGTTGGAGGCTCGTCTATTGTCCTTCTCCCACCTCAATGTTAATTAAACTTTTATCTAGTTCTGGTTTCTAAGCCAGAATATCGTGTGACGTTGTCGTCGGCTTGAATGAGTCTGAGCCTTCTTTCGGTCGTGCTGCAGATTTTCCAGCAGTGTCCGGACTCCCCTGGCGGATCCTCGTCCCTGATCTAATAACTCGGCAGCTCACAGCGGAGAGTAAAAGCAGAGCGCTGGCGGCTGATAAAAAGACTCTTCACTGAGAGTCAAAGAGCCGCTCTGCAGCAGGTGAACTGGTGCTTAGATTAAAGATGGATGGAGGCTCAAGTGTTTCTGATTCAACCTGCCGCGCTGAATTACTTCCCCCACCTATACTGCAGAACAAGGTTTTTTATTTTATTTTCCTCAGGCCACCATCAGTGCCTTGTTTCTGCAACCAATCAGACGACTCCTTTGTGAAGTCTGGCATAAAAGCAATAAGTTACTCTCATAAATAAATATCAAATAACTAGCAAAATGTAAAAAAGAATCCTCCATTGTGCATGCCAGCGGTGGGTTTTCTATATTTGGGAGAATTTCAATGCCCTGATTTGTGCCTTTTCTTTTTCAAAAGAATATATTAGCATGGAAAATAAAACTCTGAAATCAGTTTTGGCAAATAATCATAGGTTCGGTGGAAAAAAATACCAAATTGAAGTTAATGGAAGGCTGTAAACAAACAAAACAAAAACCCCAGAAAACAACACGATTAAAATGCCACATATACTGTAAAACATGTCATTGCAGTGGTGTAGTCTACGTGGTACGCAGGTATACACAGTATACCCACTAAGAAATCTCCAGGATTTCCATATACCCACTTAAAAATGACCAATGACACGCAACAACATAGTTTTGTGACAGAATTTTCACTTAAGATATTAGTATTCACAAATACGGGGTCGACTAATGTGACAGTAAACTAAACTAACACTGCAGAACATGCAGAGAGACTTTTTCTCATCTTTCAACCCACTCCACGCTGAGTGCAGTGCGTAGTGACGGAGCCCAAATGCTCCCCCTACACTAACGCCAGTATCATCCCTTCACCGCACATTTAAGACAAATATGAGTAGCCTATTTTATTTTGTCCTCGTTGCTTTGGGGTCAACGTTTGTGATCCAGGCTTAGTTCCCTGATGCAAAAGCCCCCTTACTGCTATATAGTCCATTTTATTTTTTATATATTTTGGATGTCATCTGTGGTTTTCCCACCATAAAACTGGTGCATACAAGTGTATCAGAATGCAGGACATTAAGTCTTTGATGCTCAAAATAACCATGGGGGAGGACACCCAGACCATATATTATATTTATGTGGTAGCCTACAGTATACCCACTACAATACATTAGACTACACCACTGTGTCATTGGGAGTGCATAGGCCGATATATTTACACTACAGTCGGTTGATTTAGCCCCTTGTAAACTTAGCTAGCTAGCTCTAGTGTTAGCTGGTAACTTAAGGGAAAGTTTGCCGATTTTCTGTACTGCCGTACATGCAGATAAATGGCGCCACTACCTGGATGTCCACATTTACCTGCCAGTAAATCTCCGCCAAATGAGTGGCGTCAGGCAGTTGAAAACCTGCAAGTTTCCCTCTTTAGCGTTTAGCTTAGCAAAGCACCATTTAAAAAAATGGCACTGACACTGGCTTGGCCGTGTCATCCTCCACAGCTCCACCCTCTCGTCCAAAACATCTTCACGTCCGGTTTCAAAAGACAAAAATTGTCAAAACTCAAGGCTTCAAAACAGAAGTCCAGAAAGTCTTTAGGTGACAAATCAAGGTTTAAGTCGTGGGTGGCCAGACATGATTTTAAGCCAATGTGGAGGTGGAAGAAGTAGTAAAAGTAGTAAAAACACAGTGTACAACGGGCTGAAACACTGCTTCCTATTAGCGCTATAGGGGCGGTACTTGACGTTGTGTTTTCAGCTATATTTTATCTTCTTTCGAGCTTCAACTCATTTCAAGAAAACTTCTGCAAAAGTTTAAATTATCTCCCTGTCTGACAATTATCTTTTTCAGAGAACTTGTCTCGGCCGGTGACCATTTTAAAAATCTTCCCTCTAAACGCCGAGATAATAACTGTGCTAATCAGGAGCTCAGTGTGAAGAAAGGTGTCACACAAACGAGCAACTGTGATATTGCTTTAAAACGCTGTGAATCAGTGTGGAAGTTAGATAGCCGGTCGAACTACGTTCCATCCAGCAGATGATGACAGTGGTGCTCAGGAGGAAATTAAATGTCAAGCTACTGCCTTAGATTTCTGCGAAATGGAGCGCTAATTACAGACAAAAGCTGGAAATGCCAGGCCCTGTCTCTGTCTGTCACTTTCTCCTCTCAGTTTGACCCGTGAAGATAAAAGAAGACATCTAGAGAGACCTCTCGCCTCCTCCTCCCTGCAGATCTGCCTCACAGTCTGTATAGAGTTTAGAAACGTGTCTCCTAGGGACAGACGTGTCACTGTGTCGCCATTGAGGCTGAAATCGGACGATTTACACCTGCAATGACTCAACAAAGCTCTGAAAATAGTTTCTGGGAGAGCAAGTGAATAAATAATCCACCGTGTGTCTGTGACTCATCGCCAACAAAACCCAACTTCACACCAAAAAAAAACAACCTTCCAATAAGTGTTTGTGCAGCAGCTATCCAGGTCCTCATATAGCATCGTCCAAAGTTCACGTGTGTGAGTCAGCATTTACAAAAAGCAACAGGTGAGCAGGTTATGGTTTATTTCATCATCACTGTCATCGTTAATGTTAATGGATAAAAGGAATTCTTTTATCCAATTTTATTTCAGGTCTACTTTGAATTCAAATGTATATGTATTGGAATTGTCTTCACAAGTCCTCCAAACCAATAAGACGATATAGGACGTTTATTCCTAATTCCCTTTAATACGACCCACAGGAGCGTTTCTTAAATTAGTGCCCCCCCCCAGCAGTGACTGTAAATACGACCTCATATCTAACGGTTAGGGTTGAGGGAAATGGCGGACCCAGAAATGCAGAGACAGCAGGGCGGTGGTGAGTTTGAGGATTTAATAAAAATAAAAGCGATACAACCAAAGGAGTCCTGAAGACAGCAGGCAAAAATAGTTCCAAAATGCAGAGGAAGCCAAAAGACCAGGAATCCCAAAAACTGGAACACCGAGACAAAGGGTACAGGTCCTATACCCTGACCAATCGGCTATCCTAACCTTAACCACTCGAGGTGAAATGCCTAACCCCAACCAATCAGGCTGCTTCGTACGGCGGGTCTTGGCGTGGCCATAGTGGGATTTCTAATTTTGCGCTCAGGAACGGGTGAAAGACATCAGGGTGGGGCAGACAATCACAAAGGCGGGAAAACACAAGGTAGGAAAGACTACAAAATAAAACAGGAAACAGAAACATACACAAACATGACAATGACATGTCGTTAATGTTGTGAAACTGTCACAGTTTAGCACAAAAACTACAGTTATGTTTAGGCACCAAATTAGCAACTTTTGCTGTTATCTATTTGAAGCAGTTCATTAACAGTGAAACCAAATACAAACAAAGAAAGTACAGGCCCATTTAAATTAGCTGACTCAATCGTACAAGTGTGGGATTTTATTTAGGCCTAGATGTTACTGCCCAGGCTGTTCTCATTAACTATTCATGCATATAGCTATAAAAAGTAAAGCACTGTAATGTGTATGTCTTCCACGTATTTATTACTGTCAGCACCACATTGACTGCTGCTGTATAAGATCGATAAGAATGCGAAGATCTGTGTAGGGAGGTGGTCGGGGTGGATGTTTGGGTCCTAAACACACAACTTTCTTGCAGGCGAGCGGAGTTCATGTCCCTGAAGAAGTTAAGGAGAAAACACCCAGGAAACAGGTGTTCATGTCCCAGGAGTACTAGTTAAGGTGGACCGGTGTTTTAACCTAAACCACAATCTTTTTTTTCTGATCTTAACGTTGTTTTGGTGCCTAAAATGAAGACAGTCACCTTTTGTCGACTAAACAAGCCGCTAAAACGTCATGTGACCGGTCGTCACTTGACCGGCGATGAAAAGGATGTGCATACGTTGTTTTTTGTACGATATAATCAGATGTGCAGCGACTACAATTATTTCAAAATGTGGCTGCACGCTAGCCTGACAAGCCAGACCCACATCCAGATGTTGGGTCTGGGAACTCCCCATTGACAGGGCTCAATCTGAGGGGCGGGATAAACGGTTGTCTTTCAAATTCCCTCTGCACGCAATAGGATAGCGCTCCAACCAACCAGAGCAACACTAGTTGGTAGATTAAACTTTAAACTTCGAACACATCTTCCTTTTTTAAGACTGTCTTCAGTGCCGTTCTTTGTTCTTTTCTCAAAGAAAAGCTGAACTCCAAGTTTTCCAAGTCTGCCAAAGCCGATTCCAAAGACCGCTGTTCGCCAGCAGCAGCAGCGGCCATCTTCTTTGTTTTCAAGTAGCGGGAACATCGCAACTCTGCCGTCATTATGTTAAGCCCCGCCCACCGACTCTATACACGATGTGATTGGCCTGACTAGAGTTTGGTTTTTCCAGCTCGCAAGCCAACGGAGAGTTGCTAGACTGACCCTGGCTGACCCGACCTTGTGTGTGTGTGTGTGTGTGTGTGTGTGTGTGTGTGTGTGTGTGTGTGTGTGTGTGCTAACAGTTTCTCTCTAGAAACTAGGAGACCCTGTGAGGAGAGAATAAAAGACACTAAACTAAACTCAGATCAGGGTTCATTTTCAGACGAGATCTTGGTAGACCAGCTCTGACTTTATGTATCTTGTCAGGGAAACTTAGATGCTGTTCGTGAACCAACAATTGTGTTGTAACCTCTTATGCTGGACTCAGTAAACTTTGCTTAACTGAACTCTTTGTCTCAGATTGATCCTTGTGTTCTAGTAAACTTAAGTCTGATGTAAGAAGGCGGGGGAATTAATAAATTGGAGTCAGATTTGACAGGCCTTAGGGCCTTATTTTTGACATAATTCCCTCGACAACTGGCTCCCAGTCAAGGCTAGAATCGATTTTAAGATTCTGCTCCTAGTATATAAAGCTCTCAATGGCCTTGCACCTCAGTATATTAGAGACATGCTTGTTAGATTTGAACCAGCAAAAACCCTCAGATCCACGGGCAGTGGTCTCTTAACCATCCCTCGCTGTAAGTCGAGAGCAGGGGAGGCTGCTTTCTGTGTCTATGCCCCAAACATATGGAACTGAGAGAGGCTTCCACACTGAAACCTTTTAAAAAGGGCTAAAAACCATGCTTTCTACAAAAGTTTATAAATAACTGAGTTTGACGCTGTTCAATGTTAATATTGGCCCGACGTTCTTATGAAAGAAACTGGCATTAAAAACATACATACATGCAAATTACATACATGAAAATAAGATCATACAAATAAACACATTTGAAGGGATAATGCACTGCCGGGCTGTTCAATTAAAAATGTGGGCCAGATTTTAAAACCACGAAATGTAGATTGGCCAGACTTTTGGCAGCCCATTTAAAACGTGTTGGCCAAAAGGCCAAAAGTCTGGACAATCTACAGCAGCAAACGTTTGTGTGTGTCTGTGTGTGTGTGTGTGTGTGTGTGTGTGTGTGTGTGTGTGTGTGTGTGTGTGTGCGCGTGCGTGCGTGCATGCATGTTCTATACATGTTTTGTATATATTTTGTATGTTTTTTATAGTTTAACTGAGTTTTATTTCATGTCGCTTTTGTACAAAGCACATTGTGTTACATTAACTTGCATGAAATGTGCTATAGAAATAAAGTTTGTATGATTGATTGATTGATCATATGAACCGTTCAGGAGAATGCGTTGAATTGCCAGTGATTGTGGCTATGAAGCAATTTTGTCGCTCTTTTGTTAACACTTCTTGTAGTTTTTCCCAAGTCGGAGGAATCGTTTTTCAGACTCCGCTGCTCGTAATTACTGAACGAACCTGACATTAGCTCGCCAACCAACAAGTGCTCACTTTGTCACCACAATGCTTCCATCACCACGTATGGATTTGTCATAAAACTTGTTTGCGGTAGTAACTGAAACAGGCCCGAGGCTGCGGCTGGCTTTTCAACCTCCCAGTGATGCATAAGAGATTTTTTTTCCACCCTCAGTTTTCATTAAACAGGTCACAGGGACTGTAGGCATCCAGGAACAGTCAAAAGCACCTCTGTAATTGACAATAAAAACAATAAAAACAAGTTGTGAATGGAGATGTGGAGACGGCAGTCAGTGCTAATATCTCACATCTTTAAAAGTTGAGGCTGCTTGAGTTTTTAATGTACTGTAGAGAGCAGCGGTTGCTGTAATAAAATGTAATGAAGCTCTGTAATCAAAGGCAATTCCACAAACACACAGAGAGAAATAGAGCTGCAGAAAACACAGCTAATAACACTGTAAGTAAAACAAAGACACACAGTCTAGTAGTGGTAGTACAGTGCTGGCAGTAGGATAGAATGAGAAGAAGGAGTAGTAGTTTCAGTAGCTAGTAGCAGTAACCATATTACATTGAGTCTAATTAGTTCAGAGGTCCGGATCATAGACCGTATATAAAGATGGACGATCCACATTCTCCCGCTGTACAAAAGTGTAGCCAAAATATCCCGGATATGGCAGCTGCCATCTTGTAATTTAGGAATCAGAGTCTGTGCAGTAGTGATCGGGCATTGGAGCCGCGATATCGATGTCCCGCCCATACATCCGTCCGATCAATCACGAGTCACTCCCAGCTGATGTTTCACCCCGTTTTTATAGCATCAATCTGTTTTCCATCTGTTTAATAGTTTCCCATGCCAAAAAAACACCCCTTATGATTTTGTTGACCTCTGACTGTTCCTCTAACATCCTTAGGCCAAATGTTTAACAAGACATTTTTAAATCTCAATCCGCCTTGACCAGTTTGGGGGGAAGAGGAGAGAGAGAGAGAGACAGAAAGAGAGAGAGAGAAGGGAGAGATGCAGATATACAGAAAGACATAAATATGACTCCAACACATTTATTGTCTGCCATGACTACTGCAGCCTGTAGGGGGCGCTACTAATGCATCACGACTGCAGGGACACAAAGTAGTTTCAGTTTACTTTTGATCATTAGATCAACACATTTGGATTATATCATCATGAACAATCTGTGACATCTTAACCAGTTCAACTGTGTGTGTGTGTGTGTGTGTTTTATATTTTTTTTATTATTTCAGGACAATGCACATTGATGATGATGATGATGATGATGAGACGTTCAGAGTTACAGAGGAAGAGTGAGTATCATCATCATCGCAGAGCTGCTCTTTGATGTTAATGTCATGTTCACCGGCTGCAGCGGCCTGGCAGCTCCACACACACACCCACACACACACACACACACACACACACACACACACACACACACACACCTCTGCGCTATACTTGTGAGCAACTCCACCGATATCATGCGCTCTCTATCCTCTAACCTTAGACACCATCACTTTCCAAACATGATTTTACTTTTCTACAATATGTCCTCACTCTTTCAGGTCAAAACATTGGTCCTCACAAAGATATAGGTACAAGAGAGCACACACACACACACACACACACACACACACACACACACACACACACACACACACACACACACACACACACACACACACACTCACACTGCTGTCAGATCAGTACACTGAGAGGAAATCCTCCTGGGAAAGTTGGTGTGCCAACTGTCTCTCTCACGCACACACAGGATATGAATAAATGAATACACACACATCCCTGAACGCACACTTCTGTCTCTCTTTATCATCATTTGACTTTTTAAGCTTTATTGGCCCGATGTTCTTATAAAAGAAACTGGCATTAAAAGCTTACATACATGCTAATTACATACATGAAAATAAGATCATATAAATAAACACATTTGAAGGGATAATGCACCTCTGGGCTGTTCAATGAAAAATTCATTTGGGCCAGATTTTAAAACAACAAAATGTAGATTGGCCAGACTTTTGGCAGCCCAACATGTTTGTGTGAGAATGAGAGGAGAGAGAGAGAGACAGACAGAGAAAAACAAACAAAAGACTATCATGATGCTTTTGATTTGATCTTCATTATTTGCTCCAGAATCAGACTCTTTGTTGAAAGTTTTTTTTTGCATTCTTTGATTTTTCATTTTCATTACAGGCTGTAATTGTTTCCTTTCATCTTTTGTAATCCGTCGTCATTTTGTTACGGACTTCTCTTGTCACAATTTTTTTTTACATTAATACGAATTTGGAAACTCATTTTTATTCTTATGCTTCTGCTTAGAAATACATCAGCTGAGCATTGACTCCGACTCGTTTGGTAACTCGAATACGATGCTGCGAAGGGGGTTCAGAGTTATTGCTTTTCATGTTGTTGAGATGAACTGCGTCTTTTTTTCCTTCGCTAAAAGAGATACTGCGTGGGAAAGACAAGAGGCTGCTGAAACAATTGTTCAGTTGTTGGACTGATCTGCGCGTCTCGCTGCTTTAAACCGGAGGAGGACAGACAGTTTGACAGCAGCTTGTGATGGTGATGATACAGCATGTGTCAGTCTGTCAATCCACAAGTAAAGACACAAAGAAGGGAAAAAACAAAATGGGGCATTTTGAATGTGTTAAATTGATATTTGTTGTTACTAGTATCTTCTTACCATCATTATTTCAATATAATATATACAATATATGTATATGTATATAATGTGTCACTTTCAACGTCGTCAGGGGCGGATCTAGAAAAATATTCATGAGGTGGCGAGAGGGGGGGCAGGAATTTTTGAGGGGTGGCAAGATATGGCAGACGTATATATACTGAATTTACAGTTTGATGATAAATAGTATGTACACACTACAAAAGGGCACAGGCTGCCATTTACAAACTCATACAGACAAACTTAATCTCTTGCATTTGAGGTGACCATACAATGTGATCTCACTTAATAGGAGATAGAAGTATGATAGAAGTAAGTGGTATTGTCACAAGACAGGCATTACGGTAAGACACAGGTGATAAGTGGCAGATGTGTGAGAGGGGAAGCAAACTGTTTTTGACTGACTGCAGTCGGACATTGGAGATTCACGCTCGTAAATGGCCAAATTGGCCATAACTTTTAATTCATTGCTGCCAATTGGGGTGGCAGCAGGGGTGGCAAGGCTTTCTTTTAGGGTAGCATTTGCCACCCTATGCCATCCCGGTACATCCGCCCCTGAACATCATAAATGCAACAGAAAATTGTTAGTAGACAGTACAAAGCAGCGTGGAAGCCAGTGAAAAAGTAGCAGAAGTTACCCACAGAGTAACATGAATGAAAAATGATTTGGAAAGATAAGGAAAAGAAAATGTATGGATGTAAATATGTTCAGTTCATGGAAAAAGTGGTTCTATACATAGCTGGAACTGAAATATATGTATTGAATACCAGAACCCCAATAAAAAGGAAATTAAAATGGGCGCCTGCTCACCTGGTAGAGTGCACACCCATATAAAGAGGCTTAGTCCTCGCCGCAGCAGCCACGGGTTAGACTCCGACCTGCGGCCCTTTGCTGAACGTCATCCCCCTTTCATGCTAAGCTGTCCTGTCAGAAATAAAGGCCTAAAATGCCACCCCAAAAAAAGTTTAGGAAAAGAGGTATATCAAAAGTAGGGAAAAAGGTATAGGAAAGAAATGGAAAAGAGGACATAAAACAAAATATTTGGAGAGATACGGAAAAGAAAATGTATGGATGTATTGAAAGATTTAGAGAAGAAAAGAGAGATAAGTGAAAAAAGTTAAGGATGCAAAATGAAAGGAAGGAGCTGATGGAAAAAAATGTGGCCTAAATGTCTTTTTTTTATCGTTTTCAAAATCCAACCTTTACAAACCTGTAGATGTATGTAATGAGAAAAGTACAGATTTATATTAACACTTAGTGTGTGTGTTTGATGTTTTATGGTGAAATAAACTGGATGTATGAAGAGTTTAATCTTTCACTCTGTGTTTATGATGCCTTTTGCGTGCTTTATGTCTTTCTGTCACTTCCTTGTTGCTGCTTCGGGTTTTGGTGTTGTGGATGAATTTCCCTGCAGGCTAAAATAAAACCGGCTCTGCCGTTATCTAATCTGCTGCAGAATGATGTGTGAGCTGATGGATTCATGATAAAAAAAACGCACAAAACACATTGGGATCAGACCACCGGTCACATCGGTGGCCCCAGACCTGTCGTTGGAAGTCTGAATCCCTCTCAGTGGGAGGGATTGGTGGGAGGATTAAGATGCAGCCTCGGGGGTTGAAAAACCTCTTCCTGCTGCAGTCTTAAGTGCTCTGAGACGGCGCGCTGGTCATGAATTAGTGTCACTTTCACCCAGCGTTCACCAACTTCCTGCATTAACGTCTACGAGGAGCGACGCGTCATATTAGAGGGCCCTCGTGGTTGCCGCTCCCCGTCAGCCTCTTTCAGCTTCTGCCAAGATATCCGACAAATTAAATCCAGATTTGTTATTACCGCGCTGGTGCTTCGGGGTCCGACACGGGGAAGGGTTCGCCGCGCTAATCTGAAGGAGCCGCTGCATCGTTCCTCCGTTAATGCAATTACGACGGGGTGTGATAAGAGGCTGGGTCACAGGAGCGCTCCTATCGCTGCCATCCCCGGGAAAAAACTTAATGCAAAACATGCAATCTTCCTTTCTAATGACAGGCCAGCGTTAGTGTGGCGTGACAGTAAAACAACACGCGTTAAGAAGAGACTCGGGGTCCTGCAGGAGCGGGATTAAATGCACTCCGGGCGGTAATCAATCTGCATTGTTTACAGCCGCTGTCTGCCTGATGAGGAGCCCCGCTGCACTCCCGCCAAGATTAGATGCAGTTTGGTGGGCATGAAGAATCAGTCAGGGGAAGCCCCCGTCCAGCGGCCGGCCAGCTGGCTGCAGCAGCAATATATCAGAGCCGACAGCTACACGGGCTAATGTTACATTGAGAGGCGGAGGGAGGAGTGAGGGTGGGCGGAAAAATTTGTAAAGGGGGTTTCAGTTTGTTCTGAAGATGACAGTCCGCTGCCGGCTGTAATTCTTAAAATGATGCAAATGTTCAACAGGCTGAAGGAGCAACTCGTTCACTTCGGTTCTGTGTTTACTCTAATTTATTTTATATATATATTTTACACAGCAGAGAGGTACGGTGGCTCGGCGGTTAGCACCAGAGCCTTACTGTTACCCCCAGACAGTTCAGGGGGTAACAGTTTCCTCGTTTCCTCAGATCGAGCTCCCTCAGAGTGGCTTTGGAGGAAAAGTTAGTTAAGATATCCTACGAAACACGGAGGCCGCCTGCTGGTCACGTGAAGCCGGCTACAGTGGCTACGGACCTCTGTCATGGCTCGGTTGTATCGTTAGTAGTTAGCAGTTAGTAGATTTGTTTAGCCGTTTCAGAGCTCTGTGACACCTGCTATGGTGCTCCGCATGATGCTCAGTCGGGTCAGTGGTAGATGGTGGTTCAGTTAAAGGGGAATTCCGGCCGATTTTTACCTGAATCTTGATTGTTAGACGTCTACGTCTACTTTCTAAAAAAGTTGCTGCAGCTAATGGCCAGAGCTCCCAGCTAGCTAAAATGCCAGTTGTGGGGGCATGTTCTAAAGAGTGCCTTTTGCCTCTTAACAGACACAAAATGCAATTAAAAATTCTGTGCGACATGAAGAGGGCCCTTACGTGACAACAAGATGCGTTTTCAACTCAGACATCGTGAAGAAACCGTTTAAATTCAAAGTTTGTACTGTCACCTGCCTTGTCTCAATCCTGCTGGTAGCTAGCTCGGCCTGCTAGCTGCACAGCGGCGTCCGGGATGAGGGGGCTTCAGCCAGATCACAATCTGAGCATACGTGGCGGCTAAAGTTAAGTTTAGGGCCCACGTGTTAGTTAAAACTAGTTAAGGTTAGGAAAAAGATTGTGTTTCGGATTCAAACACTCCCAAGGAAAGCGTATTTCGTGGGTGAAAGTCTTTTATTTTCCCCGGGAAGCAAACTCTGCTCCCTGGCTTTAAAGGGCCGTGTTTTTAGGACCCACCCATCCAACCCCGACCGCCTCTCCATACAGTCCACAGCGATCTTATACAGCAGCAGTCAATGTGGTGCATACAGTGCATCAGAATTACAGTGCTTAACTTTTCGTAGCTATATGAACGTATGCTTCATGAGAAGAGCCTGAATTAGTGCAGGGTTGGTGCTTCCATCCCCACCTCATCCTGGGCAGGACACCCAAAATGATGGCTCCGTCTGGGTTGGAGAGGAAGGTATGCAACTCTGCTGTTTATTTATCATTTGAAGATCTTGCAAGATGCATGGAAAGAGGGAGAAAGGGGACAGAAGAAAGTAGGTAGAGGAGGAGGTAGGGAAATCAAGACGGATATAAAGGGAAGGAAGGAGGAGACAGGAAAGGCAAAGACATGTCGGAAAATGAAAGGTAAGGGAGGAAAGAAGGATTAAGGGAGGAAGAGGCAGGTAAAACAGTAAAGGGAAGAAGTAAGAAAGGAGGTAATAGGAAAGAGACAGGTGGGAATGGAAAGAAAATGGAAAAGGAAAGGAGGATGTAGAGCAGAAAAGGTGCATGTACAGAGGATAGGAAAGGATAATGTACAGGCTAAATAAAAAAGGGTTTGAAGAAAGGAAGGTGAAATGAAAACAGCATCCAGAGAACAAAATGAGTATGTACAAATAGTAAAGGAGGAGAAAGGGAGTCTGTAGGAAATAAGCAGGTAGACAGTTGGTAAAAAAAGAAGAGAAAAAAAGGAGGGAATGAGACAAAAATACACTCCTAAAAAAAAGTAGAAGAGCGTTTTAATTTTAGTATTTTTTTAACTATTTTGCTTTCTGAAAAAAATCAATTTAATTGAACATCTCATTGTGCCTTGAGATATGTGTGATATTGTGCGTTGAAATGACACAGAGTGATCAGGTCACCTAGTAACTTCACTATCGTTTCTATTTCGAGAGCTCACAGTTCGTAGTCATGTATTCGTTATGTAACCAGTATGTGACAAAATAAGAATTCAGTCAATGTCAGAGAGGAAAGGAAGTTTTTATGTTCAAAACTTCAAAAGATAAAGATTGTTGGATTGGAGGTGTCTGAGCGGAGATTGGTATTGATGGAAACAACCTGGGGAGAGACGAGAGGGCCGGAAATTTGAGCGGCAGCTTTTTAAAACCTACTTCCTCCTCTTTGCTGCGGTGTGACGAAGAGCCTAAGGCGACAGAAGAGGAGATGGATTGCACACTTGGCTGTGATTGGACCAGTGGCCGCACCTTGAAAAACACAACCAACGCTGTGTCAACTGGCTGTTGACTTTTTGATGAGAAGGGGGGGGGTGATGATGGAGACAAACTAGTCTCGCTAGACTAGTCTCGCTTTGCCAGATCTTCCTCCACAGCGCTGAGGAGGAAAGTCTGACTAGTCCACACAGCATTCCTGAATGAGAGGAAAACGTGCTCTGGTTTATTGGCATTTCTTTAAACCAATCACAATCATCTTGGGTGGTGCTAAGTGCCAGACAGAGCCACGGTGCTTCTGCAAAATAGCCTCAGGAAGGAACTTGTTTTGGTGGAACATGTGTACGTTCAAAAGTAGTTTTAGTCGTGCAACAGAAAACTCAGATTGGACAGATAGTCTAGCTAGCTGTCTGGATTTACCCTGCAGAGATCTGGGGAGCAGTTAACCATAGTCCTCATAAACACAAAGGAAGAAGAACTTAACAGACATCCTGCCTAAATGAGGGACATCCGATGGAATTTCCTGGAAATGAAACGTCGTCGATAAAGACTAGTTGCTCTTATACTTCACCTTACTTCCTGCTTTGCTCCCCGTCATAACTGCTACGGCCACTAGAGGGCGCCGCCACTATCAACCTAAAAATGACACGCAATTGTTGCTGGAACAAATTACTTATGTGGGCGCAATATACTGTATAGAGCATTCAATCATGACAAATAAAGCAGCTCGTTGACTATAAAGCTCTGTTTATACTGCACCATATATTCAACTATTCATGTTTATTGTGTTCTGTACTTTCAGCAGATAATAACTTTACTGTGTGGTGTATGTCACGATTGAAGACTGGAGAGGAGGCTTTTAAAGTGCACAATGTGTGTCTTTATTAACAAAACAACACCAAAACATACTCAAAACCAAAATAAATAAATATATATATATATATATATATATATATATATATATATATATATATATATTAAACTGAGCAACATGGCATCATGACTTTGCGTAAACATACACGCCACTTTCCTAAAGCCAAATGGCGTGTTATCTGTACGCATTTTGTTTTTTTCCTCAAACATTGCATGTCCTTTTGTCGCCAATCTCGTTGATGAACAAGCTGTATTACTTCACAGAGAGTTTACGTCGGGGGATGATATTGAGTCCCGACTAGATGTATTTTTGTCAGAAAAATTATGATACATACTTTTTCTCTGATTAGTATTAAAACTGTTTGCATTGTAAACAAGACAAAATACTGTTGCTACTGTCTCCATGTGGTGTCTGGGAGCCACTGTCTGTCCTTGTCTACAGCACGGTGTGATGCTGGCGAAAGAGCAGGCGCTCCTTGACTGAGATAACGGACTTCATCGACTCTTTATTATGACTATAGAGTTTTATCACATTCTACGTTGTATTACAAAAGCTGTTGTAATAGGCTTATTTGGGAGTCACTTTCTGTACTTATGCTGTGAGTGCTGTAAACTGACCCTACTTGCAAGTAAACATTATTTGATATAACTTCAGTGGTCTCTGTCTATTCTTGATAATGTAATTATCCTAAGAATTTTCATTTCCAGATAACCGATTTGAGAGGCATTTACTTCAAAGTCGATCAGATATGTAGATACCTTATCCGTCCTCATATCACTAACGTCCACCATCATGGACATGCTTTTACATCCCAACAGATTCTTAATGGCGCACTACGTTTTTTGCAAACTGCAGTTTTCTTTACAACATTGGTGCGGATCATATTAGTAAAGCCACTGTATGCAGCGCCGTCAGAAGAGTGAGACTCGCTCTGAAACGTTTTTTAAACGTTTTTGTAGTGTTCCGTGGACACAAACCAGTGAGAGCCATTAAAAAGAATTAAAATGATTAGAAATTATATTTCCGTTAATGATCATGGTGCTGCAGGCTCAGAATGGGATTATCTTACTTTTTCGCCTGCAGGATTGCACCTAAATAAAATTATAGGTGTTAATACCATTCCAGTTTTCACCAGTAATATTATATCTGTGATTAAATATGAAATGAATACACTGTCAATGCTTACGCATTGACTCGAGCAGCAATGTTCTCCCACACCAATTCTCTGTCCGCCGATCAGTTTGTTTGTGGTTGTTACCAGGGTGAATGGTAGTATCATGGCTCCATTCATGCTGCCTCTTTTTAATTGTGGTGGTGCACTTGCTTAGCTCTGAGTCAACCTACTCCGAGTTGATTGAACCAACTCAAATCAGCTGTTCTGGAACCGAAAACTCAGTTTCCCATCTGAGGGTAAATCAACTCAGACATCAGAGGGCTATTTCACAAAACCAAGATAAGGGGTTAAGCTGGGATTTCCCAGTTATCCTGGCTCAATTTAGCCTTGACTCGGTTGCACAAAAGCAGAGATTTATTTATTAGGAGATTTATTCTGTGCAGCTAGCCTGCTCCTGACCAGCCTACCAGCCAGGATTTATTAACCCTGGAGCCTTTTCTGATCACCCAGGAGTGGTTTTACCCTATTGCTATCAGCCTGGATTAAAATACAACAGGTGCATATTGCTGTTCATTTAAGTACTGTTATTATTTAAAGTTGTGACCATTATTTCTTTTTCTAATTATTCATGTGTCAGTCATTGTTACTGTTATATTGCTGTATGAAGACTGCTGTTCATATTGTTGTCAGAAGTTTGATGAATATATTATGGCAGCTGTTGAGATAATTAGAAAAGGCTGATACAATTTCAAATGGGTTTTAAATGAAGTCTGTTACTAAGGGCAATAGATACAATGCTGTACATGTGTGTTTCTATAGTGGACCAATGCACCTTGAATTATTTTAGTTTTTAAATTCGTTAACAATAAAGGATTATGTTTATTCCTCTTCCATGTGCATTGTATTTGGCATTCTTAGCACACAATTTGTGTTTGTCTTTTCTGTAGGGAGGGGCTGGGCAATCCTAAGGTGTAGAACAATAGGTGCGATAGTTCTGAAGGCCTATGTCTAATAATAAAGTAACAAATAAATTAAAACAATAACCTACAACATTACACTGAAATTAAGGATTAAGAGGACACCAAACTTAATTTTGGGAACAGGGCCCAGTGAAAAGGGAGAAAGGAAGCCTTTCAACAGTGTACTTGTGCACATTTTTTGGGGTTGCTTTGCTAACTCAACAAGAGCCAACAGGAAAATGTATTGCGGGCCACTAAATGGAAAGCAACAGACAGACAGCATCATGTCAAACATACAAAAAGGTGTACTTTCATTCTCATTTGTTTTGTTAAAGGCACTAATCGGCAATTTATGAAAGTTTGATTTGAACTAATTGGCAATTTGGAACAGAAATTAAATTAGTTTAATCAAATTACGTTTACAATCTCGTACATGTCACCGTGAGGCAAACTGTATGGAGAAAATGTATTACATATCCTGTGAATATTGTGTTTTATATTATAAAGGCTGGACCTGTACGTCAGAGAGCTCACCTGCCTGGATGAGGTGAGGTAGGAAGGGGAAGGAAAGGAAAGGAAGAAAGCGGTAGGAAAGAAAAAAAGGTGGGAAAGCATGTAGGAGGTAGGGAATAAAATGGAGAGGAGAAGAAAAAGTCAGGAAGAAAGAAAATGAGATAGGAAAGGAAAAATAAATCAGTGGTGATCTTCTTGGATTGGATTGTAACTCACTTTTGGACAAAACCCTTTGCTAATGAAAAGTGGAAAGGAACACGAGATAGGAAAGAAATTAAGAGGTGGGAGAAGAGTAGGGAAGGAAAGACAGATGTAGCCGGGTAAAGGAGGAGGTTGGCAAGTAGAAAAAGAGTGGAGAGAAAGATTTTTGTCTGCTATTTCAGCACTGAATTCACTTGTAAGACTTCTTTTTTACTTTCTTACTTATTTATTTTTTATTTATACAACTGCGCAGAGTTAGAATATGGGCTGCTCCACAAAACTCTCTGTATTTCTCAGTATGGCTACGTTAACTAAATGGTGTTCGCCGGACTACACAATAGTGAAATGAATGAATTTATCATGGGGGGGACAGAAACTACGCACTATAGCTTTAACCAACTAAAAAGTACTGAAGACAAATGCAAACATAAGGACAACGGGGTGTGGAAGTCAAGATCAGTGGTGTATGAGAGTGTATGAACGCAACGACCAATGTCAGGTCCATGGTGTGAATGTTAAAGCTATGGTGTGTAGTTTCTGTCGCCCCCCATGAGGAATTCTAAGTAATGACAACAAAACTGTCATCGCGTCCACATGATACAAGCCTTCCGTGATCGCGCACCTCCCTCCTCCTCCACACAGTTGCTAGTAGCCAAGGAGGACACGGAGGATTAAAAATACATGATGGACTCTTCAGAAGAGGTCATTATCTTCACTTGAGTTTCTGAGCGCGAAGGTCGCCGGACGCCACAATCTTCTGAACATAGTCCTACTGAGAAATCCAGAGAGAGTTGTGTGGCGCTGATAGGCTTAATTAGCTTTGTAGCAACTCATATGGCTGGAATGTAACGGACGTTCATTAGTATCAAAAAGTTACGCACTAAAGCTTTAACAAAAGAAGCAACGCAATAAAAACGCAATCTCAGGTAGGTGAAAGGGTGATGGGAGAGACACATTGGCCTCTGGGAAGGCGGGCTTAAGTAGCAAGGCCAGTTACCCCGTTAGTACCTTGGCTCCAACCGGCCAAGGACCTGCAGGAACACACAACATTCAAGATGCTTTATTGTCATTGTATGAACACGAAATTCCATCAATCAAGTGCAGCAGCAGTAAATAAATAAAATAACAAAGGTAAAAAACAAATAAAAAGTTTTTTTTTTTTTTAAACACAAAAAGGCATTGCACATAGTACTCATATGAGCATTTGAATTGTTTATTTTTAGATAAATTTAATTACATTTTTTAAATTTTTATAGTGCTTTCATAACAGTAGTCCTTAGCAGTTACAGGTTGTATATGTGTGTTTGTGCTTAGAGAGGGGTGGTGATGGAGACTACAGCTCTGGGGATAAATCTGTTCCCTCAGTCTGTTAGTCTGCACACACACACACACACACACACACACACACACACACACACACACACACACACACACACACACACACACAAAAAACATAGTGAGCATATGAGTATGGAGAAGCAAGGCAAAATGCTCTGGGGCCGTCCCACTCCTGTGTTGTTTTATGATAACCTGTTGGCAACTTATGTAAGATTTTCAAGTTATTGGAAATTTCTGAATATACCTGGAAATGATTCAATAAATAAGAAAGAATAAGAAGGAAATACTGTCTTTCCTACAAACACTTTGTAGTTTGAGGTTTGTTTGCTGAAGAGTAAAGTTATAGTCTCATTATAAAACTGACGTCTGATGAGGGAAACTATAAAGAAAACCGCTCTTTACGCCCACACAGTAAACTGTAAATAGGTTATTCTATAAGAGTATGCAACTAAAACACATTTGCCTCTGTTGAAGTGTTTCTACTATGTTTTTGCATCTTGACAACTGAACAGCACAGAGGTAAAAAATGACACATTTCCTCATCTGGATGTCCACCTACAAACTCAAACTAATGCAGCATTTTTGATTTAATGCCATGACTCAACCAGCTCTCATTTGCTAATTGGTAATAATGTGCTGACCCTGCTGACCCAGCAGCAACATCTGACAAACACAATCATTCAAACTGTTCTTTTCATTTATGTTGAAACTCCTGCAGATTGAAAGGTAAAAAAACATTAGTCCGTTTAAGAAACTTTGGCCATTTGTTGAGCTTTACATTCAGAAGTATTTGTGGATTCTGTCGGGGGGATGGTGGAACACATATATTACCTTTTGCAGGAATAAAAGATGAGGCATGGGAACTTATCCATCCAGTCTCCATGAGCTGTTGTACTGTTCCTCAGGGTACAGTATGTTGTTGTTGTTACTGAGAGCTATTCTGTATTCTTGGCAGGAAGTTAAGTGTGTACTTGGTGGGGTTCTGGATCCAGCAGCGTTGTACCTGCCTCCTCACAACATCTGTTGTTGACTGCCATAGACAGAAACTCAAGGTGCTGCTGAGGCGTGGAGAGTGTCTGGTCTGGCCATGGACACAAAGGTACAACTTTGGGTTCAACATTGGGGTGGGGGTTGAGATTTCCACTTCTGAGCAAAATTGAAATTTTGAACGTCAATCACTTCATTTTTTGCATTCTGGTGAATTTTTTCTGCAACAATTTGTGCCTTTTCTGAAGCAATTTATGGTGCAAATGTCTTTATACAGGAGCCATTTAGCTCAGACACGCAGAGTATATACAGTCGGTGCGGTTTGAGGTCGGATCGCGTTCTCGCCACAAACAAACCACTCCAGAGTTCGTTTGAACGCTTGTGCAGTGCGCTTTTGGGGCGCAGAATGTGCGATTCAACAGAACTAAAGCTGAACCTAAGCCTCCGGGTTTACTTCCGTGATATGCAGCTATCTGAATATGTGCAGTAGTGTTCAGCCCTATGGTCCCACAGCTCAATGGTCCCACAGCCCTATGTTCCCACAGCCCTATGTTCCCACAGCCCTATGGTCCCACAGCTCAATGGTCCCACAGCCCTATGTTCCCACAGCCCTATGTTCCCACAGCCCTATGTTCCCACAGCTCAATGGTCCCACAGCCCTATGTTCCCACAAGATTTTTCTTAAAATTAGGCCCTACGTTAGGGTTAGGGTTACATTCCATCTGTAGTCCATTGCTACTGGATAATAGGTTGGGTGGAATTGGCAGCCCAGTCTCATGCCAGGTCGTTATATAGTCACGTTATTGTAATCTATTAAGTCGTGGACAGGTTACGTAAATGACGTTTTTTTCGTGTGGCGATTACAAAATTGAAAGCAATGCATTTTAATGGGAAGCATATTTCGTGATTCCAGAACGAAAGCGAGTAGCGAGTAGTTGATAAGGCGAAAGTCCGCGTAGGGAGGTTGGTCGGGGTGGTGGATGGGTCATAAAACACAGGACTTTCACGCCGGAGACCGGGGATCGCGCCCCGCGTGTGGCAGTACCTTTGTCCCGCGTGTGGCAGTTCCTTTGTCGGCGTGTCCCGCGTGTGACGGTTCCTTACCCCGTTCTTTTTTTTTCCTAACCCCAACCGTCTCGTTATTGTGGCGTTTCATTTCCCGTGTCTTGCGAGTGGCGTGTGGCGCCGCATTTCCCCGATCGCGAGTGGCGGCCCGTGCCGTTGTTTTGGCCGGCGTGTGGCGCCTCATTTCCCTGTAGTCGCGTCAGCATTTCCCCGATCGCGAGTGGCGGCCCGTGCCGTTGTTTTGGCCGGCGTGTGGCGCCTCATTTCCCTGTAGTCGCGTCAGCATTTCCCCGATCGCGAGTGGCCGCCCATGCCGTAGTTTTGGCCGGCGTGTGGCGCCTCATTTCCCCGTAGTCGCGTCCCCCAGAGCAGGTTCGAAAAGCGTGACCTGTACACGTTCAAAAGTCGTTGCATATACACGAAAAAAACGTCAAAATCGTAACCTGTCCACGACTTAATAGATTACAATAACGTAACTATTACACGACCTGGCGTGAGACCGGGTTGGAATTGGCTACCAAATTGGCAGAAAGGGGGATAAAATCTGATACATATGTATGAAAAAGGAAATGTGGGAACATAGGGCTGTGGGAACATATTCACACTCTCCTGATAACAGAAAGGTGACGTTACTGCTTTATAAATGAAAATGAAATATTTCTATTGATTGTATGCAAAGAGTTTTCCTGTCCACTGGTACACCCTCATGAAACCACTGAAATGATAATCTGTCATATTTTAAATGTTCCTCAGAGGACTCAGGACGTGCGAGTTACATCGGAGATCAATATGATGTTGCAAAGGATCTGCATTTTGATTCCCATTGGATGTGAATCTCAATCTGAATATTGACTGGCAAGCCAAGGTACCAAACGCATCGTTCAACCCCACTGGGTCTCCTCTCACTATCAGCTGCATGTGCACGACAGTCTTTGATACGTCGTGTTAAATAGCTGAACCCTCTTTGTGACCAATTAGGCACCGAACAAAAGCGTTCGGGAGCCATGTCCTTTATTTGTTGATGTGTCACTTGGAGAGCCGAGAGACAACACTGTCCATTAGCAAAAGGAAAAATCAATACACCAGTGATTAATGGGCTTTTTTACAGAGCATAATTATATTACAACGTGTTTGGATGTACCCTCCGGCTCTGAAAGGACTATTTCATTTCCTGTGTATGAGACCACACACTCATGAGTCTAATTATGTTTGGCAGAGGTCTTTTTTCCGTTAGTGCCAATGGTCCGGTGCATCTGGTTCTAGATCAGGGTTCAACGTTGAGTTTTTTTTTCACTTATCCAGTGAGTGGAAACAAATTCTACTGGCGGAAGTCAATTTTTAACGGCCCTTAAAAATTGTTTTTGTTTCGAAAAAAAATGTTTTTAAAAACTCCTGTCAAAAGCATTGAAAACTTCAAAAAAAAAAAATAAAAACTGTCAAAATAGCATGAAAAATACACGGGGGAAAAACGTCAAAAGCTTTTTTTTAAGGTCGATAAAAAGTCAAAAGCGTTCAAAGTGTCAAACAGCGAAAACAATCAAGTCAAAAGAGCACATTCAAATGATTCAACAAGTGTTCTCTGACGGGGGCAAGAGAACGATGACATCATTTACGATACGATGATGCCCCAAACAGGCACTTGGGTTGTTATATTGAATTGCTGACGTGGCGTTTCACTTCGGGCAACCCTAATTGTTGAATACCCTGGAAATCCAGAGTTCTCACGAGAGCACAATTTGAATTTGCTCAGTGAGTCCCTCTGTCATTCAGTAATGATGCTCATTAACTATGCCCTTGTAGCCGAGCTGCACCAATCACATCGGTGTATCTGATATAGGCGGGCCAGAGGCGAGCCAAACAGAAGACGACAGCGCTGCGACGTCCAAGTCATTGGTAAACATTGCAAGATGGTTTCAGATGAACACCAGTTGTTTGAAACGGCTTTGGCCGCTACAATGAACGAGTTAGACTTGGCTTTTTATCTAAAGAGGAACAGAAGACGGTGCTCGAATTGTTCCTTTGCAAGAAGGACGTTTTTGCTGTTTTGCTGACCAGATACGGCAAGAGTTTAATCTAGCAGTTAGCTCCTCTGGTAGCTAAGAGTTTAATCTACCAGTTAGCTCCTCTGGTAGCTAAGAGTTTAATCTACCAGTTAGCTCCGCTTGTAGCTAAGAGTTTAATCTAGCAGTTAGCTCCTCTGGTAGCTAAGAGTTTAATCTACCAGTTAGCTCCTCTGGTAGTTTAGAGTTTAATCTACCAGTTAGCTCCACAGGTAGCTAAGAGTTTAATCTAGCAGTTAGCTCCTCTGGTAGCTAAGATTTTAATCTAGCAGTTAGCTCCTCTGGTAGCTAAGCGTATGGGGCTCTGGATATGTTGTGATTGGTCCTAGTGTTATCCAATTGCGTGCAGTAAGATTTTCAAATGCATGCTTGGTGCCGCCCCTCGAGTTGGGACATTTTCATTGCTCAATGCCAGACCCTTAATCTTTTGGATTTGGGTCTGGATTTCTAGGCTAATCGTTGAACCCTGATGGATCAAAACATTTCCATTCAGGTTATCAGAAAACCCGAGGCCTTTTCATGCTGCCCTCTTCAGCACAAAATGACAAATGAAAAATAAAGGAGAAAGGGAAGATAAATAGAAGAACTCAGCCCATGGTGGAACAAAAAAAACAAAAAAAAACAGAGCTCTCATTAAAAACAGAGAGAAATAAAAACACTGTCACACAGATGAGATGGAAGGGGAAAAAATAAACATAGTAAAATAAAACCCGGGAGACAGCTTGGCGCGCTGTGACTCCGGCTAATTAGCGGCGTGGAGGAAAGGAAGTGCTGCTGTATGGAGATTCAGCGCGGATGTCCTGCTGCTGGACGATGTGGAGACGCGGAGCGGCCGGGGCGCCAAAGGCCGCACGTTTGAGCGCACAAGATAAAGATACTGGTAATGAGGGAGGATTTCTTCTGCATTTAGGAACTGAATGTGTGCGTCTCCAAAAATATCAGGAATAAACAGACTGAATCCATCTTCTGTATATCAGGTATCCTACTTTGATTGAGTATCTTTATTTTGGAAGACTTTCTTCTCTTTAATCCACTTTTTTATCTACAAGTGGGACATAACTAGCACAAATATACATAGTTTTGACAGGGGTCAGCCCTATGGTCCCACAGCCCTATGTTCCCACAGAATCCCAAGGGTTTTCCTAAAATTAGGCCCTGTGTTCCCAGGGTTAGGGTTAGGGTTAGTTACCAGATTTAGCTAAAAGTTACATTCCATCTGTAGTCCATTGCTACTGGATAATAGGTTGGGTGTAATTGGCTACCAAATTGGTAGAAAGGGGGATAAAATCTGATACAAATTTATGAAAAAGGAAATGTGGGACAATAGAGCCTAATTTTCAGTGAAAAAAAAAAATGTCTTAGAAATGTGGGAGCAAATGGCTGTGGGAACGCTCACGTTTGGAGGAACTTGTACTATAGTGAAAAACTCCATTTGACTACTTTCTACTTTTTTTCCACTAATTCCAGAGGTAAATATACTTTTTACACCAGTACATTTATATGATAGATTTAGAAAATGTGCCGTTTAGAAAATGTGATTCATGGTTAGATCATCACCACAAAGCGAAAGTGGAGAATTGGCGTCACAGTCATCTTTAGTCGGCTAAATTTAACTGTAAAGACAGCCCAACTTGATTTATCATGTGACTGGTTGGCTCAACTTGGTAGAATATCATACAAACATGTTCATGAGAATGTGTTGCTGGGGTATAACTCGTTTCAGCAAGGCAACTGAACATCTCCCTTCACTGCCTCTGTGATTTACTGTGTGAGCAGTTCAAAGGCAACTCACAGACGGTAAACACCTTGTTCAACGTTTGTCTTTCTCAAGCGTGGGCGGAGGAGCGGGTTGATCTGTCAGGTCCTCTGAAGGATTCACCAAAGGATGCAGGCCCCAAACTAGGACACAGCTAAAGGGACCTTTCTTGGGAGAGTGCCTATGTTCCCACAGCTCTATGTTCCCACATTTCTAAGATTTTACTTAAAATTAGGCCCTATGTTCCCACAGCCCTATGTTCCCACTTTTCTAAGATTTTACTTAAAATTATGCCCTATGTTCCCACATTTCTAAGATTTTTTTTCAAAATTAGGCCCTGTTCCCACAGTTCCCACATTTCTAAGATTTGTTTGAAAAATCTTAGAAATGTGGGAACATATGGCTGTGGGACCATTGGGATGTGGGAACATAGGGCTGACCCCCCTTTCTCAACTTCACTTTATTTAAAGTTACACAGGAAAGTGTAGTTCATTATAATGAGTGCGTGGAGGGCGGGCAGGGTGGGCCCACCGAGGCGACGGCGGACCCACTTGAGCGTGACCGAAAGGAGCGCGACCGCATTGCGAGGACGGCAGGAAGAAAATAAAAGTGAACCTCCTCTATTCTACAAATAATATCTGTTCAAAGACACACTCAGTGTTGTTATCTGTGGCTCTGTGCCTCAGCAGAGGGCCAGTTATCTCAGAAATTAATGGCACCAATAAGCAGCAGCAGGAAGACGCAGGATGATTAGCAAAAGCAATCAGGCTCTTTATTAGATTTATAGGAACAAAGACGCAATTCAGTCTGCAGCAAAAAAAACTACAGGAAGACTAATGACTCATCTGTCCCCGAGTTTCAGTGACGAACAGACATAAAACTCCAAGGAGACGCCCAGCTCATAGAACAATACAGAGAAAATGGTTTCTGAATGTGATACTGGAAACAATGCATGGAAAAAAAGGCAGTTTTTCTGAGGAAATGGGTGAGAGAGCCGAGTCAGCAGGACGTGGAGAAACAGCAGGAGGAAATGAGGAATGAGAAGAGAAATAAAAGAAGAAAAAAAAAGGGAAGAAATGGAAAATGAAAGTAAAGAAAGGGAGACAGGGAAACAAAACTGGAAGAGGGGAGGGAAGGAAAGAGAAATAAAGAGGAAAAAAGAACAAAGCAAGGGAAAGGGGAACCACACTGTCATGTTAGGTTATGTTTAGACGGAAATGATCTGAAGAGAAAACGCAAAAGTGGCGCTGCGTTCTCACTTTTTAATTACGCGTTTAGACGCACGTTTTGGGGGGGGGAACCTGTGTTCATATGGTGACGCAGAAGTGTGTGAATTTCGATGTAGTATGCACACCAGGCGGCTAGGTGGTGGTGTGAAGCACTGCCACACAAACCCACCAAGTCTGCGTGCCTACGTAGGACCTTCCTTCTACTTCTCTCCCTAGTAGCGCCAAACCAAAACATGGCGAAGCAAATAACAAAAGCTGACCACTTTGTCTGGACAGACGAGGAGGTGGAGTTATTGCTCCAAACATCCTTAGATTACAAAGCCACAACAGGGCGTGGACTGGGAGTCCTGCCAGTCAAAATATATATAGACAAATAGACCGAATTTCAGCAGTACCCTGTACCTTGAGGGACGTCGTATCCACACGAGAAAGGCTCCATCTGTAAAGGCGCTGACACACTAACCCCATAATCGGGTCTGGCGAGGTCGGTGACTCGAGTCTGTTCCATTGCTGTCTGCGTTCATTTTGGCCGACCTGACATGTTCAGTCGGAGGCGGGGCAGTCGGGACTCACCCGGAAATGACGAGCGGGATGAGTGTGACTAGAGTCTCTCAAAATCCGAGGAAAATCTCTTGAACTGAACTTTGTTGAGCTGAAATGAAGACAGATTCAGCAACTGCACGGCCTATTTCTCTCTTAAAATGTTCTCAGAGACACGTTTCAGTGAACTATTTTAGTACAATACGAGATCGTATTCTTAACGAGCTGCCATGACCAGTGTTGGTCAAGTTACTTGGAAATAGTAATTAGTTACTGATTACTGATTACTTCTCCAAGAAAGTAATCCAGTTACTTTACTGATTACTTATTTTCAAAAGTAATTAGTTACTGTACTAGTTACTTTACTAAGTTACTTTTCAAAAACATGCGTCGGAACGATTCAGAGTCAACAGTGGAAATTGGCAGCATGTCCTCGACAATATAGCCAGCGACGAGCTTCTTCAGTTCAGCGGCACTAAGTCCTGTTGCTTTTATTATCCGTGTCGCTGTCTATTTCTACCTGTTTAGCAGGAGAGGGGCCCACGGAGGTTCGCCCGGTAGAGCTGGATGTAGCCGCAGCAGTCATGTCAGTTGGGGGTTCAGGTATTTTTCTTGTGAGTTTCACAGTCCTGTGCCAGCTTGCTAGGTGCTTGCTCTTGAAGTGTAATTTTTCGCTGTAGATAAAAGTACAGCGGACGCTGATGTTTTTGTCACCTTTAACCGAGTCAAACTCAAAGTAATGTCGGTACTTCCAAGCATTAAACGCTGCATGGTCCTGCTCTCTCCCGCGCCCCATGTTGTCTCTTGTTCAACACTACACATGTCGGTGTTTACCACTGACGTCGCGGCGCTCATACGTTGTCACTCACGAGACAGTCTCACGAAACAAAATCACGGTTAAGTAACGCAGTAACGCAGCCTGCTGACGGGAAAGTAACAGTAATCTAATTACTGTTTTTGCAATTGTAATCCCTTACTTTACTCGTTACTTGAAAAAAGTAATCGGATTACAGTAACGCGTTACTTCTAACGCGTTACTGCCCATCAGTGGCCATGACAGTCTGGCTTTGAATTTCCAGAGAAAACAAACCCACGTGACGCATTTGTCCAATCAGCTGCCGGTTTTCAATTTTTGGGCAACAATACAGATTAGCGCCGCCTGCTATTATGGAGACGTATTACGTATCTTCGGTGTGTTCTGAGACACTTTTTTGGAACCAACTCGGGAGACTGATCAGCCCGACTGGCTTTTCTGCCGAGGGTCGGCCGTCATGTTGGTGTGTAACTGCCTTTAGAGTCAGATATCATCAAAGCTGAAAGCCACCCGGACCAAGTATAGTCAGGCTGTGGATACCCAACGGCAGAGTGGCCATGGGCAAGTAATCACTCTATATTTTGATTTATGTAACGAAATATGGGGTGGGTCACCAGCCACCACAACAATAGAGGCTGGCAGACTTTTGCGTTTTAAGCCCCCAAAACGCTGTCACCATCTAAACGAAAGGCACATCTGTTAAAATATTTTCTTGTTTTCACCCGCGAGAGTTGTCGTTTAAACAGGGCCTTAGGCTAGGCTAGCAGTTTCCCCCTGCTTCCAGGCTTTTTGCTCCATATTCTTGATCCAAGCATCAATTTTAGGTGAGCTATGGTCCTTTTTGGCTGTAGTATAGCAACATTAGTACATTTACATTAATAGTGTGAATACTTGAGGTCTAACACCCGTGTTAAATGTGTTTCCTTCCAAAAACCTTGTGTTGTTTACATCCATGTCTAATTCCATCGCAGTTTTTGGGCCCTATTTTAATGATCTGAGCGCACAGCGTGAAGTGCCTGGTGCAGGTGTGTTCAGGGCGTGTCCGAATCCACTTTTGATGGCGGAAAAAATGGTCCATACGCCGGGCGCCTGGTTCTAAAGGGTTTTACTTAGTGTCTTCATTAATCAGAGGTGTGTTTTGGGCGTAACATGCAATCAACCAATCAGAGATCATCTCCCATTCCCTTCAAAAGCCAGGCGCGTTTGGACCTTGGAGCATTGCTGTTATGATGGAGGATTTGCTAAACAGGAAGGAGAGATTTTCAGGAGAAGAAACTGATCTGCTCATGCATGAAGTGAAAGAATGCGAGCAGATCATGTACGGCACAAGCACTATGCCACAAAAACAGCATTTTACTAATTATCTGTTAAAATAACAATGAAATGCTGCATTATTGACTTCAGACCAGGTTTTTGTTGGTCAATGGCGCGATCACTTCCTGCTGCCTCAAGATAACAACACGCCCAGAATGCACCTGAACACACCTCCCTGTAAGACCAGCACGCCCAGAATGCACCTGAACACACCTCCCTGTAAGACCAGCACGCCCAGAATGCACCTGAACACACCTCCCTGTAAGACCAGCACGCCCATGGGTGCACACACTATTTAAACAATGTGGGCGCCGGACGGGAAATTGACAACTGCCGATGAGCCTCGATGACCCTGCTACAAGCTACTGTTTGAAGTCTGCATTGTCTTGTAAAATGAAACACCTGCTGGCCTTGGTCTTTCCATTACATTTTTTATTGTGTGAACTCATTTCCCATCTTGTTCTTTTATTAGTCAAACTGTCACTTGGTGCTGCGACCTCGTTAAACACCACTCTTAGCCATATGTAGATGTTTAATTAACTGATTTTTCCTGTTGATTTTGTATGACTTTTTAACCACTGGGTTGACTCCCGTTGCATTAGAAACATGCTCTTTGAGTTTCTCTCAGAAGTGTGTGTGTGTGTGTGTGTGTGTGTGTGTGTGTGTGTGTGTGTGTGTGTGTGTGTGTGTGTGTGTGTGTGTGTGTGCGCAGAGGAGCTGCAATCAGGCTGTTTGAGGAGTGAATATTCATTAAAGTGGAGAGCGGGTGAAGGCCCACTGATACTCGCCTTAAATCAGCTGCTGTCTGCTTTACAAATTGACGTCCTTCCTCCGCACGTAATTGGCCAGTTTCAATTAGCAGCTGTCAGAGGGAACGACTCCATAGCCGAGCGTTAACACAAAATACTGCAGCCGGACTTTTAATGATCAAAATATGTTACTGTGGCGTCACGCCACGGTAATGCTGTTTGCTCACTACTGTCACCTTCTCAAGAAAGCAATTATACAGGGCAGAATTGTGTGTGTGTGTGTGTGTGTGTGTGTGTGTGTTTTGTCTTCATAAATCCATTGAGAGCCATAAATGATAGTACATTTTTACTGTGCATGAAGCAAGTTTCTGACCACTAGGAGGCTGAATCTCCAAAGAAATGTGACAGCTTCACAGCCATAAAACCATAGGCGTAAAATCCAGGGGGGATAGTTACATGATTCCCCCCCCCCTCCGCCCCAATAATCCATTCTGTGTGTTTTGCGAAGTTTTAGTTGTTTTTTTTGTCGCATTTTCATTGTTTTTGTTGCTTTTTTCGAGATGTTTTGGAGAATTTTTCCGACGTTTTTGTCGCCGATCCTGAAGTTTTTTTTTTTTTTTTTACATTTTTGTTGTTGCTTTTGCAGTTTGTGTCGCCGTTTTCAATGTTTTTGTCCCTTTTTTTTAAGTTTTCTTTTTTCAACAATTTTTTTCCATATTTTTTGTTGCTTTTCTCAATACATGCACAAATGTTCCGGGACATTCCCTAGATCTCAATCCCCCCCAATGCTCAACCCAAAGTGACGCCTTTGAACGATACACCATCAGCAACACAGAGTCCTGTCTGTGTCCCCCTTGATGAACGTAAAGTCTGTTTTATGGTCTTGCGTAGAATCGACGGCATACCTCCGCAGACCCTTCTGTGTCTACGCCGTAGCCTGACGTGCACCTCTCGAAAAAAGTAACTACATGTCGCGGCCACGCGCGCCGCTCGGCCCGTGGCTCGGTAGCGTTGCATTTCCCCCAACTCATTTCCTGGTTCTCCTTCTCCATAAACAACATGAGATCAAGGAGAGGGTTAACTTCTCCTGCTCCAGATCTCCTACCGTGGTCAGAAAGAACAGGGGAGACTCTCTGTTTCTCTCACTAGGACTCTAGAGTCGGTACTCACTCTGAAGACAATTGCCGTCACTCTCTCACTTCTCCCTCGCTCTACCACACACACACACACACACACACACACACACACACACATACATGCCAGCTCAAGGCACACACGCACAAGTAAATTAAGAGTTTTGCGATTGACCCTCTGGAAACCGTTTGTTGAAATAGGGCTTATCACTGTCTCCCCTAGCTGTAGATAGGTGGGGTCTCCTCTAGCTGTAGATAGGTGGGGTCTCCTCTAGCTGTAGATAGGTGGGGTCCCCTCTAGCTGTAGATAGGTGGGGTCTCCTCTAGCTGTAGATAGGTGGGGTCCCCTCTAGCTGTAGATAGGTGGGGTCTCCCCTAGCTGTAGATAGGTGGGGTCTCCTCTAGCTGTAGATAGGTGGGGTCTCCCCTAGCTGTAGATAGGTGGGGTCTCCTCTAGCTGTAGATAGGTGGGGTCTCCCCCTAGCTGTAGATAGGTGGGGTCTCCTCTAGCTGTAGATAGGTGGGGTCTCCCCTAGCTGTAGATAGGTGGGGTCTCCTCTAGCTGTAGATAGGTGGGGTCTCCTCTAGCTGTAGATAGGTGGGGTCTCCCCTAGCTGTAGATAGGTGGGGTCTCCCCTAGCTGTAGATAGGTGGGGTCTCCTCTAGCTGTAGATAGGTGGGGTCTCCTCTAGCTGTAGATAGGTGAGGTCTCCTCTAGCTGTAGATAGTTGGGCCAACGCATTTTTTGTGCATGCATTGTTTTAATCCGGTGCAACACCGGCAGCACCACCGCTAGTTAGCTTAGCGTAGTGAATGGAATCCTATGTTAGCATGTTGTGAGTAAAAGTGAGCCAACAAAAGAAAAGTAAACAACCTAATTACTTGCACTGAGACAAAAAATGCGTTGGCCCACCTATCTACAGCTAGAGGAGACCGTGATAAGAACTATTTCAACAAACTGTGGCGTATCCTTTAAGTCAAATATTCACTCTGCTTTTAGGTCTGCATGGTTAGAAGGTACACTGCAGGGCCTCGGTGCCTTGCTCATTGACACTTTGTGTGATTCCTGATGGACTCCCAGTGGCTGCAGGAGCCATGTGATTTCCAACCATCGACTTATCTGTTAGAGGACGGCCAACTCTTCCAGCCACAAACTGACAGCATCCAAAGCGCAGTTTCTTCCTCTTTTGTGTTTTCATTTCGGGGCTGAAAGGAAGTTGTTGAAAGGCTCAGCTCCTCTCTCTAATCCCTGATAGCAGGTTTGTTCCCCCCCTCCTCGTCGCGAGTTTGTCTCCGTCTCTCTCTCTCTCTCTCCTGGCACACGTTAGCTGTGTAAATCATTTGTTAGCGGCTGACTTAAATTCTATCTCTCCGTCCCAGGTGGCTTTGATCCGCTGCACACACTCCCTCATCTTCCCTCTTCTCTTCTCGCTCTTATTTTTTTTTCATCTTGTGTTGAAAGTTGCCAAACTCCTGTCCTGCACGGCTTTAAATGAGAAGAGAAGGTGACAGGCAGCCGGTTATGAAAAGAGAGGAACTCAAAGCCAGTCCCCTCCCACCGTCATAATTCAGAGCTTGGAGAGCAGCGCTGCCCAGATTCACATTTCAGGCAGGAAGCAGCAGAGGATAAGCCGATGTGAAGGAGAATCAGCTTCAAGCCCGACACCAGCCGCATAACAGACACCGTCCTCCGAAAAAAACCCGCTGCCAGACGTTGTTTGTACAAGCTGCAATTACAACCTATATTTGTGTTTCTAGTGGCGGCGCCCTCTAGTGGCTGTAGGGGTTATGACGGGAGCAAAGCAGGAAGTAAGGTGAGGAAATAACAGACAGTTAAAGAAATGGACAAAGTGACGCCGTTGTTTTCAACCGAGACCAGTGAAGGATATCAGAAGTCTCTTTCCCGGTGCTGGCTGAGCGTTACTGAGCAGCCTCCAACTGAGCTTGAAGACGTAGACGTGAGCAACCTGTCTGAAAGTGTGAAGTCTTCTGGTAGCTGTGCCGAGAGAAATCTCAATCATTCCCAATCTTACAGAGACGGAGAGTGTAGGTATATGTAAGGAGATAACATAGGCACAGGCTAATTATTGATCACTAACATGCTAGTTAACATTAGTAATTAAACCTAAACCGGTAATGGAAGTCCAAACTGCCTGCAAGCTTCTCCTGTACTATACGGTAATTACAGTAAGTCTCGTGGTTATGACACAATCGTTAGCCTATTTTTATAAAAAAGTCTGATACGGAGCCATAACGTGAAGTACAAGGTAATGGAGCCTTTTATACATTGTCGTGTTTCTTTAGAAATAAACAATGGACAAATATAGTCTTTAAACGCTTCAGATGTAAAGTTATTCGCTGTCAAAGTGATGTAAAAATGAATGGGAGTCAATGGGATGCTAATGGCGGGTGATGGCTTGTTGGCAACAAAATGGCGCCATAGGAGCTACGCTTTGCGGAGGCTGGCTTACCCCCTTGGGAAATTAAAGAGTGCAACATTTCCGGTTAAAGCGGTACGTTGGGGTGGTGGATGGGTCAAACAAACACAGGACATTCACTCGGGAGACCGGGGGTCGAGTCCCGTTTTGATAACAAAAGTAAACGGCCCGTTTCTTTGTTTTTTTTCAACTCTACGAACGTCACGTTCAGCGCAACGTGTGAAACCAGAAGTGAAGTAACGTCTGATTTTAACCCAAACCGCGATCTTTTTCTAAACTTAACTAAGTAGTTTGGGTGCCTAAACCTAACCAAACTGAAACCAAGTTCACAACATTAAAGATGTGTTTAAAATCGCGACGTTTACATTCAAACTGCGACCGACATTCATTTTACAAAGTTTGACGTTTTTGATGTTTAAAATCTTAAATTCTTTGAGCTCTATTTGTGTGTTCACATTGTCTGGCCCTGTAGATTAATATATGAATAAAAATCAGACTTCACGTTAACCGTGATGTATGATCTGCGAATTTAAGTCCCTGCAAGTCCATTTGTATACTGTTATTCTAACACAGCACATTCAAATATTTAACTCTTTTATGATTTAGAGCAGTGTTTCTCAAATGGGGGTCCGTGTACCCCTAGGGGTACTTTGGAGGACTGCAGGGGGTACGTGAGATATTTAACAAAATGTTTAATAGTTACAAGGCTGTTGTCCAGAACATTATTTCTCTTTATTTTATTTTTTTTCCTACCAAAAATGTGACATTAGTGTCTCCTTCTTTGGACCTAATCTTGCCTTTCTTCCTTCCTATACTGTCCTTCTACTTTTTACAAGTTTTTCACTTTTTTCTTCTTATGTCACTGTTCAAGTGTTTGATACTATTTTCGACCTATTCTTGCCTTACCTCCCTCCTTCTTTCTACCATCTGTTTCCAAGTTTTTGTCTCTTTTTTCACTTTTTGTCTCCTTTTCTCATCAGCATTTAAATTTTATTTAGTAAATCTATCGCTGACAGTGCTGTACTGTTCCTGTTTATATACACATTTTTTTCTACCGAAAATGATTAGCGCTGGTCAGGGGGATACTTGGCTTAAAGAAACAATTCAAAAACGGTACATTATTGAAAAAAGTTTGAGAACCACTGATTTAGGGAATACATCTTTTAAATCCTTCAAGTTTGAGGACTTGAAACTTTCATCCTGCTGCTTTAGTGAAATATTTCAGTCAGTCAGAGTTTTCATCATGTGGCCATGAAGAGACAGATCCTCTCTATCTGAAAGGCAAACACTCAGGTATCACACACACACACACACACACACACATATTACACATTACAGTGTTTGTGCAGGAAGATTGCAGAGCGTCTTAATCCCTCCTGGACAAACAGCATTAGTTAAATTATTTGGACAGTAAATGTTAGGAAGGTAAAACAGATTAATGCGTCTGACTCCGCCCTCCTGTCTGCCTCCTGACCAATCACAGCTCACAGACCTTTCTACCTAACGTTGGTTGATATTCACGTTATTTATAAATCTCAGCTCCTGCATGAGCAGGCGATCAACGTTTCCTTCGGTATCAAAGTAATCCAGTAAGATTTGTCTGCACATTCTTATTCATAATTAACAATTGTTTTTTAAAACAACATTTTAATAATCAATTTTAAGAAAAATCTTAGAAATGTGGGAACATAGAGCATCATTTTCAGTTAAATCTTTTATTTTTTTTTAAATGTAGGAACATAATAGCCTGGGAAAATCCTGACGAACTTCCGGCAAATTTGAGATTTGCTCTGCAAATCAGTCTGGCCAAGAGCCCATTCAAGCCCATTTCCAATTTTTCCAAATCAAGGAACCAATCACAACCGTTGACGATAGCGCAGCGACGGCGAGCTGCTTTTTGTTTACATTCAACATGACGACCACTGAAGCGCAGCAACCCGTTGATGGCGCTGTCGCTGCTACGTCACCCTGATCGTTGGTCTGATTGGTTGAAGGACTATCCAATTGCGCCCAGAGGCATTTGAGTGGCATCCGTTGGTGACGCCCCTTTGGAAATGATGGATGAACTGGATGAAATGGAATGAACCTTGCCCAGACCCACTCTCAGTTGTAACTGAGAGTGGTCTGGTGTCAACCAGGCTTGGACCATAGGGCTGTGGGACCATTGGGCTGTGGGACCATTGGGCTGTGGGAACATAGGGCTGTGGGACCATTGGGCTGTGGGAACATAGGGCTGTGGGACCATTGGGCTGTGGGAACATAGGGCTGTGGGAACATTGGGCTGTGGGAACATTGGGCTGTTGGACCATAGGACTGGGGGAACATAGGGCTGTGGGACCATAGGGCTGTAGGAACATAGGGCTGTGGGAACATAGGGCTGTGGGACCATTGGGCTGTAGGAACATAGGGCTGTGGGAACATTGGGCTGTTGGACCATAGGACTGGGTGAACATAGGGCTGACCCCATCTCTTACTATGATTAAACTAGTTTGGGCCCAACCTCTTAGGTGCATATCCATCGCGCTTACGGTTCTATCATGTTTTCCACATCGTTTTCAACGCAGTGGCGCTCGTGCACGTCTGAGTGTGGGTCAGAGCCCCGAGAGCAGGGGGAGGGGTTAGACGAAGCCTCGAGGAGATGCTACTTTCAAATCATGGCTAGCTTTTCAACATGACCAACCCTGCCTTTAAATGATATAACAGACAAGGATTCTCTTCTCTAGAAACGTTAATTGTTCTGTATTTACATGAAGGTAACACCAGTCAAATTCAAAGAACATTTTAAAAGAATTGTTTACTTCATTCTGAATTAGTTTCCACTTACTTTAAGTGCCGACTACATGCCATTCACATTCTCTGACGAGAAGCACGTTGATTAGTTGGACAATAAAGACAGAGTCTCAGATCCAAGGACGAACAGTTTGTTTTCAGGATACACAAAGACATTCTGAAGTTTCGAGTGCTTCTTAAGAGTTAAGTGTTTTTTAAAAGGTGGAGTGACCTCTGACCTCCCGACTGTGGGAAGAAATACAGTGTTAATCTAAAAACACACTTCTTACATAAAATACTCTTTCAGTCTTTTGGGTCCACTTCATTAAATCTCATTGAGATACTATTGATTACCGTGTTGTTCGATAAAAGGTCTCTGATTAGCTCAATGTTTGGATAATATGACTATTGATTCTTTTGGCATTTACTTCATTGATTAGCTGTTGTGTGGGAAATATTGATTACTCTGGGTACTTATTCGTGAGACCCTCTGTTTTCTGTCACCATCAGTTAGGTTCTGGGTCCAGACTTCATTTGAATTTTTCTTCACTTCACAGATGCTGCAGCCTTTGGGCCTGGAAATCTGTTTTAATCACTGTAGAATATTAGTAGTTAAAGTTGTATTCGTGCTCATGGCAAAAGAGCTGTGTGCAGTCATTGAGGAAGTTAGTTTAGGCCTTACATGGCATAAAAGTGCACTGTGTACCATGACAGACTAGCAGAAAAACAGGAAAGACGTTAAAGTTACGAGAAGAGAAGAGGAAGTTGCACTACACAGAGGCCCAAAACGTCTCAGCAGGTTTGAATAGTTTTGACACATCGCAGGAAAGGAAAAGAAGATGGAGAGGAAAAGAGTGAAAGCAGTGTTTAAATACTTACAGGTGAAATAACTGACACAACTTGTTTATGTTAGCCTGTATTTGTTTAACTTTTGGCAAACTAGCAACATTAATAGGGATGTTCCATATACATTATAACCTATGTTGGATTGCAGAGACCCAGGTTCCATTCAGCCCAAGATATATATATATAATATATAATATTTCACTATAGCGAAACACTCTGGTTTGAAACAATCCGATCAGGATTGTTTTGTGGTTCGAATCCTATCATCTACTGACTTGGCCCCTGGGAGTTGATTCTGAAAGCAGTGGTGAGATCTCGGAGACCAAAGCGACACGAAGAAGGGTTTAGTTCACAATATTCTAAAGGTTTAGTGAGACACACAAGGATATATATATTCTCTAACCATCGCTCCATTAATTTAGTTGAGGTGTAGTAAGATAAGAGTCAGGATGGGCGGAAGGATTGTCTCAATTAATGTAATTGCGGTTTATCCGCAATTAAAACATTAGATAATTTTTTTAATGAGATGGGTCTCACTTCGTTCCGGAGCCATTAAACACGTTTCCAATACCTGCACTGTAGCGTCACAGAACAGTAGCTATTGATTCCTACCAGAGGATGTCCCATCCACAGTTGCAAGTCAAGGCTTTCGAACGTTAAAAATCCAAGGACACACCTTTACATGTGTTTAGTGATAGTAGTAGTTAATTGTGTTTAATCTACTATTCTGCTTTGTTAAATTAGTAATATTACCGTAAATGACAACGCTGTAGCGGAAATGGCTGTCATTCGTTAAAGCTACAGTGCGTAGTTTCCAGGGCCGGATTGCGACTCATTTTCAGCCCTGGATTTGCATGCCTTAGACCGGCCCACTGTACTTCACGAATGACTATATTAAAAAAATGTAATCAAAACCTTAGTATATAAGTCTGTAATAGCGCCCTGTCCTCTACATCCTTGTAATTTGGTGTATTTTGTAAAATATCACTATTTCCAAGTGTTGCTTCACAATGTAGATTTATTAGAAAAGTTAACATCTTAACAACAACCCTATGATGTTGAACAATATCAGAATCTGTTTCTGTGCAAATAAGTAATCACAGATTAAATAAAGAACTAGACACATTGTATTGCACTTTCTAATGACACCACAATCTTTCACAGTGTGTGAAACAGCTTACAGTAGATGAGCCATCCACACTGACAGCAGCTATCCCTAATGCACACTACTGGCTCTGCTTCTGACACAAAATCACATTTTATAAATTGTCATAATTCTCAGCACAAATCTCTCTTTTTTACAAAGCTTTCTGATCAAGTCAAGTCAGTGTCATTATGGTAGTGTCGAATCATCTGGCATCATTAATTATCCCAGGGCATTTTTCATATAGAGCAGGTCAACACCACAGTCTTATTAATTCTTATAATATTCAGTCAATGATCAACCCGAGCTGCCCAAACTGGAGTTCTGGGCTCATATAGCTGCTGCTTGGTAACCTTACTGGCTCTTCATTGTCACTGTTAGCAGCAAACTAGCTGCTGCTGCGGAGCTACAAGAACAAGTTTGATTCATAAACATAAACGCTGGTTGGCAGGCACTTCTCCTAACTAACTTAGCTTACCCGTCTCAACGTCTTGATTTGGCTAGAGCTCTACTTTTTAAATTTACGCTTTTTCAGTGCCGTTTTGCGCTTTCTATTACCCGTTTAAAACACCAGTGACTTGTGTACGATGACAGTTTGTTTGTTTTTTTAGCAAGGTGATGCCGTCGGAGGATTCGGAACATAAATAGGTCATCATTAACCAGGCTGCACTCTGCGAGTGGGCTGCATGAATGAAGAGAACGGTGGGCTGCAAGAAAAAATAAATACTGTAAATACAAAAAATGGGCTGCGAGTGCAGGCAGCATAGGGACAGCATCCATAATATTCAACTATGATTTCAACCCAGTGCCATACCTGAACACCGGCCCTCACAACCAAACAACCAGACCGGCCCACCGGGAATTCTCCCGGTACTCCCGATTAGCCAATCCGGGCCTGGTAGTTTCTGTCTCCCCAATGAGTAATTCTAAGTAATGACAACAAAACTGTCGGCGCGTCCACATGATACAAGCCTTCCGTGAGCATGCACGCCCCCCCACCCCTCATCCATGCAGTTGTTAGTAGCCAAGGAGGACACGGAGGATTAAAAAAAACATGATGGTCTCTTCAAAAAAGGTAATTATCTTCACTCAAGTTTCGGCGCGGGAAAGTTGCCGGACGCCACAATCGTCATACTGAGAAATCCAGAGAGAGTTGTTTGTAACTGATAGTCTTAATTAGCTTTGTAGCAACTCATTTAGCAATGGCTTGAATGTAACGGAAGTTCATTCACTAAAGTGGCAGGTTATCTTAGCTGGTAGAGCCGGCGCACATGTGCAGAGATTTATTCCTCGACGCAGAAGTTCCAGGATTTGAGTCCGACCTGTGACAGTTTTCCTGCATGAATTCCCCCCTCTCTCTCCCCTTTCATGTCTCAGCTATCTAATAAAGGCAGAAATGCCCAAAAAGTTTAAAATATATAAGTTAGGGTTAAAGCTTTAACGCTATGCTACAGTAGTTCCCCGGGAATTTGTGCACTTATTTTTCTAATCTGTATACAACAACTTGTTTGCTGACATTTGCTAAGGTCCTAAGGGGTATGACTGTTGATGGTAATTGTTGATTTTGTTTAGATGTGCCAAATTGTTTTTATATAAGGGATTATCAATTAGACCGATATTGTGCGTTTGCGCTCCGTTCTCCGAGCTTCTCCACATGAATGTTACAATAACTACACAGTCAAAGTCACTGCAGATGATAGACCGCTGTTCAGCAAAGTCATCAATACATTTGGCATTATATTTAAGTTGCCTGTAGATGTTTAAGAATGCAGCTTAACACGAGGAATTCAACTGAGAGCAACATATTCAAAAGAAGCACATGTTCCAAAAGACATCTGCTTGCACTTAGAAAGGGATCGACTGTTGCAGTATTTTCCTGTTTTAACCAAGTTTCAAAATCAAGATTGTGCTTGATGATCATTAATTAAAAATGGTTTGCCTGCCAAAGCCCTGCCGTTTGATCGAGCTAAATTTAATGTGTTAACAGCGTTCTCTGCCAATTTAAAGTTTGTTGAGAAGACAGACTGTGGCTGACGAGTAATTGATATCAAATTTGTGTTATGTCCCCGGTCTGTGGGAAACCTACACACATGCTGTGTGACTCCCCCACTCTTCCCACTCCAAAGAAAGGCACAGCATAAACCAAAGTTCAGAATAGCAGATAAACATCGGAGATGAAACAAAAGTTCACTAATATTAAACCCGCAACTTCCAAAAACTCGAAACGAAACTCCTAAACCGATAAATTCAATAACAAACAAAAAAGGGGCTTCTCAATCGTGTGTGATAACCTTACACAAAAATGTCAGGAGAGTTCAAATTCAGTTCAACTTTCTGGGGTAAAATTAGTCAGTAGATGTTAAAACATAATAATGTAAAGGCGTATACGTTGCTTATAGTCTGACAATTGAGGGATTAAAGGGTCATTTCTGTACTTTTGAACCTGAAGTTTCCAATGTTTATGTGTCTACCCTACGGACTGAAATCTGTACTGTTTTGAATGTGTGGTCAACTGTTTTATTAGCAGTGTGTTAGCATAGCATTTGAACAAAGTGCTGTAAATCCACAGTGTTGTGCAGGTTGTGGTTAAAAGCCATGGAATAAGTGTGTAGAGTTTTAAAAACTGTGTTCGAACAATAAAAAAAGGTACTAGAGTTTGGTCCGCATGAACTGCTGCTGTGAACACTGTAGTTAGTTTTGCACGTTAACTCCAGTTGTGCCCACTGTCGTCTAGCAATTCGAAAATAACTGTAACATGAAACAGCCCCAAACTTGATATCACCAAACCCACCAGACTCCATTCAAATTAACAGTACTTTTATCATCTTAAAACACACTTCATTCAAAGACAGACAGAAACAAAATAAAACTTTTGAAAGCCGTCTTGGTTCGGCTTCCCACTGCTCCAACAATCACCCCTCTGGTTTGGTTGAAATAAACCTAAAAGTAGTGATTATTTAAATGGAGTCTGGTGAGTATGGCGATTTCATGTTAAACTAAGAGGATCTTACTCTTTAAAAAAAAGGTCTATCTTTGTAGGGATTCTTTCCATAATGTTATCAGACACTTAGAATAATAATCTGAGCCTGGGCGCCCGGTTAGCTCAGTTGTTATATATATATATATATATATATATATATATATATATATATATATATATGGCGCCCATATATAGAGGTTTACTTCTTGACACAGCGGACCCAAGTTTGACTCCGACCTGTGGCCCTTTGCTGCATGTCATTCACCCCTCTCTCTCCCCTTTCATGTCTTCAGCTGTCCTGTCAAAAATAAAGGCTGGAAATCATCTAATAATCTGAGCCTGTCCGTTGATGGACATTGACGATAAACTTTTGCCCCATACTGTGGGGTTACGTTGCAGCCCGGTTCGTGGCTGCCGGTTACAGCGTTCTCGCTCAATACTGGACCAATGGCAAAGATGTTTGTTCACATTAGACACCCAATTCATGGGAAAATAGGGTCCAGGTTGAAACATACCAAAATTACTCTATAAATGGTTTATTTGGCCTGGCAAGGTGAAAGAAATTAAGGGTGACTGGAAGGACCTTGTATTTGTGTAAATGTATGTGTGTACATCAAGAGACACAGCTTTTTAAGTCATGTATAAGGCATGTTTGTCATTGTCTAATAGCTTTAGCACTGAAGAAAAACAACCTCACAGACGTTTCATTTGAAGGAGAAAAGAAGCAGCTGAGACCTTAATAGGCTTTATCTTACCGACGAGTAAAAGAGCGTCCTCGTGATGTAGTCACATGACAGCTATATGTGCTTTTAGATTTAAGACTCGACAGTTAAAAGCAGCTCAGAGAAGAAGCTGCAATTAAACGCCGTGGGCTGACGTGGACACAAACCCAACATGAAAAGGAGGCATGAAAGCAGCGAGAGAAGCTTAATTCATCAGAACTGGATTTCACATGCAGCCTGCCAGCCTGCCGTCATTAGAAGTCAGCCCTGATTGGAGAGTTGTTTTTTTTTTTGAATCAGGAGCCTGTGATTATTCACCATCATTTAGAGGAAAAGACAAAAGCCTTTTCTTTTATTTCAAGATTGCGACAAGGTAAATTGTACTTTAGAGCTCCTCTGGAAAGAAAACGTCTCAGCGGGTTTGAACAGTCTTGACACATCGCAGGAAAGGAAAGGAAGACGGAGAGGAAAAGGGTGACAGCAGTCTTTAAATACTTACAGGTGAAATAACTGACACAACTCGTGTGTGTGTGTGTGTGTGTGTGTGTGTGTGTGTGTGTGTGTGTGTGTGTGTGTGTGTGTTGGGGGTCAGCCTTGTGTTCCCACATTTCTACGATTTTTCTTAAAATTAGGCCCTATTTTGGGTTAGGGGATAATAGGTTGGGTGTAATTGGCTACCAAATTGGGAGAAAGGGGGATACAATCTGATACAAATTTATAACAAAGGAAATGTGGGAACATAGGGTCATATTTTGGAAAAAGAATCTTACAAACGTGGGAACATAGGGCTGTGGGAACATAGGTACGCTCACCTCAACTTTTCCGCTTTAGAGCCGAATTATCTCTTTATACGAACGTTCGTCTAGGATAAATTTGGGCAACACTATACGGAAAGCTGAGTTTGTTCTGAACATTGTGATAATGTAATGCATGGTTATCAGGTTATATGCAAATGCCCTTAAAAGGAGAATTTAAGACGATAAAAATCGATAAAATGAGGGTTTTAAAAAAGTGACTAAAATGACTAAATATGCCAGCTGCAGAAACACCAGAGAGAGACTGGAGCGTGCGTGCGTGTGTGTGTGTGTGTGTGTGTGTGTGTGTGTGTGTGTGTGTGTGTGTGTGTGTGTGGGACTCTAATTGGCAGAACCTGCTGTCAATCACGAAGCAAGAAGGGTGGTCACACCTGACTTCACAGGCTTGATTGACAGACCCAGGGGACCAATCACAGAGCCAGACAGGCTTCAGACCACCTGGAGAACTCTGCTATACTGCAGGTGAGCTTTTCAATCATCCCTCCATATTCCTCCATCCTTCCAGTCTGGCATTTCCTCCACTCCAGACCTCCCTGCATATGGATGAGGGCAGGAGTCGAAAAAAAAAGGAAAAAAAAAAAAATGATGGACGGAGAAATGCTCTAAATGAGATCTGCCACAGTCTTAAAAGGCTCTTCCAGTAATCCAACTGTAATGGCTTTAGTGTGTGTGTGTGTGTGTGTGTGTGTGTGTAAGGAGGTCTTTTAAGGCTCAAGAAGAATAAAGTACCAAGTTTGATGCATTCACTCTCAGTAAAGCCTGATTTATGGTTCTGTGTTAAATCTATGTTCAATCTGCCGTACCCTATGCTGTAGCCTGACGTGCACTTCCCCAGGAATGTTAACTACACGTCGCTGCGAAGCAGACCGCAACAGCTGTGATTGGCCTGCTTGGTCGTGGCTTGATAGCATTGCATTTCCTGGTTCTCCTTCTCCCTAAACAACATGAAATCAAGGAGAGGGTTAACTTCTCCTGCTACCGATTTCCCACCGTGGTCAGAAACAACAGGGGAGACACTAAAGTGGAAAGTGGACGAGAGCAGGAGGGAGCAACCGGGGGGCGGTGACAAAAATCCGCTCTCAAGTCGGACAGTTTCCAACCGTTTCCAGCAGCCTTCAGGCTGAACAGGAAGTCACAGAAACACTGTGGTCGGATTCCGATTTAATAAAATGTTATCAGACCCATTTATCAGCTCTTACACAATCTCCAGTTGTTTTTATTATGACCGAGTATAGCTCTCAAAATGCTCTACTTGCGATCTGTTGCTGATTTTAATTACCAACACACTGTAGATGATCTGTAATCTGAACAGATTTAGTCTCTCTGACTTCTAAACATCACTATCAGCCACACAACATGTGTTCTGTACAGAATACGCTTTTAAATCAGACAAATCGCAGTTAAAATCCCTCCGATTCAAAATCAATAAAACGTTTATATAAAACGTTGTCATGTTGAGTCGATTCTGAACCAATCAGCTGTTGGATCAGCTGAGAGGCCGGCATTTTCCCAGCATGCCCTGGGACCGCCTGGCTCTTGCAGTCGGTGGAGAGCAACTGCGGCGCCTGGCTCTAAAACCTGCAGCCGCCTTGGTCTCGTGAGGTCATCGTTGCCCGTGTGCATGACGTCAGAGCAAGTCGGGATCAAGTCGGACACAAATCTAACCGGCATGCATTGGGCGGCGATAGCTAGTGATCGATTCTGCGCAGATCTGGCTCATCTCGAACGAGCCCACTTTGTTTCTCAGTCTCCGCCCACTGGAGTCGGTACTCGCTCTGAAACTCACTCCCTTGCTCTACCACACGCTCCCCACGCACACACACACTTACCGGCTCTGCTATTCTCCTAGAAGAGATACGCTAGATCGACGCAGACACACCAGCGCACAAGTATAAGTCCTCACAACGGAGCCTACGTACTATAAATCAGCCTTAAGACAGACATAGATTGATCAGCTTTTGGTCGGAGACATTGTTGGATCTATAAATAAAAAGATAGATGGTTAATGTAAATGTTGCAGTTCAAACACACAGCAGGAAATTGATGAGAGTGCAGCTGCACTAATAACCGTTCATTAGTATCAGTTTTTATCCAATGAATTGATTATCTGTTCATACAATTACCTCATATGTAATATAGATAATGCAATAAATGCTTTGTAGGAACTACTTCCTAGCACACACACACACACACACACACACACACACACACACACACACACACACACAGCAGAGCTGCAGGCTTGAGTGGGAGGAACAGACTTGTTTTCTTCTGTAAAGCAGATTAGCGACAGGAAAATGGAAATTGGATTAACGAGGGAGAACTTCCAGTGAACACACACACACACACACACACACACACACACACACTCTCTGTTTCCATCAACACAGTGTGAGCAGGACTGGCGTACTCCTCAGTCACCACAGAAGTTCACCTGTCACCTGCTCTGGGTCACAGTTCAGAGGTTACGGGACGTTTCTCTATGATTTAATCCTTTTAAGGTGAAACAGGATCATTCACTGCACAAATTCATGTTTCTGACACCGAAACAAGAGAACATATTGTGATACACACGAGGAAAGGAGGCTGGTAACGAGGGACAGGTGAAACACATCAGGACGGGGCAGAGAATCAAACATTGACCCACGTTTGTCTTTGCTTTGGGAGGGACAGGGGATCTATAGGGGCAGATAGCAAATCAACAGTAGATTCAACATACAAGTGGTATACATCGTCTGGAAACTGGAAACCTGGAGGAGATTGTGAGTACTTGAGATCTGCACTGTTGGCCAAATTTCATTGCATAATTTTGCAATGCAAAATTCATTGTCATAAATGTCTAATATATAACTGTGTTTTGGTGAGGTGCCTATTCAATTTTGAAAGTTCAGAGTGTATAAGGGCTTAGAACATTATGATTGAAGGAAAATGAGTGAATTGTTAATTAGATAATGGTTAATTTTCTTATTTTAACAAACAATTGTACTACAAAAATAAATTGCCTTAATGTAAGTGATCAACTGGGGATGTGTTGCTATGTGTACCCTACAGGGTCTCGTCTTAATTGATTTCTAAGTCAGAAATGAAAGAAAAGAAAAAGCTGTAGCTGCAGCCCTGCAACAGCACTGAACTACTTTATGAACATGATAATCACAAACAATGTATGTGTGGTTGCCCTCTGTCCAATCACTTTCACTAAAATAAACACCCGTCCTTTCATTTTGCGCTGTGTGTTGATGTGTAAGACAATTACCATTACAGGGAGCGCCGTAGAAGGAAAAAAAAAAAAAGGTGCCGGAGAGTGATGGAGCAGCACCAGTTGATTAAAAATGAATGGCAAACAATACTCAGTAATAAACTAGAAATTGCTCATCATTAAAAACTGGCAAGGTTATTTTAATTATTTACTATCAAGGCGTCAACGGGCGCACATCTTCAGACTCACCACGACGTTCTGCCTCCACCTTCTGACAGATGAATTAATATGCATTAATGCTCTCTGGAAACATCGCCGTTTAATTTGGCGTGGAGTAATTGGAATGAGCGATAGTGTTTTGGTCGCTGCAGACCCATTAAACAGCGTACATTCCTACAGGTAACTGCATATGAATTATATACAGTGGCACTCATAAGTTTATGAACCCATGCTAAAGTTGACTAAAAAGAGGAATACAAAAATCATCTTTTGGAAATGGATCTTAATGCCTTAATTAAGAAAATTAGGAAAAATCCAACCTTTAAGGACACCAATTTTCTTTGTGAATGAATAATGTATCGTAAATAAATAAATGTTCTTTCTTTAAATACAGGGGGTATAAGTCAGTACACCCCTATGTTAAATTTCCACAGGGGCAGGCAGATTTTTATTATTAAAGGCCAGTTATTTCATGGATCCAGGATACTATGCATCCTGATAAAGTTCCCTTGGCTTTTGGAATTAAAATAGCCCCCCCACATCATCACATACCCTTCACCATACCCCCACATCATCACATACCCTTCACCATACCCCCACATCATCACATACCCTTCACCATACCCCCCACATCATCACATACCCTTCACCATACCCCCACATCATCACATACCCTTCACCATACCCCCCACATCATCACATACCCTTCACCATACCCCCCACATCATCACATACCCTTCACCATACCTCCCACATCTTCACATACCCTTCACCATACCCCTCACATCATCACATACCCTTCACCATACCCCAAAATCATCACATACCCTTCACCATACCCCCACATCATCACATACCCTTCACCATACCCCCACATCATCACATACCCTTCACCATACCCCCACATCATCACATACCCTTCACCATACCCCCACATCATCACATACCCTTCACCATACCCCCAAAATCATCACATACCCTTCACCATACCCCCCACATCATCACATACCCTTCACCATACCCCCCACATCATCACATACCCTTCACCATACCCCCCACATCATCACATACCCTTCACCATACCCCCCACATCATCACATACCCTTCATTATACCCCCACATCATCACATACCCTTCACCATACCTAGAGACAAATCAGACAAATGTAGCTATTGAGGATAAGAGAGTGGTGGGGGGGGGGCAAGGGGGGGGGTGGGGGGTGTGGTCTTGACTAAATAAAACCTTATGACCTCATAAGGAGAAGATACCTGATTGGTCCATCTGAGCTTACATTTTCTCAAAGGCAGAGCAGGATACCCAGGGCTCGGTTTACACCTATCACCATTTCTAGCCACTGGGGGACCATAGGCAGGCTGGGGGAACTCATATTAATGTTAAAAAACCTCATAAAGTGACATTTTCATGACATGGGACCTTTAAGTATCAGTTTAGGCTCCATTTTAACTTCGGTATATCAGAAATAAACCCAAGCGATACCTGACCCTGATCATCTTAGTCTCATCTCAAACCTTCCCCGCTGTCTTTGCAGTCCCCCAGATAATCTCGTTATTGACGATAATCACTCCGCCCAATGGTTTTTTAAATTAAAAATGTGATATTTTACCAAAATCTACTTGTGGACCATCTGTGATCCAGTTTGCACAACGCCATAAAAAGTGTATGAACGGGACGCAGGACTTTTCTACATGGAAGTTATTGTAAACAAACGTGACTTAGCATCGATTGGATCAATATTGATTCCACATTCCACGCTCTTACTTTCTATGGAGACAATTTAATAATTAGATTTTGATCTTAGGCTGAGATAACATGGATATACACTTCAGGTTCAGCAGAAAACACTGTGCTGTGTTTATCTTTAACATGCCCTCCACAGCAGAAGGGGAACAAATTAAGCTATTTGAGATCGATTTAGTAATTTGAAGGAATACACTTTTAAATTATAGGAATGAAATAAGTATATTGAGCTTGTAAATTAGTCATTTAAAGGGAATGATTCATAATTTCAGGGTGAAATTACTACTTTGATGGAGTCTCTGGGGGAGTAATAGGTGTTTCTTTATTTATCACACTTTCATCACTTAGATTTGCATCATGTGATGTTTAAGCTGCAGCATCTGTAGGGTCAGTGGTCATTTCATCCGAATAAACTACAATCTGCTGCTTATTTCTGTGTTTAATGCGTTTAAATGGACATAATGATGCTGGTTTTACTGTTAGGAAGCTCAGTAATGAAAGCAGATTTGACAGATTAAAAGAATTAAGACATAAAGTGGAATTTTTTTTAGGTTAGACAGGGGATGGGAAGCAAAACAAACGCCGGATGGTTTGTCAATATCTGTCACTGTTTGGTTTCCGTCTGCAGCTGAATTTCTCTCTCTGAGAAAAGATTAAGATAAAGATTAAAGATTTAAAAATGACTGACAGTAACACGCTGAGTTCGGACAAATTAAACGGGTATTCATCATCTTCAGCACTTGAGATATTCCAGGAAGAAAGAAATAAAAACATCTGAAATAGGTTGTTAATCGTTAAAAACGACAAAAAAAATACTTAAATCAAGTGAGAATAAAAATCACAGAGACTGAAAAGGGACAAAGTTAGTTTCCTTGTGTTTAAAAAGGAATCGGCAGGGGAAATAATCACTGTCACATCTAATACACATTTTATAAACACATACGCAATTATTTCAGACTCACGGCATCAGTGTCTGTGTGTCTGTCTGTGTGTGTGTGTTACTGTCTGTCTGTGTGTGTGTGTGTTACTGTATGTCTGTGTGTGTGTGTGTGTTACTGTCTGTGTGTGTGTGTGTGTGTCTGTCTGTGTGTTTGTATGTGTGTTACTATCTGTAAATGTAAATGGACTGTTCTTAAATAGCGCTTTTCTAGTCTCAACGACTACTCAGAGCGCTTTAACATTGTACAGGAACCATTCACCATTCACACACATTCATACACTGTGGCCGAGGCCGCCGTACAAGGTGCCACCTGCTCATCAGATAATCATTCACACACATTTACACTCCGATGCGCAGCATCGGGGGCAACTCGTGGTTCAGTGTCTTGCCCAAGGACACTTCGACCAACCGCTCTACCACTGAGCCACAGCCGCCCCTGTGTGTGTGTTACGGTTTGGCTGTGTGTGTGTGTTTGTGTGTGTGTGTGTGTTACTATCTGTGTGTGTGTGTCTGTCTCTGTGTGTGTGTGTTACTGTCTGTCTGTGTGTGTGTGTGTGTGTGTGTGTGTGTGTGTGTGTATGTGTGTGTTACTGTCTGTGTGTGTGTGTGTTACTATCTATGTGTGTGTGTGTGTGTCTCTGTGTGTGTGTGTGTGTGTGTGTGTGTGTGTCTCTGTCTGTGTGTGTGTGTGTGTGTGTGTGTGTGTGTGTGTGTGTCTCTGTCTGTGTGTGTGTGTGTGTGTGTGTGTGTGTGTGTCTTAATAATTTCTTTCTATTTTTATTCTCCTTCCCCGCGGGTTTGTGTGGTTTCACTGGTTCTTGTTTTATGTTCCAGTTCTTTCGTCTCCGATCAGTATCTAACGCTGCTGTTGTACTTCAAATTCAAACGACATTAAATCAAGTTAAAACACTAACCGTCAGGATGTTTAACAGTTTGAAACATTCACAACATTAAAAAAAGAAGCTCCTTGATTTTCAAGAGACTAGACAACACGAATAATCAATAAAAACTTGTATCAGAATGAAACGTAGGACTACTTCACCAAAACCAAAAAATACCTTACTATGTTTAGCAAATTTATCTTTAAACTCCAAAATCTATATAATGTAATGTTACTTGTCAAATAAAAGCCAACAACTAATCCCAAAAAGTATGCTTCATGCTATTGACATTAGCTAAAGTGCAGGAGATAGTTAGTTAGTTAGTTAGTAAGTTAGTTAGTAGGCGTTAAAAACACAGCTAAAATAAACCTAATCCTATGTAGCGCCTGTCATTGCAGCCGGGGAATGACTGTTACTCTGTTACGGTGACAATGGGTGAAGTCGATGCAGTTTTTGAACTATTTTGCGGACACAATCGGAGTGTACTTATCATATAATACACTCAGGAAGAGGTTGATCAACGGTCAACTTCTAAAACGGCTAAATCCCATTGGTGCTGCCATATTTGAGACCCAAGTCCAACCTGAGACTTAAAGCAACACCAAAGCACTATTCCTCTTCGGTCCCCCTACAGGTTGGAAGCAGAATTGTCCATTACAGTTATTCTTATGTCTCATTTGAACTACAGATCCGCTGCCAGATCTGGCAAACTTGCATCGTGCAGTTATAGCCGATAGAGGGCCGCAAAGCGAATGCAGAAGTGCCGTTCACCCTGTTACGAGTTGATGGACCACTGAAATGATTTTGGAAACATTATTTTAAGGTACAAAAGAATATTTGGTGTTGCTTAAATGCCATATATTTGCTTTATTTCATCAGTTACCAACTGATAGCTCACCGCCCTAAGAGACAATAGAGGAAAGACAAAATCTCAATAAATTATTTATTATTACCCAAAAAATCAGGCCAGAATTTGTTACCCAAAACATGTTACTGTTGATGGGACCTGTTTAGTGGCAGTTGTCTGAGAGATAACCAACCTCAGAAAATAAATGATATTCTAATGAGAAAGACTAGTCTATTTATCATTCATCACATTTTATTCCAATATTTTGGTCTAATTTGCAATAGAAGTCATTAGACAGATCCCACGGGAAATGGAAAGAAAACGGTGTGACGGAACAGCAATTTGTGATTCGTGCTTTCCATGTGTTTCTCTCCTGATTGGTACAGATGGATGAGCTCTAGCATTACACTGCAAGAAGAGTCTGCAATACACTCTTACTCCCAGGGCATCAAAAAATGGTGCTTGGTAAGGTCCTTTGGCGTAATTTTTCGACAATAGTATAAAAACAACTGAGTCTTCAACACACTCTTACTTACAGGGCATTAAAAAATGGTGCTTGGTAAGGTCCTTTGGCCTCATTTCTTGACATGCTTGGTCGGGACTCGCCAGCCCGATCTGCCGGCGATTTGTTTTCGCCCTGCAGCTCAGGCTGGAAACCTGTACGTATATCTATCCTGCTTCCGTTACAAATCTGCGAGGACCAATCACAAACTGGCTTATCCACCTGCCGCGCTATTGGCGGGTTTAACACGATGATGACAGAGAAGCGACTAAGCAGCTTTTTGTTTATATTCAACATGACGGCCACCGAAGCGCAGTAACCCGTTGATGCCGCTGTTGCTGCTACGTCACCCGAACGTTGCTCGGATTGGTTGAAGGACTATCCAGTTGCATACAGAGTCATTTGAACTATGCCCGTTGGTCACGCCTCTTGTGCAGTAGAAAACAACAAGACTAATGTTCAATCTTAAAAGATTGAGCTTGGTCTGCTGATAGCCAGACTAAGAGAAAGCTCCATTTGGCCATTTGGCTCTTGGCGTCACTTTTTGATGCTCTGGGTCGGGACCGATTTTGCGTAATTATTCAACGTGCAAGGTAAAACCACGTAGTTAGGGTTAAGGAAAGATCGTGCGTGGGGTTAGCAAATGTACGTTTCAGTGACACGCGGGACAAGAACGGGACACGATCCCCGTTCTCCTGGATGAAAGTCCTGTGTTTGACCCATCCACCTCCCCAACCTGTCTCCTTATGCTGATTTTCAGTCTTTCACACTAATCACTACCGTTGTCTCTCTTATTAATACTACGCCATCTTACAGCACCGCGGTCGAGTTGCTGGTCTGCCCGGTGCGTTTCATACAGACTCTTAAGGGGAATTTTGGCGTCGGTGCCTGACGCTGAGAGACACTGGCCAAGCGTCAGTATTTGACGAGTTGGGAGTGAGAGCTGGTTGGAATCTGCCCCTCAACTCCCTGTGAGATAAGCGCAGCTCGGAACCTGCCGCTGTCAGCTTTTGTTCAAAAGTTTGAGATTAAAGATTAATGCATTTTTTTTATATACATATATTATAAGTGTAATAAGCCCTGATTCAGCAAGAAAGGGAGTGGCCGTCCCATCAGAAAAGGCCTGCTGATGATCGGGCGCAGAAGGAAGAGATGAGGAAGTGATGATGAAACTACGGAATATTTTTGTATGTCATTCTTTTCCTTGAAAGCACTTCGGTGAGCACGATGAAAAAGCGCTGGCGTGTCTGATAGCTCCACAGCCGCCAGCCAGCCAACTTAATAAGAGGCTCCAGTATGGTTCGACACTGCCGGAGCTTCTGGACCGATAAGAACCAGAGATCTGAAAAAGACAGAGAGAGGCGTGAGGGCGAGAGAGGTAGACAATGAGAGAGGAGAGAGCGAGGATGGGTTAGACAAGAGTTTTAATGCTTATGCCAGCAGGTTGAAAAATGATTATCTTGCTGTCTGGTTGTGACGGTGTGTATGGAGGCCTGACAGCAGCCAGCGGCTCCGCTCATTAATACGAAGCAGAAACTGAGTGTCGTGTGTGTGTGTGTGTGTGTGTGTGTGTGTGTGTGTGTGTTTGAGAAACAGTGTTAAGAACAGTAATGTTCTCTGCCAAATCCTGACATGCCCTTTACCAGCTGACTGCAGGCAGAGCAGCAAACTCAGGACTTTTGTCATATTTTAATATTTCATCACATTTTTGCTGTTCTGCGCCAGACTGTAGTTTATACTTTCATTGTTTCAGAAAGCAGCCGAGTCACAAACCAGATAATACATTATATACTGCACACCACATATCCCTTAACAAACCTAGTGATCCTTAAAATAACCTTATTGTTAGATGAAGTTCTCTTTAATTAATGTCAAACCATCTTAAAATGAGTTAAGGAGGTTATTAATGAAGAAGGAGAACGCATCAATTTTGCATAGCTTTTTTTCAGACCACCTTAAAGCTGCACTACCATAAATGTAAAATGGTGGCCTAAGCTTTTATTCACCTCATCTGCAGAGAGAATCAGGTCTTTGTCTGATTGTGACCTGGTGTTTTTTGGTCTGCTAATGTTGCTGTTGCTGCAACTTATTTTTTGTAGCTTCTCATTACAGAAGCAGTTATGAGTCAACTTCATGCTTCATTCACACAAAGCACGTTGCTCTCACCATATATATATATATATATATATATATATACATATATATATATATATATATATATATATATATATATATATATATCTCCCCTTTCATGTCTTCAGCTGTCCTGTCAAAAAATAATGCCTGAAAAAAAAATAATAAAAACGCCACAGTGGACACGTACCTGAAGATGGAGGCAGCGGTAGACTATTACAGTTTTTTTCAGTCGCTAACAAGCATTTGTCCAAACAGTTGTCACATTTTCAAAACTCTAAACACAATTAGCACAGCATCAGTCTTTTTTGGCCATACAATTCACATATTTCATGTCTTTTTCACACAATATGCAGTCAGTGAACACATTTTCACAACGCTTACATTGTCTTAACAGACAAGCTATACCTCCCAACAAAATGATGGATTGTTTTTGTAGTATTTACGAATGTTAACACACAACATCCCACAATAGCAAAAACAATTATCCAAACCTTAGATATAATATAAAAACATCTGCTTCTGCAATGATATTGGTTCAAAAACAACATATATCAGCTGAAAAAGACAATTGAAAAATTGAAAAATTGACACACAGCTGATTTATGTTGGGTAAAGTGGGCCAACCACAGCTGATTCCAGTCTGGCTTAGACTCGGTGGCAGGGGTTATTTCTTTCAATTACTATAAAAGAAGGACTTTGAGGAGTGATGTTTTTGGAAACAGAAACAGAAAAATACAAACACTGTAATGTCTGGACGTTGAAGAGGAAGAGGGAGAGCAAGGGGCCCAGGGAGAAGAGCAGGCCCAGTGAGAGATGGAGGGAGAGGTGCAGAAGCAGTGAGAGATGCAGAAGGAGGTGCAGGTGCAGTGAGAGGAGCAGTGAGAGGAGCAGTGAGAGCAGCAGTGGGAGGAGCAGTGGGAGGAGCAGTGAGAGGAGCAGTGAGAGGAGCAGTGAGAGGAGCAGTGAGAGGAGCAGTGGGAGGAGCAGTGGGAGGAGCAGTGGGAGGAGCAGTGAGAGGAGCAGTGAGAGGAGCAGTGGGAGGAGCAGTGAGAGGAGCAGTGGGAGGAGCAGTGGGAGGAGCAGTGAGAGGAGCAGTGAGAGGAGCAGTGGGAGGAGCAGTGGGAGGAGCAGTGAGAGGAGCAGTGAGAGCAGCAGTGGGAGGAGCAGTGAGAGGAGCAGTGGGAGGAGCAGTGGGAGGAGCAGTGAGAGGAGCAGTGGGAGGAGCAGTGAGAGGAGCAGTGGGAGGAGCAGTGAGAGGAGCAGTGGGAGGAGCAGTGAGAGGAGCAGTGGGAGGAGCAGTGAGAGGAGCAGTGAGAGGAGCAGTGGGAGGAGCAGTGAGAGGAGCAGTGGGAGGAGCAGTGGGAGGAGCAGTGGGAGGAGCAGTGAGAGGAGCAGTGAGAGGAGCAGTGGGAGGAGCAGTGGGAGGAGCAGTGAGAGGAGCAGTGAGAGGAGCAGGGAGAGGAGCAGTGGGAGGAGCAGTGGGAGGAGCAGTGAGAGGAGCAGTGGGAGGAGCAGTGGGAGGAGCAGTGAGAGGAGCAGTGGGAGGAGCAGTGAGAGCAGCAGTGGGAGGAGCAGTGGGAGGAGCAGTGGGAGGAGCAGTGAGAGGAGCAGTGAGAGGAGCAGTGAGAGGAGCAGTAAGAAGAGCAGTGGGAGGAGCAGTGAGCGGAGCAGTAAGAAGAGCAGTGGGAGGAGCAGTGGGAGGAGCAGTGAGAGGAGCAGTGAGAGGAGCAGTGAGAGGAGCAGTGAGAGCAGCAGTGAGAGGAGCAGTGAGAGGAGCAGTAAGAAGAGCAGTGGGAGGAGCAGTGAGAGGAGCAGTGAGAGGAGCAGTGGGAGGAGCAGTGAGAGGAGCAGTGAGAGGAGCAGTGAGAGGAGCAGTGAGAGCAGCAGTGAGAGGAGCAGTGAGCGGAGCAGTAAGAAGAGCAGTGGGAGGAGCAGTGAGAGGAGCAGTGGGAGGAGCAGTGGGAGGAGCAGTGAGAGGAGCAGTGAGAGGAGCAGTGAGAGGAGCAGTGAGAGGAGCAGTGAGAGGAGCAGTGGGAGGAGCAGTGAGAGGAGCAGTGAGAGGAGCAGTGAGAGCAGCAGTGAGAGCAGCAGTGGGAGGAGCAGGGCTGGGGAGAAGAGCAGGCCCAAGGAGAGGGCGAGGTAGAGGTGTAAGAATGCGTGGTGGTGGCATTCCAAGGGATGCAAGAACAGTAGTCAGTGATGAGATTTGTGCCACTATCATTGACCATGTTATCAACCACGGTCTTTCACTAGGAGAGGCTATACACTTATGACAATATGTCCAGGTATAGTGTATATTCAACTCAATGTCCAGTTCTATAAGCTTTGCACTTTGCAAGTAGATAACCTACACAGTAATAGGTTACAGTACAGTATGATATACAATAATGACATGATCTACATAAACTTTGTTTCAGAGAGTTATGGAATTGGAGACCAACCAGTCCCCTCATGAATTCATTTAAATAGATGAGACAGGATTCAATCTGTCCAAAAGGTGTCGACGTGGACGAAATATAATTGGAAAGAGGGCCACAGTTGATGTGCCAGGACAGAGAGGGGCAAACATTACCATGTGTGCAGCAATGGCAAATGCAGGATTACTCCTTCACCAATGTCAGGTTGGACCCTATAACACCGAGCGCCTCCTCGCCTTTCTCAATGATCTCCACCAGCGCCTGGTACCACAGCAGGATCTGTTCTATTACTGTATACTGTGTTTCTACTGTACTTCCTTTAGTAAACAGTAAGGAAAAAAAACCTGATTTGCTTTTTACTGAAATGTGTTTGAATGTGAACATTATTGTACATGTGGACATACAGTTCCCAACCAAGAAATTTAGTGTAAAAGGTGGATTGCATGATTTGCATGCAAATACCTTAAACATAAGTCTATGCAGTTTTTATAATGTCAACAATAGCAAGTATTTTGATTGACTGCATGTACCTTGTGAAGTGAAAACAAGTGTTATTCTTTGACAGAATAATTTCATTTTGAGTCAGATTTCCAGTGTTTTGGTAAAGTCACTGTGTGCAGAGAAACATGTGTTCTGTCTTGAAATGGAGAGTTAGTATATATTTAACAAAATGTGTTTTTGAGAAGAAAATTATCCATTTGGCCAATTGTGTTTTGTAGGTGTCAGTCTGTGTTAAGAGTTTAGAAAAAGTATCCGATGTATGGGTAAGCGCTTGTTAGCGATTGAAAAAAACTGTAACTCCTGTGTTCTCTGAGGTGAAATGATTACGTTAAGTGGCTTTAAAGAGAGCATACATGTAGTATTTTACTTATTGCTTTCTACTATGTTTTGTACTGTACAGCACCTTATATGTATCTTATGAAAAATGTTCCACAAATATTGTAATCTTTCAAGTGTTTAACACTTGACTTACAGCCATGCCTTTAAATATCACATTTAAATATATACTGTATGTGAATAAGTCATGTGATGAAATAGGAATTCCAATATACTGAAGAAAATGTACTTTTCCCTACAGTCAGTTCATCAGTTTAATTACTTTCACTAAGAATTCATCAAGAAATTTGACTTGGTTTTAATTAAAATTGTACCTCCTAAATGTTCCCCTTTTCTAATCTTCCTCGGCTGATCTAAAACGTATTATTTCTTCCCTCGGAACGACTGTTATTCTGTGTCCAGAGGAGATGTGAAGGTTTCGTGTTTTCTGCAGTTTGCTGGGCAGACAGCAGTCAGGGCTTGAAGTGAACAGCTAATCCTCCAACTATAAAGGTCTGTGTAACCTTTCTAAAACAATTTCACAAAAGACTGCTCTGTTTGTTCTGCTCGCAGAAATAAAGCTAATTACAAAAAGCCGCCCAAACGTCTTGACCTTTCCCTCTGGGTAATTACAGCATCTCATTTCTTTTCTTTATTTATATTTTTTATCCTTTCTTTCGCCCCCAGTGTTTGTCTTCAGCGCGGCGTCATCCTGCTTCGCTCTCCTCCTCTGTCAGCCGGACAGTCAGAAAAACGGAGAGATCTGAAGTTTAATTTCAGCTTCATCTGAATGCAAACTCAGCCTGTCTTTAGTCAAGATTTACTCTATAAAAGGTCACACACTGTTTGATTATGAAAAGTTAAAACTGGCCAATGCAGTCTCATGAACGGGTCCGTATGATATCGTACAAAAAAGCATGCACACCAAAACGTATGAGATCCCACGAAATAAGGAGACCACCGGCTGGTCACGTGAAGGCTGGCTACGAGCTCCATGACAGGTTCAGGTTACTTTATTGGTACCGGTAGGTAAACTAGGTTTACACTCTAAGAGGCAGGAAACCCTTAAAACTTTGTAGACCACCACATAACATACCACACACTAAAACAGACAGTAGAACATGGATTAAAAACAGTACATGACCACATTGTGCAGTTATATGCAGAAATTCTACAGCTAGTACATGACCAAGGTGCTCGTGCGTTGTGACGCTGAGCGGCAGTTGCTAGTTGTTTAAGCCGCTGCAGACCTCCATTGTATCAGCGATAGTTGGTGGTTCAGTTACCCGAAAACAGGTGACTTTGAGCCAGGTATAAAGCACCGCGAGCTGCTGGTCGTTTCGGCGGACATTATTGTTAAATTTAGTCCACAAAATAAAAATAAGCATGTGACCCGTTTCAACTCAGAATCGGAATCGAGAATCGATAACAACCAAAATCTAAAGGAAGAATCAGAACTGTTAAAATCCAAATGATGCCCAACCCTCCTCCCTACACGGCCAGCCGTCAGTGTAGAGCAGTGGTCCTTAAACTTTTTTCAATAATGAACCCCTATTGACATTTTTTTTTTTTTCATCCAAGTACCCCTAGACCAGCACAAAACATTTTGGGTAGAAAATGAATGCCTAGATAAAGAGGCACAATACATACATGTCTGATTTATTAAACAATGAAATTGTTAGTATAAAACACTTATGTGCTTTCAATTAATTTCTAATATTTAGAATGTATCACTAAATCCATTCATGTGTATAGTATATAATGTTTTAGGAATTATGCATCACTGATATTTTTTAAATAAACATTTTTTAAAGATCCAAAGTACCCCCTCTACCACTCCAAAGTACACCTAGGGGTACTCGTACCCCAATTTGAGAAACACTGACGTAGAGAATACAGAAGAAGAAGAAAAAACGTGGAATGCTTTACGAATTACAGAGCTTAACTTTTCGTAGCTCTTTTCACGAATGGTTCATGAGAACAGGCTGAAGTGGCCCCCTGTGGCCCTGTAACATACAGTCTGCTGTGTGTTCAGTGGCTAAACCAGCGGCTCCCAGAGTTTTTCTGCAGGGCCCCCCTTTTGTAGATTAAGCTATTTTTTGCCATATTTTTTCTTATAACCAATCAAGTGTTGCAAAGCCAGACTTGGTATATTATGGAAAGTCCCCAAAAGTTCAAAGCGCTGGGTTCAAATACAACATCACTGATTTTGTTGCCTGCTGCTGGTTTCAGGAATGCCGCAGTTTATTTTTCCCACAGATAAATCAATCTTCAGAGGGGTTTTTTCCTCCACATGTCACTAATTCAAAGCCTTCTCTTTCAGTGTAATTTTAATTACTTTCTTGTACTTGTATTGTGCGTCCCTGTGGGCACGTGTTGTTTCACCAGTGATTAATATTTCAGTTCTTTTTGTCTTTTATCAGCAGTTTAAAGTTTTGATTTCGGCTTTGTTGTGCTTTTAGTTGAAATCAAAGCATGTTTGTTTTGTTTGTTGTAAAGAAATGGAAACCAAAAGCAGACTAATGAGCTAATGAGCCGTTAATACTGGGCTGATTTGGGAACGAGGAGCAGCTGGTGGACAGGTGATAATTTGGATCAGGTGAAGGCTGAGGTTGGAAAACTCTACAATAAAGGATGAAGGATGAAGAAGAAGAAGAAAGACAAATTCAATTCAAATTGTATATTTCACACATAATCGTACCAAGAACACGTGCAGGTAAATGCTTAGATGCTGTTTTTTCTGCGGCCAATAACCACAGTATACAAATCCATCATCCTGCATCTGCTAAAAACAAAACGCAAACTGTCCATTTTATTGCTGTAAATATGTGAATTTAACACAAACAGGATGTTCTACAGCTGCTAACGTTAACTAACCAAATCACACCTCCTGTCGCAAACGACGAAACGCAGTGCATGTACTGTAGCTGCATAACACAAAATCAAAGATTTTTGGTTAAAACTCCTGGCTGGACGGACTAAATAATGCGTATCGTACACTAGAAGACTTTGAAAAGACAAAAGTCTGACACCATCTCACATCTAAAGACAGCCATCTCACCTACGTTAAAGACTGTCACAATATGTAAAGACTGGGGATCTTGCAGGGTCACACAACTAGTTTTGGAAGGACCACAGACACACAAAACATCCACAGAGACACACAAAACCACAGAGACACACAAATCATCCACAAAGAGACACACAAAATGTCCACACAGACACACAAAACAACCACACAGACACACAAAATAATCACAAAGACACACATGTCCACACAGACACACAAAACAACCAGACACACAAGATGACATAGGCACACAAAACAACCACATAGACACACAAAATAATCACAAAGACACACATGTCCACACAGACACACAAAACAACCAGACACACAAGATGACATAGGCACACAAAACAACCACATAGACACACAAAACAACCACACAGACACACAAAACAACCACAAAGACACACAAAACAATCACACAGACACACAAAACAACCACAAAGACACACAAAACAATCACACAGACACACAAAACAACTACAAAGACACACAAGATGTCCACACAGACACACAAAACAACTACAAAGACACACAAGATGTCCACACAGACACACAAAATAATCACATAGACACACAAAACAACCACATACACACACACACACAAGATGTCCACACAGACACACAAAACAACCACACAGACACACAAAACAACCACATACACACACACACACACACACACACACACACACACACACACACAAGATGTCCACACAGACACACAAAACAACCACACAGACACACAAAACAACCACAAAGACACACAAAACAATCACATGGACACACAAAACAATCACATAGACACACAAAACAACTACAAAGACACACAAGATGTCCACACAGACACACAAAACAATCACACAGACACACAAGATGGAAAATGTTAGCAAAATACGTCCTGTAGCTATTAATTATAAAAGCTTAACACACTTACATGAGGAAAACATACAAAAATGTTCTAGAAGGAAGTAACCGATGCCCAGTTCTACTTTATTTCGGATGCCAGATTGGGCAACATTTTCTTACAGAGAATATCCAGAATCTTAACAAAAACTGAAAATGTAGTTTTTCCTTCTTAACCTGCCAAGTAGACAGTAAGCCTGAGGCATAGCCACGCGTCGTACAGCTCTGCTATCCACAAGGACCCAGGCTGGTCTATGGAAACAGATGTCATACGGTTAATGTCGGACATGTTTACACTTTAGCATAGCTTCTTTGTTTCTTCTCATCAGTGCATGAATGAAGATGATTTTTATGCAACAATGTCTGTGTTGACAAGCTGAATACAAACTGCTGGGTATGTTCTGCAGCATAACAGAGCACAAACTAATTATTCTACAGCTGATAGTGTAACCAAACACAGGCTGCATCCAGTAGCGTTGTGCTGCTTTCTGTATTTTGTGTAGCGTTCACTTTGCCAGACACACACAGCCCAGCAGACAAACAGTCTAATTGCGTTTGGCCAATCCTCACAGACGACAGGATTTCCTTCATCTGCATCTCTGCTGAGGTTTAATATCTGGCAGACGCCCAGAGAGCAGACTGTGTGTGTGTGTGTGTGTGTGTGTGTGTGTGTGTGTGTGTGTGTGTGTGTGTGTGTGTGTGTGTGTGTGTGTGTGTATGTGTGCGCACGCGCGGTGAAAACCAAAATATCTGCCCGAACAGGCGGCTCACAGACCAGAGTTGGGCCCTGCGGCATGCTGGGAAAGAGAGGCCAAAGGTCAAGCGTAGAGTGTCAAATATTTGGAGTCTCACTCCTCCTTTTGTCCGATCCCCTCTTCATCTGCTTTCCTACTGTCTCCCCTCCTCTCTCCTTTCCTTCTCTCTCATGGTTTCCTTGATTCCTTTCTTCTCTTGTTAGCTAACATCTTCCACTGCCTCCTTTCCCTTCTCCCCTCCCCCCGGGTCTCTTATCCTTCCTTCCTTCTTTTCTCTCCTTCCCTGCTTCTTTTCTTTCCTCTCCTTCACCAGTTAATTTGTCTCCATTCATTTCTTCCTCCCCTCCCTTCCCCAGTCTCCTATCCTATTTCTCTAAGTTGCCTCATTTCCTTTATCTTCTCTCCTCTTTCTGTCTGTCCTATGTTTCCATTCCTTCTCTGCCTTCTATTCTGTCATCTTTTCATGTTTCCTTTCCTCCCTTCCTTTTATATTTCCTCCTTAGCCACTCCATCTGGATTCCTTTCCTTACCGTATTTTCTTTCCTCTCATTCACCAATTCATGTGTCTCCATTTCTTCCGCCCCTCCCTTCCTCAGTCTCCTATCCTATTCTTTTGTTTCCTCCTTTTGTCTCCTGCCTCCTTTTCTGTCTTTGTTTCCTATTTCCTTTGCTCTTCAGTCCTTCCAGAAAAATGCGGAGTTTTGTTGTGATTATGCGGCACGTTTTCTTAAAAAAATGCGATGGAATATGCAGGATATTTATGCAATTTTATGCGATGAAATTGCGGGAACTTGCAAAAATTGAAGTTTGATGAAGAAGAGAAAAAAAAACACCCTGCTTTTTGATGACGTTCACATCGCGTAATTACATCGCTTCATAACGTTTCCATGGCAACAGGGGAAAATGGCTGCTCTTGTGTGAAGTAAACGCAACATTTTTCAACTTTCTGCTAAAATATATTATGGGACTTTTTTGCAACGGTAATGCGGGGATTATGAAATCATGCAAGCCCCGCATATTTTGCGCAGAAATCGACAATTTATACGGCCAAAGTGCGGAGGATTTGAAAAAATTTGCCTGCCGCATAAATTTGCGGACTTTGGCTGATTATGCATTGAATTATGCGATCGCATAATCACGTTTTCCGTATCCCCTCTATCTTAATTCCTTTCCATCTATGCTTTCTATCATCTCCTTTTCTCTAATTCCTCCTCTTTTTGCTTCAACTCATCTCTTCTCCCCTCCCTTTTCTCATCTCCTTTCCTTTTCTGCCTCTTTCTCCTCCGTTGCTTTTCTGCTCCTTTCTTTCCTTAATTTTCTCCCTTTTCTCTATTCATTTCCTTCACTACCTCCTCTCCTCATCTCTCTACCTTATCAACCTCACACTCATCCCCTCATATTTCCTGTTCTCTTTATCCCCTCTTCTCTTTGGTTTCCTTTCCTTCTCTGTCTCCTATCCTCCATTGTTTCTCACCTCGTTTTCCTCTGGTTTCTCCTTTATGTCCTATTTCTTTCTGTCCTCTTTCCTTTCCTTCGCCGACACCACCTGTCCGTATCTCTTAAATATCTTTCCTCTTCTGCCTTTCCTCTCCTCCTCGTCCACTTTTCTTGTTTCCTCTCGTTTCCTCTCGTCTTCTCTTTACCCCTTACCTCGTCATTTCCTTCCCACCTATTTTCTTCTCCATCTTTTCTCTTCTTCTTTCCGTTTTGCCTGTTTAACCTGTTTTCTTTTTGTGTTTTTTTTGTCCTCTTTCCTTTCCGTCTCTATAACCTCCCGTCCTTATCTCTTAAACGTCTTTCCTCTTCTACCTGCTGTCTTTCCTCCCATCTTCGTCCACTTTTCTTGTTTCCTTTCGTCTTCTCTTTAACTCCTGGCCTCCTCATTACCTTTCTTCCTTTTATCCTCTCCCCATGATTCAAGCAGGACTGAGGTGTGTGCATGTGTGTGTGTGTGTGTCAGTGTGTGTGTGTATGTCAGTGTGTCTGTATGTGTGTGTGTATGTGTGTATGTATGTATGTATGTATGTGTGTGTGTGTGTGTGTGTATGTCAGTGTGTGTCTGTATGTTTATATATCAGTGTGTCTATTTGTAAGTGTGTGTGTGTGTTTTACATCAGCTTGCGCTCCATGTTCTATTATTATCATCACTTCAGTGTGTAGGCGTCCATTACGCAAACTCATATGAAACAATATGCAGATTTCTCCATTTGCACGGATCATAAACTCCTGCAGGCTTTCTGCTACATCATCATCATCATCATCATCTCCACCATCGTCATCATCATCTCCACCATCGTCTCCATCAGCAGCTGCCAGCGGCAAGCTGAACATCACAGGAAGTAAATTTGTGCCCCGATTCACTCAGCGATGCTTTCATTAGTTTTCACCCGCAGCGTGAGAGTTAATGAAGGCGTCATGTGCAATATTTGCATCCCTCCGACTGTAAGGAGTGTAATGTTATCCGCTGTAGAACACAGACATCATACGATTAATTTAAATAAAAAAAAAATAAACAAAATTGGTTAAGAAGCTTTTTAAATTTCTTTTTTAAATTGACGTTACATAAGAAGATTTTTTAACCCTTGTGTTGTCTTCGGGTCAAATTTGACCCATTGTCTAAATGTCTAAATCAGACATATGGGTTTCTTTTTGACTACCTAATTTGAATTACCCAAAAAATAACACGGAGGATTCCATACGTCGCGCTTCGCAAGTACAACAGATCATCGGATCTCTACTTTCATTGGATTTTGGGTATTCAATTTTTTAGCATTTGAACACATTTGGATTCTTCTTCTTTCATTCTGTTTGGGAACAGTATCCTCGCTGAATGTTGACCCTTCTGTGATTATCCTTCCTTTAATATTAGTCTGAATAATTCAACTTTTAACTCAATAATTAGGTATAATTTCCTATAAATGAGGTTTATTGACCATGAATTCCAAAATAAGTGTAAAACTAGTGGTAATAAATTGGTGTTAGTGGTGTTTATACATGGTGGTGAAAAGAAGTGCCAAAATCATTGAAAAAAGCGCCAAAAGTGTCGAAAAAAGACACAAAAACGTCAGAAAAAGTGTTGGTTTTCAGTTTTGACCGGGAGGATGACAGGTGCATGTTCCAATGGAAGACAACACAAGGGTTAAGTCAAACTGTATTTCTCTAAAACATGGAGTCTCAAACTCGCGGCCCGGGGGCCAATTGAGGCCCGCGGGATGATATTTTGTGGCCCCCCTACTTGACATCAAAGGCCCACACGTTGTTCTGAAATGCACCTTTTTGCTGAGTCGTTGCGTGTGCCACGCTTGCCACGCTTTTATTTTTTTGTATCACTTACGGGCTACCATAGCTAGTCTTGGGACAGCTTCCTGCGGCGTTTGTTGTCAACGGTTGTCAAGTTAGCCAACCGCAAAGTACCTGGGTAGTATCAACGTTAGTCACTTGGTTGAAAAGTGTTCCGGAGTGACAGAAAATATATGCCATCACCCGGTTCCAGTCATGTCTCTCTCAAAACGTGCCCTGAAGAGTAAGGTTGGCGACAGGCTCAGGCAATTTCAGTGAAAGTGGGAGACAGAGAAAGTTGAGGTGTATAAGGAATATAACATCAGACGTTATTACTCAACTAGACATGCTGAGGAGTATACAAAATACCAGGGAGATGAGAGAAAGAACCCGGTCGCCAATCTTAAAAAATGTCTATTGAGCCAACAAGATTTATTTAAGAACTTTTGTTGAATACTTGATGCGGCCCAGCCTCACCCACACTCGAGTGGCCCCCAGGTAAATTGAGTTTGAGACCCCTGCTCTAAAACATTTTCGAGTACAGAATGGAGCTGGAAACGTCTGGACATTTAAAATAAAATCAATTAAATACTTTTATCTGTTTTTGAAGCTGCTTGCCTTTGTTTAGGAAGAAACTAAATGGAAAGAGAGAAGAAAAGGCAATGGGTCTACACCAGAAAAAAGAACAAATGACTCTTATATATTGTATTGAAAATAGTGTCTGAAATCACATTGTGTTGTTCTATGATTTAGAAAGTATCTACTGCATGAATTCCCAACTTAAAACTTTGATCAAAAAACCAAATTTACTTCATGTTGACTTATCGGTTCAGTAACTTTCGAGCCTGGATGCAAGGCTAGTAGCTCTGTGAGCAACCTGATCCCTCAGAAATACGTGAAATGACCACGATGTGGCGGCACCAAGTAAACTCTTGAGGTTCAGGCAACAAAACTATTTATTTAGAAGAAGATCATTGTTTGGGTTAAAATAACGTTATGAACGCACGTGATTTAACTTGCATACGTAAATTAGGGTTAGGGATAAGCCCAGTTCAGACCAAAGACTCGCGGCGAGAAAAAAGTTTCAGCGGTCTGAACCGGTCCGTCTCAGCTCGACTAAAACCAGCTGATGGTGTCTGCAACTCAGCTGGTCAAGTCTCCAGAGGCTGGTTTTAGAACATAAGAGACGTCTCCTTTCAACAGCCAATAGAGAAGTCAGCTGGTCTAGTCTCCAGAGGCTGGTTTTAGAACATAAGAGACGTCTCCTGTTTCATCAGCCAATAGAGAAGTCAGCTGGTGGAGTCTCCAGAGGCTGGTTTTAGAACATCAGAGACGTCTCCTTTCAACAGCCAATAGAGAAGTCAGCTTGTCCAGTCTCCAGAGGCTGGTTTTAGAACATAAGAGACGTCTCCTGTTTAAACAGCCAATAGAGAAGTCAGCTGGTGGAGTCTCCAGAGGCTGTTTCTTTGTTGGGCTTTTCCGCCTTTAATGGACAGTACAGCTAGGTGAGAAAGGGGAGAGAGAGAGGGGGAAGACATGCAGGAAATCGTCACAGGTCGGACTCAAACCCTGGACCTCTGCGTCAAGGCATAAACCACTATGTATATGTGCGCCTGCTCTACCCGCTGAGCCAACCCGGCCACACCGGAGGCTGGTTTTAGAACGTGATGAAGAGACGTCTCCTGTTTCAACAGCCAATAGCGAAGTCAGCTGGTAAAGTCAGCTACAATAAAATGATCTACAATCCATTTTATTTCTGTTACAAACTGTTGACAGAGGCCCAATGTGCGCCCACGACGAGCACATTCGGTGGAGTGAGCTAGAAGAGAGGGAGCGCCTAGAACGAAGCTGTGAATAATTGAAATAAAACGTGTTTTTCGCCGATTCATCACTAGAAATGTAACTGCAGCAAGCATCTCACTCTCACTAACATTATCCACATTCATATTTAGACGCAACAAATTATATATTTAGCTACAAAAAGCCTGGAAGTCGGAAGTTAGGACGGCAGTACAAAGAGTCGTTGCTATGGAGATGATACAACGTCTCGTCTCATTGGTGTGAACTGGCAGGTTTCAGGATGCTGCAGACCGATGCGTTGCGAGTAGTTGCAAGTTTCTGCAATTCTGAATGGGGAGTGCGCAAATTAGAAATGTAAATGATTTTTAACGGCAGGACACATATTATTAAGTACTAATTTGAGGACACAATTACAATCATTTTAATAAACATTATCCCGCTGACCAGACTGAATGTTTTTGGACTTGGATAATCATTTCACACAGTTGTACTGAGTGTTGACGGTTGCATTAATTAGCCGAGCTGTCGTCCACCCACAGCCAGCAGAACAGGGAGACACTTGAAATGAACAGGCAGCATCCAGCAGCGCCTACGTTCATTCAAACACTCACCCAACCATTTAAGCCATCATCACTGCCTCGTTAAAGATGCAACGACAGCCTGTTGTCATGCTAAATTATACTTTGTTTACTCAAAACAAGTAAAGGCTTTTCAAGAGTTAGATAAAAGGGATTTGTTTGAAGCCAGAATCAGAAAACACATTCAGTGAATTCTCTCTGCAGCAACTTACATTCAGTGTAACTGTCGACACAGCAATTAGGACTGAAGATTTTGTCTTTGCACGTTTAAGTTCGTAACAACATCTTCGAAACACGCTCTTATAGACTTTTGAGTGTGTTTTTAGCCTTGCTAGCGGCATTCAGGTCCCCCTCGGGATAAATTGTAATAGCTTTGGTGATCCATCTAAAAAAAGGTGAAAAATAAAAATCCTCTGACTTTTTATTCCCATCAGCCTCTGATGTACTTAGTGTTTGGTGCCAATAAGCAAATGTTAGCATGCTAACACACTAAACTAAGATGGAGAATTGTGAAACGGAAGTAGTTACGTTTAGGCAACAAAAATACTTAGTTAGGGTTAGTAAAGTAAGCAATCTGGGATGCGTCACGGACCCCCCCCACCCACCCCCATGGCTTTAGGTTGCACTAAACGTTATTGTAGGCCCAGTTCAGTTTGCAACTCAATTTTATACAATACGTTTTTCTTTCAGCTAAAGGTTCCCTATAAAAATGAAGGCCTAAATAAAAATGAAGACCCCTGCTGTAGCTGACCGGGAACCCACAGACGCATGTTGCTAGCAGCGTACAGCTAAAAGTCTCCGGGCAGAACTCACTCTTGTGAACTTTGATTCCCGCATTACGTTCATCAATCTACATGCATGAATAATGCATCTCACTGCTTGCACCGTGACAGTTGGGCACGAATACAAAAAACGTTACACCCCGAGAATCTAGAGTATATAAAGCGACTCTCAATAAGCGGCTCATTTGCATTTTATGGTGACATTTTCTACTTGTAGTGTTTACTTGCAGCAGTAAAGCAAATGTGTGAAAAGGGAAAACAATGCCTTGCATACAATATAAGAAGCAGAAATGGAACAGACAATCAATGTTATAATATATCATACTGGACTCCAAATACTTTTACTGCTTATTGAAAATAATAGTTTGCTCCAGTAGTGTAAAGTTACAAAGTTTACGGCTGCTTTACACAGGATTATAGCCGGTTAATCAACCCGTCGGTTGGTTTAAATACGAACGTTTGGACAGTGGCTGTCAGCGTCCAAAGCGACAAAAAAAGCGCCCTTCAGCGTGTTTGTAGAACATTATCCCGTGTGTCACGGAAGCGTAAGCCCACCCACTATCTTTTCCTTAACTGCGTCAAAAGGGACGCCAATAGTCCCAACCAAGCGCGTTTAGTTTAAGCTTGTTTAGTTAAAGCGTGTTTAGTTAAAGTGGGTTATATGACGTTAAAGTAGACTTTTAGCGCCAATAACAACGACAAAGGCACCTGACCAAGAGTGTTTGAGTGTCCGAGTTTTATGAGATGGGAGTGAGAATCTGTTGGGTTAATGCACAAAGACTAACAAAGATTCAAACCCAAATCACATGCTCGAGGGATTTGGAATTTGAACGGCTTGTTTAAAAATGGCGTCTTCAAATGTATCTTTTAAAAACATCTCTGAAAAGGTATAATAAACTGGCCACTTCTGCAATGTATTGCTTAACTTTTGGCAAGACTGCTCTTTTGGTTTTTTTCTAGGTATAATAATCCAGTAAGAAACTGCATTAAAATAATTTCTATTGAGGCAGATTGAACTCTCGAAATCTCTCGAAACTTTGTTGTTTGTAACTTTGTGAAATGGTGGCTTCATTATAGAACATCTTTATCACATGAAGGGGAGACATTTGAACAGTTTATTAAGTTAAATTTGGAATAATGCAATAATGTGTAACACACATATTTCAGTATTTTATTTGAAGCATGCACACCATTAGAGGCAATCATTCTTTCCCAGTGACGGTTGTTTTCCCTCCAGCAGCGGCATCATCTGGCGAGCCCGTGGTGATCCGCAGACCTCCCTCCTTCATCCCACCCACCGTCAGATCAACAGATCCCCCCGCAGTCTTCATCGATTTCCACCGAGCCGATTCCTCCCTGCCGAACAGTTCCCCCCCTTGTACGACCAGAGCTCGTCCCTGACAGCTGAGGCCGCCTCGTAGCCTGTGGCGATCGTCTGGAGTGGACGGATACACGGAGCAGACAATGACTCGCCTCAAAGCAACGCCAGATGTCCAAGTGATTGCTGCAGACGCTGTCTTTTATCAGACAGCCGACAGCTCTGCTCACAGCCGACGCTTTCACTGATTGGATGAAAAATATATAGAGAAAAGACCATGACCGCTCTTGTTGGAGTTCAAGTGGCAGTTTGCACAATATGGGCAATTGTGGATGAGAGTATTTTTGTACTAAACCGGAGCTGTATTATGGAAGTAAGAGCGAGGGGCTTTCATGTGGCCAGCATGGACCTTGAGATTAAACTGCTGCTCAAAGCTACCCGCCAACTGATTTGTACTTTTAGCAGAAATGTATTCAGGGGTTCAGTTTTTGCATAAATACCAGTCAGATTAATAAATTGAAATATAGCTTCTCTCTCTTCTGACATGATGAACTCAGTGGGCATGACAAAACACAATTCTACAATTCTAATGGTTTTCCTGAATTGAACATTTCTGCGACCATTATTGTTTCACTATGATATTCGTGGTCACTGTACCACTTAAAAAGCTTCCTCATAGCCCAGAGTTTGGTGTCAAAAAGTACATGAGCTAATGAGGAAATAAGTAGTCATACGGTATGTCTTATTAAAGGAAAAATATCTATTTTAATACTTTTCCCTGCTCAACAGCAGTAAGTACGTTGTTCAGAAATAGCCTGAAAAAGAATAAAATAAAAAGATGATCTTTGACCTTTCACAACAACTTCAAGGGTTGACGTCTTTGGCTTCTTTATTCTTCAGGAAAATGTCTTTTGTCTGCCCTTCTTCGGAGAAACGTACGGGCTGACCCATACCCAGAAAAAAACATCCACTCTGCAAAAGATAGAACAATGTGTTTAGTAGGTTTTGGGATAACATTTATCACTTGAATCTGTAATGGACGTCTTAAATAACATATTTCTGCGTCAAAATACAATTGAAAATTGAGAGAATGCATAGCTTTCAACCAAATTTGAGTTAGCCACTGCAAAGCATTCACACACACACACTGAGGTTTCTTTCCCATGTTCTTTCCTCTTTTAGTCTTATTAACTCTTTGAGCTCTTCAAATGCTTTATATCCCTAAAATCAGTACAAACTAAACTAAATTAAAGGCTATTTAAGTGAATAAACAATAATTAAAAGTTTTGAAACTGTCATGAAATAATACAAAAATCGGACAGAGATCTAACTAAATGAACACACGAAACATATCGATCCAAAAGATTTCTAAATGTAGAAACAACATGTCTCTTAACACTCCAGAAGTTATTGGAACTTTGTACATTTGTTTAGTATTGCAGATATGATCATTTTTATGAGTGTAAAGGCAGTTTGATGGTTTCATCTGCAATAGGAATGGTGTCATGCGGTTTTGCACCGGACGTCACGTAACGTGATGCCATTGTCACAATGACACGAAAAACTAACGCCTTAGCTTTCTGCTGCAAAAAGAATGAAGTCTCTAGCTGTTATGGTTTTTATTTTATTATTATATTATTTTTTCCTTGCTTATTTTCTGTTGGATCTTATTGTATTTTTACAAATGTTTCTCGTGTGAAGCACTTTGTGACTTTGTCTGTAAAAGGTGCTTTATCAAATAAACGTATTATTATTATTTTAGATCGATTTATACAGGATCGGCCCCCGACGGGAGGCCCGTTCTCTAGGTCTTCTAAAGTGTTTATAATAAGTTCTTAAACAGCTCGAAGCCATCAACAGGGCCAACTTATAGCATACAGCTAGCTTGAATGTAACGTTGAAGGCCAGATTAGGCTGCACTCCAGCTGAAAAAAAAAAAAGCATTCATAAGATATTTTTACCTTTTAGGTTTGAGTCCCACAGTCAAGGGAAGGTTGGGCAAACTCTGCTTTGTGCAGAAACTGAAGAGGAGGAATCGTGAGTTCAAACGTTCTTGGCTCTCTAACGTGTATGTAGCAGATTTCCTTTAGCGAGGCCACACTGGCATACTCCTTTTATGTCAGCTGTATCCTCTCAGCTTCATACTGAGGACACAGAAATGGCAACGAGGCACAGAAAAGACACATTAGAGAAGCACCTTGCATTGATTTCAATATGTCCTGCCATCAAAAAGACAGCTGGTCGCACTCTTGCCAACTGTCGGTCCTCCATCGCTGAGAAAAGATGCTTTGCTGCGACCCACTTTCACTTGTTTTATCTCTACAAAGCTTTAGGCGTACTAAAGGCGCCTAGACGTCATGAAACACACACACACACACACACACACACACACACACACACACGGCAATTATAGTTGCCATCGCCTCAAGAGCACCAACAGGTGCACGAATGTCTTTTCTGTTGTCTGCAAAGTACGTTTAGTTTATTTTAAAATAAAAAGATAAAAGATGAATAAGGACATGTACATTTCAGCACAAGCAAGAAAAACCAACACAAATAAATAGTCAGTAAACATATCTTTTAAAAGTATTGAAAATGATTCAAATGAGGAGTAGAAAGAAGTTAAAAAACCTTTTCTGGTCCTACCCCTTTTTCTACTTTTTGTACTTGTATACAAAGAATTTCTTTATATATATATATCTATATATATATATATATATATATATATATATATATATATATATATATATATATATATATATATATATATACACACACACACACACTTAGGCACATATACACACACATACATACACTCTTCCAGCTATCACCTGCTGGTGTCCACGTTTCATCTGTCAGTTAAATCAAACCGAATAACAACCTATCCAAACTACACGTAATATAAATCCCCAAGAACAATACAGTCAGTACACAATACAACCAAGTAGTGTGTGATAGGTGCAAAACTAAACCTTAACCTTCCCTCCCGAGCAAAGGAAGCCAAACCACACATACCATACGACTATAAAACAAGATGGATGACGCGTCTCTCCACTTCCTCCCACTGTACAATAGTGAAGCCAAAATCTCTAAGAGACGTGCGCTGCCATCTTCTCGTTTTGGAGCCAGAGTCTGCGCGGTAGTGGTCAGGCACTGACCAATAGCGAGTCGCGCTGCTCTCCTATCCCTTTTGCAAAACAATAACAAGACAGCAAAGTGGTACCAGAAGCACAACCCGAGCAGCGTTAAAAGGCAATTGTAGTATCTGTAGAACATCATTTGCCCAAACTGCCTTTTCAGTAAAAGCGGCAAAATGAACCAACCCAACGTCAGGCTGCGGTGGCCAAGTAGACCTACGTGCCAGGCGCCGTGCTAGTTTTGTGTCCAGCTAAATGTTTTCCAATCACAGTCGATCTGTCTCTTTTCTTTCTCTCTTTCTCCGTGAAATAAAGCTGCATTCAAGTGCGGTCGGGAACGACAGTACAGTAATGTTACTGCCCTTTCCATGGGAGATGGATCACCTTAGATATAATAGCTATTTCAGTGTTAACAAAATAAATACAGAGAGGAGGGAGGGAGAGCCTGTAGGAGGCAGCGGCAATAATACAGTACACTGACAGTACTAATACTTTGTTTACATTTGTGAATGTGTATTTGTGAAGCACCATTCAATTAAAATGTGACTGTGAACTAAAATATGACCGCAGATTGTAGTTGTATTTATTTCCAATGCATTTATCAGTAATACAGTTAAAGTCCGGAAACTGTAAACAATTGCGTTGCAGGTCGATGTCAGGTGTGCGGCCCCTTTTTTTTATTTTAAGATTATTTTGGGGCTTTTCCGCCTCTATTTGACAGGACAGCTAGGTGAGAAAGGGGGGAGAGAGAGAGAGAGAGAGGGGGAAGACAAGCAGGAAATCATCACAGGTTGGATTTGAACCCTGGACCTCTGCGTTGAGGCATAAACCTAAATGCACCCCCCCCCCTAAATTAGGGTTAGGGTTACTTAGAGTTACTAATTTTCTGCCTGTGCCCTACAAAAATGTCAGTTATGGGCTTACGGTGCTCCTAGTAAAAAAAGTTAGTCTGGAGCCCTGTAATAAGTGCATGACATTGAGTGAGGAGAAAAATTTATATCTTACAATTAACATAGAAAATGTCCCAAATGAGCTAAAAACAGTGGAATTTCACTTTAAATACGAGGCACGATGAAGACAGCAGAAGCTACAACAGCACGACAGTGTCATAAAAACACGTGTCGGCTCCGAGAAACGCACTCAGCATCTTCGGATTAAGCTGAAGTGATTGCAGACCCACGGAGGTTATTTGAACCTTTATTACTTTTCCCCGTGTGAGTCTCTTGTCAGAGCTGGTTAGCTTCCACTCCCACCTACATCGTTGCTGGAGGATTTGAATAATTCATGCTATCTGCGTTATTTATGTATTTGCTTATTCATGAAGGCACAAATCTGTATGTGCCGTGTCGCTGCTGGAGAGGTAAATGAAGGCATCCTCTGAGTCCATGGCGGCCGAGGAGAAGCTTTTATTTATTTATTTTATTTATTGTAATGGTGTCATGAAATTGGATTCTGTTCTGAGTCGTGGTTTCACAAAGAAGACTGTGACCGATGCGTGTTGTATGGCAACCGGGGGCGGACAGAGGACGGCTTGTTCTGCCTTTTGTCTTCTCTCCCTGACTGACTGAATGTCACCCACACTTCGTCACTTCACCCGAAAAAAACAATGAAAAAAAATAAAAAATGTCTGGAGAGCCTGCAGAGCCTCAGGCCAGGGCTTCCCTCAGCCACCATCACTAATCTCATTTACAGCCTCGTCCTCTTGACAGCGGGCAGAAACAGACGGAGGGTAATCTGGAGAAGAAAAAAAAAAAATGAGCGAGTGGAAGAGTCACGAAAAGAGACGGGGGAGAGTCGGGGAGATAAGGGGTAAAAAAGTCAGGAAGGCCGCAGCAGATAGCGGCGGCTCTGATAACACAGAGCTGATCAGCAGCTGCACTGTTAGCGCTGATGGAGTGATCCGAGAGCCAAAACACACGACAGAGAACATCCCAGAGTTCAACGGCTGAACTCCAGTTTAACGTCTTAATCCTTACACACAAACTGTTGCTGCAACAATTCAACCCGATCACACTGGTCTTCGCTTTAGATGTTATCTGTAAAAATCGTCAAATCTCAGTCGGGCAACGGTTTAAATTTATTTAATCTGAGCTATTTCAATACCTCCATAAAGTACAAATCAGTGTTTTCCCTATGTTTGTAGAAGACTTGAGGTGCACGTACAGTATGTGGCGGGGGTTTTAAGGGTCCATCCTCAAGAAAATGTTACGTTTTTCAATTAAAATTAAAAAAGCAATTTCACATAATTTTGGGCCATTATTATTGCCGTATCTGTGTCTAAAATGTTGGAAACGCTAGAGCAGATCAGAAATAAATAACGCTCGGAAAGCTTAAAGATAAAACTTGCTTGAGAAGTCCACCGGGGACCAACAGCAACGTTTAGATCTGAGAAAAGTAATTAGTAGTTAGTTTGGTTCACCTTGGTTTTACATTCATTCATGGCTTAGGTGGCGGCCAATGCTTTTACAAAGGCCTTAGTGGTCCCCTAATACTGTACCTGACGTCTCTTTTATATAGACCTTAGTGGTCCTCTAATACTGTACCTGACGTCTCTTTTATATAGACCTTAGTGGTCCCCTAATACTGTATCTGAAGTCTCTTTTATATAGACCTTAGTGGTCCCCTAATACTGTATCTGAAGTCTCTTTTATATAGGCCTTAGTGGTCCCCCTAATACTGTATCTGAAGTCTCTTTTATATAGACCTTAGTGGTCCCCTAATACTGTATCTGAAGTCTCTTTTATATAGACCTTAGTGGTCCCCTAATACTGTATCTGAAGTCTCTTTTATATAGACCTTAGTGGTCCCCTAATCCTGTATCTGAAGTCTCTTTTATATAGACCTTAGTGGTCCCCTAATACTGTATCTGAAGTCTCTTTTATATAGACCTTAGTGGTCCCTCTAATACTGTATCTGAAGTCTCTTTTATATAGACCTTAGTGGTCCCCTAATACTGTATCTGAAGTCTCTTTTATATAGACCTTAGTGGTCCTCTAATACTGTATCTGAAGTCTCTTTTATATAGACCTTAGTGGTCCTCTAATACTGTATCTGAAGTCTCTTTTATACAGACCTTAGTGGTCCCCTAATACTGTATTTGAAGTCTCTTTTATATAGACCTTAGTGGTCCTCTAATACTGTATCTGAAGTCTCTTTTATACAGACCTTAGTGGTCCCCTAATACTGTATTTGAAGTCTCTTTTATACAGACCTTAGTGGTCCCCTAATACTGTATCTGAAGTCTCTTTTATATAGACCTTAGTGGTCCTCTAATACTGTATCTGAAGTCTCTTTTATGTAGACCTTAGTGGTCCCCTAATACTGTATCTGAAGTCTCTTTTATATAGACCTTAGTGGTCCCCTAATACTGTATCTGAAGTCTCTTTTATATAGACCTTAGTGGTCCCCTAATACTGTATCTAAAGTCTCTTTTATATAGACCTTAGTGGTCCCCTAAACTGTATCTGAAGTCTCTTTTATATAGACCTTAGTGGTCCCCTAATACTGTATCTGAAGTCTCTTTTATATAGACCTTAGTGGTCCCCTAATTCTGTATCTGAAGTCTGAAGTTTCTGAAGTATCTGAAGTATCTGAAGTATCTGAAGTATCTGAAGTATCTGAAGTCTCTTTTATATAGACCTTAGTGGTCCTGAATATATATATATATATATATATATATAAGCAAGCTTGCTACCTAAAGGAAGACTGCAGCAAATCTTACTTCAATTTAAATAAGATTATGTTTTGTGAAGTCTTTTTTTGTTGCTGCTCTAATACACTTCTGAAGCTTCATTAAATCTTTCTCATTAAATGACTTGGTTTATCGCTGAATACACAGAGACAAGAGATTGTTTTTTTTTTTGCTCTCGATTCAAGACCTCTGGTGGTAGAACAGCTGGGTGGCCAGATGTGTTTTGGAATATCTTGTCAGGTGAAATTTACTGACTGAGCTGGAAGCTAAAGGAGTACAATGAGTGCTGAGTTTCAGTGTGTGCGTGAAGATTTTGACAGCTTTGCTCGGGCCTAAGTCACGGTTCCCACAGCTCGTTCCTCTTTATCAATCATTGGTTGGGGGTCGGCAAGAGACCGACTCTGCTGTTTGCATTAATTATCCCGTGGGTGACTCAGGATGAAGCTGTTAGCTAAACGTCTATGAAATGTGAAAAGAGAGGCTGTGGGAAGCTGCAAAAAATGTTCCAATATTCACTATTGTGGTTTTAAGGTTTAGTGGTCACAGCAGAGCCCCGGAGTCGTCCCCCCCCACCCCCGAAGATGGAATCTGATTCGCTGCTACCTTCTTAACATTTCGCCTCCTCCAAAGCGAGGAGAGCTGCAGGGAAATCTAGCGGTGTGACTGATGGAATTAACGGCGGGGAATCTCCCCGGAAAACACTCGGCTAAATGACGCCTCAGTCATCAGTGACAGACGATGATTATTCCGAGGACTGAGGGGAGTCCGACAGCTGAGAGAGAGAGAGAGGAAGGAAGGAAGGAAGAACGAGAGAAGATGATCCAACAACTAACGTACGCTGCAGGAAAAAAAATCTTAAAACAAGTTATTTATTCTCATAGATGAAGAGAATTCCTTAAAACTTCAAACAATCCAAACTATTCAGCCAATGGAGGGGGGAATCAGGTACAGTAGTGGTTTTGCTTCTCATGACATAAGACACAAGAGGAGACATGCACAATCCTGTTGCTGCTTCATTGAAAGGAATAGTTCAACATTTTCAGAAATACACTCATTTGACACTAGAGGTGTGAATCTTCACTGATCTCCCGATTCGATTACGATTATCATGTCAGCGATTCAATATCTTGATGCATCACGATGCGTCAAATATATTTCTCTATTAAAGCCATGTAGGAGATTTAATTCATAGCTTTTCAAGCTTCAAAAACCAAACATTCTGCAGTGCTCTAATACTAAATCAACTGGATACATAAAACTATACAGCACTGAGCACATGGCACTTCCTGAATGTGTAAAACATAAAATAAATGTTGCTAGGCCTACATTAAATTGTAAACAGAAATAATCGATTATGAGCCGGCCGATTATCGATGCAGCATCGTCCACGTCGCGATGCATCGATTATTTGATTAATTTCAACACCTCTATTTGACACTGCCGTTACTATATTTTAACGACAATGGTACAGAGTATTCTTTCACTTCTTATACTTCAGATCACATCCATACAGATCTATATGCAACCCCCACCTGGATTGATCTCTACCGTTAAAGCTGTAGTACGTAGTTTCTGTCTCCCCCCATGAGGAATTTTACGTGATGACAACAAAACTGTTGGTGCGGCCACATGATACACGCCCCCATGCGTATGACATGACGATAGGTGGGGGTAAGCCTCTCCCGTAGCTCCTATGGCGCCATTTTGATGCTACCAAGCCATCACCTCCCGTTAGCATCCCATTGACTCCCATTCATTTTGGCGCAACTGTGACAGTGAATAACTTTACATCTGAAGCGTTTAAAGACTCTATTTGTCCGTTGTTTATTTCTAAAGAAACACAACAATGTAAAAAAGGCTCCATTACCTTGTACCTCACGTTATGGCTCCGTAGCAGACGCTTTTGTAAAAATAGGCTAACAATTGTGTCATAACCACGAAACTTACTGTCACACAGTAGAGGAATTACCGTATAGTACAGGAGAAGCTTGCAGGCAGTTTGGACTTCCATTAGCTGTTTAAGTTTAATTACTAATGTTAACTAGCATGTTAGTGATCAATAATTAGCCTGTGTCTATGTTATCTCCTTACATATACCTACACTCTCCGTCTCTGTAAGATTGGGAATGATTGAGATTTCTCTCGGCACAGCTAAGAAGACTTCACACTTTCAGACAGGTTGCTCACGTCACATCTACGTCTTCAAGCTCAGTTGGAGGCTGCTCAGTAACGCTCAGCCAGCACGGGGAAAGAGACTTCTGATATCCTTCACTGGTCTCAGTCCACAGCACCAGGATCTGTTTGTCCAGTTTATATATGTCTATGGTGTAAACCAAGCCCTGGTTATCCAAGCTGGTCAAGGTCACACCCCCACCCTCCACCTTGTCCCCCCTCTCTCCTCCTCAATAATATTTAAAGCTACAGACACAGAAATGGCACATCCTAAGAAAACCTCATTGTGGGACTGGCTCTAGTGGCTGGAATTCTGCACGAAGGCTGAATTTCGGGAAAGAGACTTCAGATACAGTATTAGGGGACCACTAAGGTCTATATAAAAGAGACTTCAGATACAGTATTAGGGGACCACTAAGGTCTATATAAAAGAGACTTCAGATACAGTATTAGGGGACCACTAAGGTCTATATAAAAGAGACTTCAGATACAGTATTAGGGGGACCACTAAGGTCTATATAAAAGAGACTTCAGATACAGTATTAGGGGACCACTAAGGTCTATATAAAAGAGACTTCAGATACAGTATTAGGGGACCACTAAGATCTATATAAAAGAGACTTCAGATACAGTATTAGGGGATCACTAAGGTCTATATAATAGAGACTTCAGATACAGTATTAGGGGACCACTAAGGTCTATATAAAAGAGACTTCAGATACAGTATTAGGGGACCACTAAGGCCTATATAAAAGAGACTTCAGGTACAGTATTAGGGGACCACTAAGGCCTATATAAAAGACTTCAGATACAGTATTAGGGGACCACTAAGGTCTATATAAAAGAGACTTCAGATACAGTATTAGGGGACCACTAAGGCCTATATAAAAGACTTCAGATACAGTATTAGGGGACCACTAAGGTCTATATAAAAGATACTTCAGGTACAGTATTAGGGGACCACTAAGGTCTATATAAAAGAGACTTCAGATACAGTATTAGGGGACCACTAAGGTCTATATAAAAGCATCCAAAAAGCAGCATGTCATAGGACCTTTAAAAAAACATGATGGACTCTTCAAAAGAGGAAATGATCTTCACTAGAGTTTCTGGGCGCGAAAGTCGCCGGACGCCACAATCTTCTGAACATAACCATACTGAGAAATCCAGAGAGAGTTGTGAGGAGCTGATAGTCTTAATTAGCTTTGTAGCAACTCATTTTGCAACGGCTTGAATGTAACAGACGTTCATTAATATCAAGAAGTTACGCATTAAAGCTTAAAGGGAAACTTTGAGACTGTCCTCACCCCAAAAAACGCTCCCATAGTCGAACCGAGGTTCACGTCCCCTTAAATAATTGAAAGTTAAAAGTAAACGGCAAGTTGTTGTTTTTTTAACTTCACTGAAAACAAACAGAGTTATGTTCAGCAACACATGCGTGAAGTAACGTCTGATTTTAACCCGAACACCAAACTTCTAAACTTCACCAGTTCTTCTAAACTTGACTAAATAGATTTTTATGCCTAAACATATACAAACTGCGACCGTGAATGTTTTCTGGTTTAGATATGAGAAGGGGAATGGCTCCTGTGTCGTAGAAATAAACAAGCTAAATCGTTGTATGGTTTTGAGGACCTGATGGAAACATTGCAGATTTTTAACCGGCTTTGTGTCATTGCAGTGTGGGAAATGTATGCAGATTAAACAGTGTTTTAAGATCTTTTTCGGGGCATTTTTTCCCTTTTTATTAGATAGTGACAGTGGATAGACAGGAAAGGTGGGAGAGAGATGGGGGACGACACGCAGCAAAGGACTCAGCCTACATGTGGTGCACGCTCTTACTGGGTGAGCTAGAGGTCGCCCCTGTAAATAGAAATTTAAGGAGAAAATCAGAGTCTAAGAAGTGAAAGTAAAATCTATGTGTGTGTGTGTGTGTGTGTTTGTACATACACTATCCGTCCCTCATCACACAACCCATGAATAAATTAATACATAAGGTTTTGAGGCGGTAGCTCCAGTCTGGGTGTTCCTGATCCTCACGGAGACATCAGGGACGTCCGGGTCTTGTTTGTCAGTCCAAGTCCAAGCGACTTCTCGGTCGGCGAGTTGTTGACCCGCGGCGTCTTCATCTCCGTGGTGACTGACTGCTCCTGGATTGGGGAAGCTGCCCCCCAGGCTGACCTAAATCTTTGATGTCACCCCTAGGCCCCGCAAGCAGAGCCAATAACCGAGAGATGGCCCTTTGCCGCTGCTAACAGCCGTTGCGGGCGATTCGTCCATATGTATGAATGTGTTTATGACACTGCTGAATTATTGGGTGGGCTGTTTTCTTTCCCAGAAAAGTGAATTAATACATGTGGACTGGTCCGCTTCAGTGCATCTGGTTGTGATATGAAATCTGAGCAGCCTGAAGGCAGTGTGTTTTCAGACACCAGAGTTCAGCATTTTTTATTTAATTTTTTTCACCAAATATGAAAAAACTCAAGACCATTTCAGGAGAAATCATGCAGGAAGATTTCAGCTGACATGTGGTACAAGCAGAAGTAACTGAAGGATGTATTGTTATCAACTTAAGCTTAAGTGTATATTTGGCAATTTATACAGGAGTGACACAAATATGCCTTCTTGGATCAGGAAAATTTGGATGGTGCATTGCAACAAGTCAGGCCTGCTTGGTTCTTTTGGGGAATAATTGTAAAGATTAACAAAGACTTCCTCTCTAACTTGGACGTTTTGGGACTGATTGGTGGGATTGCTGTGGACAAAGTACACGCAGAGATACACTGGTAAAAGCCAATGAGGTTTAACCATGTATCAGCCAATTTAAATAGCTCACGTTACTGTATTGTGTGAACAGTTAACTTCATTTAATATTGCATGTGGCGTTTTCTTTTGCGGGGTGCAAATGTTCCACCAAAACCAGTTCCTTCCCGAGACTATTCTGCAGAGCCAACGTCGCTGCATCCGGAGCTTAGCGCCGCCGAAGACCGTTGTGATTGGTTTAAAGAAATGCAAACAACATAGAGAGTTTGTTTTCTCCTATCCCAGAATGTATCTGGTGTGTAGCCAGACCTCAGTCCACAGTGCTGTGATAGATAGGTCTGGCAATGCGAGACTGAAGTCCCACTAACTCAGAAACCTAAAATAAGTTTGTATGCCTCTGAGCAGGCAACAGCCGTGGCCAGAGGGGGGGTCAGCCCTATGTTCCCAGAGCCCAATGGTCCCACATTTTTAGGATATTTTCAAAATGAGGTCTTGCATTCCTACATTTCCCTTCAATTTAAGCCCTATCTTCCCACAAGATTTTTTTAGGGTTAGGGGGATTAAATCTGATACAAATTTATGAAAAAGGAAATGTGGGAACATAGGGCCTACTTTTGGAAAAGAATCTTAGAAATGTGGGAACATAGGGCCTAATTTTGGAAAGAAAATCTTATGAATGTGGGAACATAGGGCTGTGGGAACATAGGCATGCTCCCACTCGAGGCATAATGTTTTCAGGTTGTCCGTACGTACGTCTTGTGAACGTGTTCTCTCAGGAACCCCTCGAGGGAATATTCTTCAAATTTGGCAAACACATTCCCTTGAACTCAAGGATGAACTGATTAGAATTTGAAGATGTGTGTGAAGCATCCACATTTCTACCAAAAATACACCTAATAAATTTTTTATTAAATTGCTTTACTACATATATTAGATATAAGTCTGGAAATAAATGGATGTTAACTGCTGCTTTTTAGTACTCCAAACATTTAATAAGCCTATAATCGGTACCAAATGATATTGTTCTTTCCAGGAAACTCTCAGTAAGATTTGAAAGAAATATCAGACCCGTGGCCGGGTTGGTTCAGCGGGTAGAGCTGGCGCACATATACTGAGAGGTTCATGCCTCGACGCAGAGGTCCAGGGTTTGAATCCGACCTGTGACAATTTCCTGCATGTCTCCCCCCCCTCTGTCTCCCTCCTTTCTCACCTAGCTGTCCTGTCAAAATCAAGGCAGAAAAGGCCCAAAAATAATCTTAAAAAAAAAGAAATATCAGACCCGTGTTAATGCTGTTTCTCCGTGCTACCAGACATTAAATTCTTGTTTAAATTCTTTAGTTATTTAATTTGAAGACTTAAAAGTATTCAAATATAAATGTAAATTGAGCATAAAACAACTGAAATGGTCTAAAAGCATTGTAGTTTAGACGTCCTCTTGTTTTCCTGCTGCCAAAATCCAGATTGGAGAAGAGAGAGTCAGATATGTTGATACACTCATCTGCTAATGATCATCGTCTAAAAGTGGCTGTGAAGCCGAGGGGGAGCTGCAGATTCAGGTGATAACTCTCTGCAGGTTCATCATTACCAGAGACAGGCAAACACGTTGTCATTTGATATAAAAATAGAAATGATAGCTAAGTAACTGCACAGATGATTTGTTACTCCCACATCCTCTGCGTGTTCTTCTTGTAAGATGACATTTGATCTCTGCTTTTTTATTTACTGTTAATAATCTTTTAATATGCCAGAAGTGAGAATGAATCTCAGAGCGGTAAACAACTCAACTTTAAGTTCAAGGAAACCAAACTTGATTTTAATTAATGCTTTAATAATTACAGCATTTCCATTTTTCATCATAATGAACATATGATATACATGTAGTCTCACATTACTAGCTCTATCTCCACAACGCTGTAGAGTAAGGTTGGGCTACGCCACATATATATTCGGGGATAGGAGAAAAAAACCTCTCTGGGTTGTTTGCATTTCTTTAAACCAATCACAATCGTCTTGGGTGGCGCTAAAGCTCCGGACGCAGACACAGTGGCTCTGCTAAATAGTCTCAGGAAGGAACTGGTTTTGGTGGAACATTTGCACCCCGAAAAAGAAAACGCCACATGCAATATTAAATGAAGTTAACTGTTGACACAATACAGTAACGTGAGCTATTTAAATCAGCTGATACATGGTTAAACCTCATTAGCTCTTACCAGTGTATCTCCGTGTGTACTTCGTCCACAGCAATCCCACCAATCAGTCCCAAGACATCCCAGTTAGAGAGGAAATGCCCTCAACATACATTCCACTAAAGAACCAAGCAGGCCTGCCTTGTTGCACGATCCAAATTTTCTTAAAAACTGCCAATTTTCAGGGTGTCAGCCCTATGTTCTCACAGCCCAATGGTCCCACAGCCCTATGGTCCCACAGCCCTATGGTCCCACAGCCCTATGGTCCCACAGCCCTATGGTCCCACATTTCTAAGATTTTTCTTAAAATTAGGCCCTATGTTCCCACATTTCTAAGATTTCTATGTTAGGGTTAGGGTTACATTCCATCTGTAGTCCATAGCTTGGTAATTGGCTACCGAATTGGGAGAAAGGGGGAGAAAGTCTGATACAAATTCATGGAAAAGGAAATGTGGGAACACAGGGCCTAATTTAGGAAAATAATCTTAGAAATGTGGGGACATAGGGCCTGATTTTGAAAAACATCTTAGAAATGTGGGAACATAGGGATGTGGGAACATAGGCACGCTCCCATTTTCAGAAGGTTAGCTCGAAGTTTGTTGTTTTCCCGAAATGCTATGCAATTATCCTGGAAATGTACATCCGTTGATGCAGACTAATATATGGTAGCTCCTCAATGGTCGCTATGGCCCGGTCAAAACATTATTATAAAATATCCCTTTAATGTTCAGTGAAGTTGACACTAGAAAATAGACGATTTCTTTTTAACACACATTCACAGGCTATTAACCATAGATATAGAACAAGTTCTATATCTATGCTATTAACATTGCAAAGCAACATTACCTTGAGATTGGCCTTCACTTGATTTACCTGCACATATAGATGAAATAAACCTTTTCTGGTTGCAAATAACATTTTTTTTTCCCCCATCGAGGACCACTTATGTTTTCAGGAACGTTTTGATTACATTAGTGATGACTCCTCCGTGACGGTCACAAGCTGCTTTAAAGAACACATAACCTTGTGACTTTATCCTGTTCGCATGAGAGAGCTGAAAGCTGTTCAGCGTACAGTTTTGTAGGATAAAAAGAAACAAACAGGCTCTCATGCTATAGTAATTAACTTATTCTGAAAAGGACGGGAAAAGAAACATGTTTATGGTGAACTGAGACCTCACAAATACAAACGTAAGATAATTTAATGGCTTGTAATACCTGGTTTTTGACAAATTGTATTTATCTGCAGACATCCTGGGAAGCTCACAGAAACAAATATTAAAATATTAGATGAGAGGCGGAGAGAGAGAGAGAGAGAGAGGTGCTTTGTTTTGTCTCGTTATTCGTAGGCGTATCAGCTTCCTAACACAGCGGAGCCACGCTGCCAAGCCTTTTCTGGAGGCAGAGGCTAAGTAAGCCTGCCGCCGATGCCAGCAGTTTGTTGGCAAACGCTCACCGCCACCTGCTGCTGCTGTCGAGGTGGCGTTGCCGCGACCTGGCAGAGCATCTGGCAACCGGAGAGCCGGCGACGTCCCCCGAGGGCCAAGCTCAGTCACCGGCAGCCAGCTCCCATCTCCGACTGCGGAGGACTTCAAGGGTGTAACGTACAATGTAAACTAGATTAGGTTTGTTTTGGGTTTTTTTTTCCATCGCTGCTGAACATAGCGAGTGGGAGAGAGGAGGTATACAAAAAAATGGGGAAAAAAATAGAGAAATAAATCGTGACAACAACAAAATCACTGAATGTATTCGACAAGAATAGATTATTTTTTCAATGTTTGAGCCTCAAAAAAAACCTTAAAAAACAACCACTAGGTTCATATTTCTCAGGTCACTGATTTTGTCTAGTACAATAAAATAAAAACAGTTACAGAAGCAACTTCAAAATTAAAAAATAAACCTGTGAAAAATCCTCCCAATCAAAAACACGATCCAGTATTTCCAATACATTAAAAGGTCCAGTGTGTAACGTGTTTAGTTGTTCATTATCTAAATCTGTGTTGCCCATTCACAAACTTGTCCTTTTTCATGAATATTTAGCACCACCATCAATTCCAAGAATTCCTTTTGGATTGAAATTTAACATTTGCGTTCACATGAACTGGGGTAGACACTCCATATTCATTCTCCATCTTGAAATACATTAGCCGGTAAGGGACATAGAGGACATACTGCTCCTCCTGTGTGTATGTGTGTGTGTGTGTGTGTGTGTATGTGTGTGTGTGTGTGTGTGTGTGTTTGTGTGTGTGTGTGTGTGTAAGGGACATACAGGACATACTGCTCCACCTTTTGCGTTTTCGCTGTCACATGATAAACTCACAGGAGCTGCTAATGCTGCTAATGCTAATGGGTATCGTAGCTTCCCGGCCCCGGCAACTTTGAAGAAGGAAACATGGAGGACCACACGTATTCACACGAGTCTTCTTCTTCTTCACCCAGAAAAAGTAAAAATGTGAAGGCTACCGTAGCTGTAAGATGTACTTTGAACTGCGTGGCGCGAGAGAGTTGATTACAATATATGATCTCAACGCTAGATGGGAGAAATTCCCGCACGTTGGCCCTTTAAGCATTTTGACAGATATTAGTTGTGCACTTAGTGAACTATACTGACAGCGTTTCAGGAATGTATTCTTAATCCAGTGTGACTCTGTCACGTGTCAGTGTTTCCTTGTTGGGATTACATTTCCGTTAACATGCAGCTGCTCTTGAACGTAGCGCAGCCTTTCAGTTTGTGATCACTCTCTGACTCGTTTGCAGGTGCGTCCTCAACTTCAGTTAGAGACACAGGCAATATGACGGTATATGATGTAATGATGATCTACATGCTTACATGAACATCTGGCAGTGATACAGAGAATATATAAGTGTTGCTCTCATTTTCCAGGCAACCAGAGACCAAACTATATATACAGTTCATCCTCAACTGCTGAGGTGACGCAGTCAGTGGAGAGGTAGTCTATATACTACAACGTTCGAACAACTACGAACGAAATTCCACCGAATGTCCCTCATTTAGGCCAGATGTCCGTTACCTTGGGCTTTCTTTGTGTTGGCGTTCTAACCTCTGGTGGATTTGTGAGGACTATGGTTAACTGCTCCTCAGATCTCTGCAGGGTAAATCCAGACAGCTAGCTAGACTATCTGTCCAATCTGAGTTTTCTGTTGCACGACTAAAACTACTTTTGAACGTACACATGTTCCACCAAAACAAGTTCCTTCCAGAGGCTGTTTTGCAGAGGCGCTGTCCGTAGCTTAGCGCTACCTAAGACGATTTTGATTGGTTAAAAGTAATGCCAGTAAACCAGAGCACGTTTCTCTCCCATCCAGGATTGCTGTGAGGACTAGCCAGACCCTCCTCCTCCGCAGTGCTGTCCTTGAGTTAAACTATAACTCTTTTTGCGGTTGTCGTTGCTGCAGCAGCAGCTGTCAAACCTTTTTTTTCATCGTTGCATCTTTTGTTTTCTCATTCTGTATGAATGTAAGCATTTTATTGTTTTACGTCGTGGTCTGTTTTTCTACTGGGTTCACCTTGAAATGCAGCTTGAGGGATGAATAAAGTTTTCTGAATTCAGTTGAAAAGTTTGAAAAATTTGTGTTTTTCTGTATAAATTTCTAACTTTCTCTCATTGATTGGCAGCTCATCTTTACTCCTTAAGTGCTCGGTGTGTTTCGAGAAGAGATTTTCATTATGACTGTATAAAGACAAGACATCCAGGCGAGACATATCGAGCTTGAAAAAACAGTTGGTTGTTGTCCCGCTTTTGTTTCGCTCCTTTTGAATTCTCACATTAAACTGCTGCTGTTTACAGCCCAGGAACTAAAACTGACAACTGCAGAAGAAAAAACAACCAAATAAATGTGTGGTTGAGGACCATTTGTTGCTCCAGTTTTCCTCGAATATTCCTTCCAGCCTCAGAGTTGACGTTCACGTACACGCATTACCTCGGAGCATCCAGCGATTGTGAGTGGTGTGATGCGTTGACCTCTGACCCTCCCCTTAGTGTTTTTACTCCCACAGCATCTCTCCCTCCGTCCTCCCACTCATCACTCTTCCTTCCATCATCCAACCCACCAAACAGCCCGTTATCATCTGGAACGCCGTTTCATTTTTCACAGAGCGCCTCGATCATCAAGCCAGCGTCACCGAGTGTTTGGAAGAAACGCTTCCAGCTCTGTGACGGACATCAACGTGTTTCCGCTGTCAGAGTGAAGTTCAGTGTGTGTGTGTGTGTGTGTGTGTGTGTGTGTGTGTGTTCTTGTTTAGCTATATTTTTGGGGTCCAAAAACCGGTAGTCCAGTATACTTGTGGGGTCCGGACAGCTTTGTGGGGCCAAAATGCTGGACCCCACAAGTCAAAGGGCTGTTTGAGGGTTAAGACTTGGTTTTAGGATTAGGGTAAGAATTAGGTTATGGTTAAGGTTAGGGTAAGGGTTAAGGTTAGGCATTTATTTGTGATTGTTAAGGTTAGGATAAGGGATAAAATTAGGTTATGGTTAAGGTTAGGGTTAAGGTTAGGCATTTAGTTGTGATGGTTAAGGCTAGGGTAAGGGTTAAGGTTAGGGTAAGGGGCTAGGGAATGCATTATGTCAATGACAGGTCCCCACAAAGATAGTGCCACGCACTGTGTGTGTGTGTGTGTGTGTGCTGTGTGTGTGTCTGTGTGTGTGTGTGTGTACCAACCAGCTGTCAGTCAGAGGCACAGTGGGCGGAGCTCTGGTGAGCACACTTTAGTTGTATGTAAACATAATATGTAGTGTTTAATACTGCGATTATTGCTTTGCCTATTTACGTTTCTTAAATATTGTGTGAAAAAAGTAGTAAAGTGACTGTGTGTGTGTGTGTGTGTGTGTGTGTCTGTGTGTGTGTGTGTGTGTGCGCGTGCGTGCATTTGCGTGTGTGTGTGTGTGTGTTAGCTTGAGAGGCCTTAGGAATAATTCCTGGTTTCTACTGATAATGCATTATTGATACAATGTTATTAATAATTCATTTACTGCTGAGTCTGCAGGCTGAGCTGAGACTTAATATTTTTTTTACGTTTTTTAAACTTCCAGCCGCCGTTAACCAACACTTTAATTCATGAAGTAACAATACGCGGGAAATGTGGGACTGAGCCGTTCCGTTTTTAATGAGCAGGTGTAGTTCTGAATGCCAACAGAAGGGGGCGAGGAAGAGAGGATCACCTCGCCTGTTCGAAATAAGCTAACATACTGAAATCTGCATTTATCAAATAAATTATTATTGTATCCACATGCACAGCTGGAACTAGCTACCATGATCAAAACCCAAAGGTAACCTGCATGCTTCATCGTACTGCAAGGTTTACTGTAACAACAAAGGCACTATCGTCCATCGAGACGAGACTGTCCATTCACGAAAAATTGCTCCCAGACATTGTTTGTACAAGCAGCAATTACGACTTATAGTTATATATTTATGGTTGTAGTTGCTGAGCCCTCTAGTGGCCGCAGTAATTAAGACAGGAACAAAGCAGGGAGTAATGTGACGAAATAAAAGAGCGCCAAATTTCCGTGTAAGGACGCAGGTTGGGCTGGATAGGTCAAACAAATACAGGACTTTCACCCGGGAGAGTGAAAGATCTGTTTTTATTTTAAAGAGCGCCACGTGACCAAACGGAAGTGAAGTAACGTCACCAAAACGTTAACGTTAACCCTCCACGTTAATCTGAAATTGTTGGGAAACATTTACTGGTAATAAGCAGAGCTGGATGCTTATATCCCACTATACGGATATTCATTTGCTGGTTATAGGTGTTCAATTTTCAATTTTGGGATTGTAATATATTCGTTTTTAGTTTTCTTTGTCCTTCAGTACTGTAATAAAGTTGAGACACATTAAACTTTTGGAGAAATGCAACCCTAAGAAGAGACCCTAAGTGTTTTGAGTCCCCTGAACAGTTGTTTTTACCTCTTTATGGAGAGTGGGTTGTCGTTCATATTTTTTTAAAGTGCCCATATTATGAAAAAAACCCTTTTTTCTGGGATTTGGGGTGTTATATTGTGTCTCTGGTACTTCAACATGCATACAAAGAATTTATTTCAAAATACTTTTGCTGGTTTATAAATCACTAAAAACGGTTTAGGGTCAAAATACATTTCTGATCTGTTGCTACACTATGACCCACCCAGACCTCTCAGGTCGTCTGGGTGGGTCTGCTTGTTGTTCCCAGAGTCAGAACTAAACAGGGGGAAGCAGCGTTCAGTTTTTATGCTCCACATATCTGGAAGAAACTCCCAGAAAACTACAGGTCCTCCGCAACTCTCAGTTCTTTTAAATCAAGGCTGAAGACCTTTCTTTTTGATCTTGCCTTTCTTTAAATAACCTATTTTATCTGCTTTTAAAAGTTTAACTGTTTTAATGTTTTACCTAACAGTACCTAATATTGCCTAACAGGGCTTAATAGTACCTAGAACAGTGCCTAAAAGTGCATAGCAGTGCCTACCTAACAGTGCTTAAACTGCACTGTAAATTTGATTCTTGTCTTTTATGTTTCTCTCAGTTTTTTTTTTTTTTTGAATGTTTTTAAATTGTTTTAAATTGTTTTCTGAATGCTCTTTCATGTTTTATGTAAAGCACTTTGAATTGCCCTGTTGCTGAAATGTGCTATAAAGCTGCCTTACCTTACAAACTTGGAAAACTTGAACAGAAGTGAGATGTCTCACTCTGTACCTAAAACAGAGAGCCCCACACACAGGGTGAAAAGAGGAGCTGCAGAAATGTGCAGTACAACAAAAAGATGGTGTTTTTTGAAAGTTAAACCATGTAAACCTATTCTGATATAACCTCTAAATACAATTATGAACCTGAAAATGAACCTAATATGAGTCCCCTGCATCAAATAGATGAGAACCAAAATCGAAAAGGATGAATCAGAATTGTTCAAATCAAAACGATGCCCAACTCTACATGTGCAGGGTTTTGGTTTAGGTGCAGTACCCGAGCCGTTTGGGGCAGCACCTAAGCAGAATGAATGTAACTAAAAGACTTTTCTCAGATTTAATGACTGTAGATTGTAGTCTTTAGCAAGTTTCATCTTCAAGGTGTTTTGAGTGTTTTTTATTTATTATCTGCTTAAGCTTTTCCTAATGTTATAGACACAGATATGGTAATAATAACGGTCCAAAATGATGTTAGAAAGATGCAAACCTACTACGGGACTCAGAAACCTAGCCTGGTCCTACCAGACTCTGGTCCATTAGCCTGGTCCTACCAGACTCTGGTACACTAGCCTGGTCCTACCAGACTCTGGTCCATTAGCCTGGTCCTACCAGACTCTGGTACACTAGCCTGGTCCTACCAGACTCTGGTACATTAGCCTGGTCCTACCAGACCCTGGTCCATTTCATTAGTCCAGAGAGTCTGGCCACTCTCCATTGACAAGTGTTAACTTCCTTGAAGGCGGGTACTTTGTTGAAGTTTAAAACTATTGGATCTGCTCAGAGCCACTCTGGATCTGCCATAACCAATCGCTAACGTTTGGTCGTGACGTCGGCTTAGCATTGCTAGTGTTAGCCTTAGCCAACTCCTTCACCACTAACGGAGCGAGCTGGAAAATCAAACTGTTCCCGAACCCCGTGGGGAGGAGGGCCATGACATCATGGCCCCCAACACAACTCAGCAAAGATTGTTCTTGCTTGGGCTTTAACTTCTGGATATTCGGCAGCGTTGCCATAATGAACCAAATGGCTTCGCTCACATCTTTCTCCACCGCCATTACGGAACTACAACTCAAACTAGCACACAACTTCAACGTCATCGTTCTCAGTCACTCCCTCTGTTCGCTGATTGGACCGGTAAGATTTGGCCGGAGAAAACCCAAGACTATACCGCAAACCCAGACGGAGTACTGAAGGAAAATGAAAATTGAGCGGAAGTACGTAGGAGGGCCGAGCCAGGCTAACAGAAACTCACAAAGAGACACAAAATGTATGTGGAAATGGCTCTTTAAAAAAAAAGAAAAAAATGAAATCCATAACATTTTCTTGAGGAAACACCCCCGCCAAATATGCGCAACTAAAGCCCTGTTTACACGAAGGGAAGACGCAAATATTTTCCTGCGGATTGGCCTCTCATTTACACAAAAACATAGTTTTTATCACAGAAAACGAGTCTTTCTAAAAACTGCGGCCAGAGTGGAGATTTTGGAAAACTTTGTTTGCACGTTTCATGTAAACTGAGACAAACGGAGGTTTAGGCAGCCGAGAGAGAGAAAAAGGACGTGATTGGTTGCTGTTGTTGCTATTGTCTGGATTCTGATTGGCTAACGTTGGCTTGAGCTTCTCGTTACACCGCCACCTACAGGTCTGGCGTGCTCTTGACTGCATTGACGGCATATATACATATATACACACGGGTACATATAAACAAACACTTTTCTGAAAACGGAGAGGTTGAAATGTCCGTTTATGAAAATAGCCGGCCACGTGTAAACGTAGCATAAGTCTTCCACAAAGCCAGGGAAAGCGCTGATGTGTGTGACATGAATGCGGCCATGTTCTTGTAGAGATGAGCGGGGGAGATTGCGTGTTGATGTGGAGCACCAGGTTCACATCAGAAGCCCCGAAGGCTGCTGAAGACTCTGATGATCCCGAAGGTTTTGAATAACGCAACGCAGAGTAACAACTCCTGTCAGGAGGAGCGCTGGGACTGAGACACAACAAGGCACCGCTGCAGGGAAGGAAAACGCTCTCTCTCTCTCTCTCTCTCCCTGTCTCTCTCTCTCTCCCTGTCTCTCTCTCTCTCTCTCTCTCTCTCTCTCTCCCTGTCTCTCTCTCTCTCCCTGTCTCTCTCTCTCTCTCTCTCTCTCTCTCTCTCTGTGTCTTTTTAAAAGCAGTTCTGACGAATTTCTTTCAATCGGGAAAAAAAAATTGATGGGTGGAAAACTGTGTTGACTGTTTTAGCTGTTTTATCTATTTATTGAAAATGTGTTAGTGTATGTGCATATGTATATGCATGTGTATGTGTACGTATGTATCTTCTTACTCTGTATATGTATGTATGTATGGCTGTGTATATATATATATATATATATATGTATATGAGTGTGTGTATATGGGGATATAGGTTTATATTTTTATATTTTTATCTTTTTACTCTATGCTGCTATTTGGAGAGGATTGCTCCAACAGAATTTTGTTGTATCGCATACAATGACAATAAAGATCTATCTATCTAAATCTAAAACAGAAATAAATAAACAAGGTTTTTAGAAGTAAGGGTTGAGAGAGAGAGAGAGGCCTGGGTGAAATGAAGCTGCTTGTTCTTCTGACAACAGTGGGACGATAAAGACAACGGACACTTTGTGACAAGCGGATATGAATTCATATTTAGTCACGTCAAAACGCTGGCCTGAAATGTTCACAAAGAGAGGAGTGTTCGAGTGAGCAAGAGGAGGAGGAAGAGAGTTAACTTCTTTTCCATTTCTTCTCCATGTGATGATGATTAATGATGATTAATTGGATTTTGGTTAACATACGTGAAAGAAACAATTATTTCCCACTATTTGCCACCGTAGCTAACTGAAGAAGGAATAGGCTGAATACCAAGGTTTATTTTGTGCGCATCCCATAATCCCCAAAGAATCACCCAGAAATCCAACTAAACTAAATGAAAGTAAATACTTGAAATACATTAATTTCATCTATGTCAAATCAAGTTATTAAAAACATTAAATCTCAACAATTAGAAAACCACCAAAGACAAAATGGAGAAAACAACAAACAAAGTATTAAGTAAATACATTTAAATCTAATCAGAAGGGCGTGAGCAAAAAGAAAGAGAGAAAGGAGAGAAAGAGATTGCGACGGAGAGCTAATGAAGTTTAATCAGAACTGGCATTTCCTAACGAGATGTTTTGGTGTCCTCATTACGTCGGAGCGACTCGCCCCGTTTGGACGAAAGTGAATCCGACCTCAGAGAACCCAACTTCCTGTTCGCGGCTTTCTTTTTCCACCAGAGCTCCGCCCACTGTGCCTCTGACTGACAGCTGGTTGGTGCACACACACACACACACACACACACACACACACACACACACACACACACACACACATCCCTCTCGGATTCAAACAGAAACACATATATGCACCGAATTACATGTTGACTTAGGTCTTGGTCCCACAGCCCTATGTTCCCACAGCCCTGTGTTCCCACAGACCTATGTTCCCACAGACCTATGTTCCCACAGACCTATGGTCTCACAGCCCTATGGTCTCACATTTCTAGGACATTTTCAAAATTAGGTCTTGACCCCTTGTGGGGGTGTAAAATGTGGGGTGTAAAATGTGTCAGGTCTTTATCAGAACATCAGAAAATCACACTAATGCTGAAAACATTAAAAAAAAATGTTTAAAGTAGTATTTAATGTAGTTTGTTTTGGTGTCATTGGGATGTTTGATTCCATATTCAAGAACATTATTTGTTTCCCTTTTTTATTTTTTGCCAAATATGTGATGTTTTGATGGTTATGGTTATGGTTGTGTTTGTGTATTTTATAGTTTCAGAAAACACAAAAGTAAGCGATATTAAAACCCTGTAATAAGTGTCTGTCTCACACACAGACCCAAGCGTGTTGTGCAGCAGTCAGTGATGTCGAGTACTTTGTGTCTTAAAGAGCCGGTGAAGCAGAAAAAGATTGAGAGAAAGAGAGAAAATACCAATTAAATATTTTTGGAGGACCTCTCTGGTTTCCCTTCCCCTGCAGCGTTTCATCACTCTGGCAGCTCTCTGAGCCTCAAACTGTTTTAATAAGAGCAGAACTTCCCCCTTATCGCTAATAAAGCCTCTCAGTCTGGAGCCACCAGATCTGCTGAGAGGCTCCTCTTCTCACCAGAGACAATAAAACGTGCCGATAAAACTCAACGGCAGCATGGAAACGACCGTTCGCACCTGGAAAATCTGAACACACTCGGAGTGCACAAGTCCATTTCAAAAAAGAACCGAAAAAGAACTGCTTTCTGTTAGAGAGAGAGATGTACCAGAAAACAGTTAAACCACATTTACACAGTCGAAACCCAGAAACAGTGTCAAAACCAGACTTATACTACACCTGAAAATTACACATTTCACATTAATGTACTGTATCCCTTAAGCCTTGCATTAAAATGCATTTTTGGGGTGATTGGATAACATGGGAGCGTGCCTATCTTCCCACAGCCCTATGTTCCCACATTTCTAAGATTGTTTTCCAAAATTAGGCCCCATGTTCCCACATTTCCTTTTTTTTTTTTTTTTTATAAATTTGTATCAGATTTTATCCCCCTTTCTCCCAATTTTGTAGCCAATTACACCCAACCTATTATCCAGTAGCAATGGACTACAGATGGAATGTAGCTTTTAGCTAAATCTGGTAACTAACCCTAACCCTGGGAACATAGGGCCTAATTTTCAGTGAAAAAATATTCTTAAAAATGTGGGAACATAGGGCTGATCCCGATAACATTCGTCAGCGCTAGACCACAGAGAAGTACAGGTGTAAATGCACCCAGAAGCATTGAGGGCAGATTGTGATCCAATTAGCCAAGAGACACGCATTGGGATGTATTGGTATGTCTGTGTTCGATTTGTGGGGTACTTTTGTGGAACAGTCTGAATGAATCGATCAAGCAAAGTGTAAACATTAATTAAAAAAAAGGTACAAAAGATTTATTTTTGAAAAGCACAGAAGTGATGCTTGATTCTGTTTCTGTTTGTTCTTCCTTATCTTAATATCTAGATGAAGTAGGATGTGAATTGGAGTAGTATTTTTGTGTTATTTGAGTGTCATGTTGAAATTTTGTTTTGTTTATTATATATTTTATTTGTTTTATTTGTTTATAAATTATGTATGTATGTATATATATATATATATATATATATATATATATATATATATATATATATATATATATATATATATATACATATGTATATAGTGTATATATATATAGTATATATACAGTATATACTGTATATATACAGTACAGGCCAAAAGTTTGGACACACTTTCTCATTCAATGCATTTCCTTTTTATTTTCATGACTATTTACATTGTAGATTCTCACTGAAGGCATCAAAACTATGAATGAACACATATGGAATTATGTAGTTAACAAAAAAGTGTGAAATAACTGAAAACATGTCTTATATTTTAGATTCTTCAAAGTAGCCACCCTTTGCTTTTTTATTAATAAGGGAAATAATTCCACTAATGAACCCTGACAAAGGCACACCTGTGAAGGTAAAACCATTTCAGGTGACTACCTCATGAAGCTCATTGAGAGAACACCAAGGGTTTGCAGAGTTACCAAAAAAAGCAAAGGGTGGCTACTTTGAATAATCTAAAATATAAGACATGTTTTCAGTTATTTCACACTTTTTTGTTAAGTACATAATTCCATATGTGTTCATTCATAGTTTTGATGCCTTCAGTGAGAATCTACAATGTAAATAGTCATGAAAATAAAGAAACACATTCAATGAGAAGGTGTGTCCAAACTTTTGGCCTGTACTGTACATACATACACACATATATGTATGTGTGTATGTATATATATGGGAGTGTGCCTATGTTTCTAAGATTTTTTACCAAAATTAGGCCCTATGTTCCCACATTCCTTTTTCATTAATTTGCATCAGATTCTATCCCCCTTTCTCCCAATTTGGTAGCCAATTACACCCAACCTATTATCCAGTAGCAATGGACTACAGATGGAATGTAACCCTAACCCTAACATAGCCTAATTTTAAGAAAAATCTGTGGGAACATAGGGCTGATCCCATATATATAAGTATATATTTATTTTAATCGTTTGAAATAAAGATTGAATTCATAGGTCCAGACGCTGTGAATTGGGTGAAAGTCTTGTGTTTTCTCCTTAACTTCTTCCAGGACATGAACACCTGTTTCCTGGGTGAAAGTCTTGTGTTTTCTCCTTAACTTCTTCAGGAGATGAACACCTGTTTCCTGGGTGAAAGTCTTGTGTTTTCCCCTTAACTTCTTCCAGGACATGAACACCTGTTTCCTGGGTGAAAGTCTTGTGTTTTCTCCTTAACTTCTTCAGGACATGAACACCTGTTTCCTGGGTGAAAGTCTTGTGTTTTCTCCTTAACTTCTTCCAGGACATGAACACCTGTTTCCTGGGTGAAAGTCTTGTGTTTTCTCCTTAACTTCTTCCAGGACATGAACACCTGTTTCCTGGGTGAAAGTCTTGTGTTTTCTCCTTAACTTCTTCAGGACATGAACACCTGTTTCCTGGGTGAAAGTCTTGTGTTTTCTCCTTAACTTCTTCAGGACATGAACACCTGTTTCCTGGGTGAAAGTCTTGTGTTTTCTCCTTAACTTCTTCAGGACATGAACACCTGTTTCCTGGGTGTAAGTCTTGTGTTTTCTCCTTAACTTCTTCAGGACATGAACACCTGTTTCCTGGGTGAAAGTCTTGTGTTTTCTCCTTAACTTCTTCAGGACATGAACACCTGTTTCCTGGGTGAAAGTCTTGTGTTTTCTCCTTAACTTCTTCAGGACATGAACACCTGTTTCCTGGGTGTAAGTCTTGTGTTTTCTCCTTAACTTCTTCAGGACATGAACACCTGTTTCCTGGGTGAAAGTCTTGTGTTTTCTCCTTAACTTCTTCAGGACATGAACACCTGTTTTCTGGGTGAAAGTCTTGTGTTTTCTCCTTAACTTCTTCAGGACAGGCCTATAACACTGTACATTTCCTATTTTATATATTATTAACACTGTACATTTCATATTTTATATATTATTACTGTAAATTTGTTTTTATTATAAATGTTAAAAGTCTTGATAATATATGTTGTTTTTACTTGTTGTTTGTATACCTGGTGTGGTAACAAAAATAATTTCCCCCTGGGATTATTAAAGTATTTCTGATTCTGATTCTATAGATGACTTCTGAATAACATTAGTTTGTCAGCATCTTCAATATCTTCAGGCACTCAGTCTTCTTTCCTTTCATGATCCTCCACTCTCACCAATGCCCAAGGTGACGATGAAGCGGAGCCGTTCCACGCTGACATATACCATTACATTACATTATATTACATGTCGTTTAGCTGACTCTTTTATACAAAGCGACTTACAATTTCTATATATGTCAGAGGCCACACGCTTCTGGAGCAACTAGGGGTTAAGTTGCTCAGGGACACATTGGTTGCTGTCGCAGTGGGAATCAAACACAGTTCTCCCACACCAAAGGCATGTGTCATATCCACTGCGCCATCACCACCCACACACACACACACACACACACACATAAACACTCACACACACAAACGCCCACGCAAACACATACAGCAGAGAAAGGAAATCGCTGCGAGGCATTGAAGCTTTTCTCTCGCCGCACCTGTGTCTCTCGGCGTCACTTTATCAGGTCGCTTATTGAAGAAAAGGACCAATCAGATGTCAGCGCACAACACTTTTAACCTTCATCCTCAAAGGGCAAATTTAGATGGAGATTAAGGAAGTGTGTGTGTGTGTGTTTGTTCGATGAGAAACTGCTTCAGGTTATTTCTTTTGGAATTTTTTTACTCTCTTTTCTCCCTCTCTGGTGGTGGCTGATGAGTGGTTTTTCAGCCAGGTCACGGAGCAGCGTTGGGCTTTCTTTATTTATTCAGCAGTGCATGATGGGTTTTTGGGGTTTTTTTTGGTGCCCCTGACCCTTCCGTGGCCTCTGAACCCCCTGGCTTTGTCGTGTCCCTGTGTGATGTCGATAAAGTCTCCCGCTGCCTGTTGGTTCTCCTCTTCTTCTTACTGTGGAGTGGGAGTTTTTGCGGGCAGCAGCCTGCAGACGCGCCACAGAAAGTAGAGCTGGAATATTCAGTGTTTTTTTTTTGGGCCGCGGCGAGGTTTTCTTGCAGGACTGCCAATATGTGGTGGTGAGATCTTCAGATTGTACGTCAAGCCAAGATGTGTTTGTGAAATGTTTTCCAGGAAGCACGGAGCTGAAAATCTACTTAACCTCCTTATCCCCGCTGATTCCACCAGAGGCTCCATCGTAACAATCTTATGTTGTTTAGCCAAACACTATCTCAAACCCACACAGCTTTATTTTAAAAGTGTGGAGGACATCTTAAAGTTTCCAAACACACCAAATATGTCTGGTTTAATGTTGGGGAACAAGTACATGTGCTACAATATTTCCGTTTGATTGAGTGTAAATGTAAATGGACTGTATTTATATAGCGCTTTTCTGGTCTTTAACGACTACTCAAGGCGCTTTAACATGGTACAGGAACCATTCACACACAATTCACACACCGTGGCCGAGGCTGCCGTACAAGGTAAGGCTGCTCGATTATGGAAAAAAATATAATCACGATTATTTCGGTCAATATTGAAATCACGGTAAATTTAACACGATTACTTGTTGACTTCTGGAAAGATGTTGCAATTATTGAACTTAAAAAACAGTGGAAAAAGTTAAATAAATCAACAATAAAAAAAACACATACAACTGTGAAATTTGCCTTAATACTTTTCCTATTGAAACTTTAATTTTTTCAGAACACAAGAGAAAATAAGAGTTTACTTGCAAAACGTAATGAGCTAAATAATAGTTTTTTTTTTTAGATTATTCTGTTTTTGTGATTATTGGGATCCAAAATCATAATCACGATTACATTTTGATTAATTGCACAGCCCTAGTACAAGGTGCCGCCTGCTCATCAGATGAACATTCACGCTCATTTACGCTCCCATGCAAGCGGGAGCCATTCGGGGTTCAGTGTCTTGCCCAAGGACACTTCGGCATGGAGCTGCAGGGCCAGGGATCGAACCACCTACAAAGTCACCTTCGTATCAGTAGGTGACCTCTCTTACCACCTGAGCCACCTGAGCCTGTGTACGGTGCAGGTATAAACCCTTTGTGTGTGTGTTCGCGTGTTGTGCGCTGACATCTGACTGGTCCTTTTCTTCAATAAGCGACCTGATGAAGCGAAGCCGAGAGACAGAGAAAAGTTTCAAGGCCTCGCAGCGATTTCCTTTCTCTGCTGTGTGTTAGGGTTTGTGTGTTTGTGTGTCAGTGTGTGTGGCGTGGCGCGGCAGCAGCGGTGCTTCATCGTCACCTTGGGGATTGGTGAGAGCGGAGAGTGGAGGATGGTAGAACGCGTTCTCCTCCCACACACAGGTTCCTATGTTTCAGGTTTGTAATGTGCAACATGTACAGATCTGATCACACTCTCATAATGTATCCCAATGGCTGCATGTTTAAATATTCCAACGGAGAGGTGGCCTAGCTCTCCTGCTACGTTACCTGTTCAGCAAAGCGCTGCCGTTGGTGAAATCAATAACATGCAAAGGCAGCAAAAATGCAGGTGCTTCTCAGTGAATAAAAAAATCCCCTGCCGTGCATGTGAGGTTTTCACATGTTCAGCCGGCAGAGTTGTTTCATCCCGTTTGCATCAGAAAAGTGGATTTGAAAATGAGCGGTGTGACAAGAGGGTCAGAGGCAGCACAAAGAGGATCTACCTGGAAAAACCAGATTAGGATTAGAGCTGCTTTGATGTCATTTCGCTCATTAGAGAGAACGTGAAACCGATTCTGTCTGACCTATGTTGTTATGACATGAAAATCACATCACAGCATCACAGACTAAATTCACAGGCGACAATTCTATACATTATTTAAAAATAGTTTTTTGATAATTGTAAGAAATTAAGAAAATAACTGTATACTGTATTGTATATGTATGGCCCTATACTGTATATATGGGCCAGAATGGGTCTTTTGGGGGTCCATATCATAGTAGGGGGGTCTGGATGTCCTCCCCCAGGGAAGTTTTGAGCATCAACGACTTAATTTCCTGCATTCTGACACATTTTTATGCACCAATTTGCGGTGCCTTTATTAAGCCTATGTGAAAGAAGAAAAACACAGATGACAATTCTAAATATATCAAAAGTACAATGGAAAGTATGTTGTCGTGTCATTGGTCATTTTTAAGTGGGTATATTGAAATCCTGGAGCTTTCTTAGTGGCTATACTGCATATACCTGCAACACTGTGTGTTAGTGTAAAATCTGTAAACGTTAGTGATCTGCACGGATAAAAGAGATGGTCACATTTTTCCTCCTCCCAACGCACTGAACTTATCTCATATATCGAGCCGCACAGATTGGCTGCTCGGTGAAAAAGGATCCACAGTTTCTTTTTGTTTTGGATGCACAAAACGTCTTTAGGTTTAGGTGTGTAAGATGGCCACGACTAAAAACTAAAATAAATGTTCACTGAAAATTAGGCCCTATGTTCCCACATTTCTAAGATTTTGTTTTTTAAATAAGGCCCTATGTTCTGACAGTTCCTACATTTCTACGATTATTTTCCAAAATTACGCCCTATGTTCCCACATTTGCTTTTTCATAAATTGGTATCAGATTTTGTCCCCCTAACCCTAACCCTAAAAAATCTGGTGGAAGGATAGGGCTTAAATTGAAGGGAAGACCTAATTTTGAAAATGTCATAGAAATGTGGAAACATAGGGCCTAATTTTAAGAAAAATCTTAGAAATATGGAAACATAGGGCTGTTGGAACATAGGGCCTAATTTTAAGAAAAATCTTAGAAATGTTAGACCATTGGGGTGTGGGAATATAGGGCCTAATTTTAAGAAAAATCTTAGAAATGTGGGACCATTGGGGTGTGGGAACATAGGGCTTTGGGAACAAAGATGGATAGATAGAGAGATGGTTCATCCAACCCCCTTTGAGGTATTTTATTTTTTTTTAAAGTGCCTGCCCTTTTCCAAACGGTTTCCAATGACAGCTTCTCAGATAGTTCTGTGTAACAAACCATCTGGGGCGTCAGGTTACATAACTCCAATTTTGACATTTAAAAACCAAAACAAAATCAAACCTGCTTGAAATTTAAGTGGCTCATGTTGATCAGATCGTTCACAATCTGACAAAACGTCTACAGTGTGGTGTAGAGTTTGTGCAGCTGACTGAAAGCAGCCGAAGCTGAGCACGGTTGCTGAAACAACGTACAAACATTATCAAAACTAAGGAATACATTCACTATTTAATGCACCAAACTTCATCTTTGACTCTATACATTCTGATGTTCAAAGCGAAGTTTAATCTTCTCTTCCAAACTTTTCTTTGCTCTCATGTCTCAGCATCTTCTTGGAACATCAGAAGGCATCTGAAGACATTTTGAGGACATCCCTGGACATCATTAGAGACGTCTGGTGACAGTTTGGGCTGGAGCGGATGTGCTGGTATGAAGATAAAGGAGCGCGTCCTGAGGGATCAGGCTGCTCTGTCTGGACTTCAGCTGGGGCTCATGGCAGCAGAACACAGGCTACGCTTGGCATTAATATGGATGTCCACCAGGCGCCTTGTCCTCTGCCTCGCTGCCTCTCTTTGTGCGCTGCCACGGTTCGCTGTGTGCCAGTGAATAGCGTGAACAGCATGGCAGCCACCTCCCACCATGCCAGGGTCATTAATAAACATCCTCAGATGGCTCATAATGATTCCCTACAGTCAGACGCAGCGATACGGAGAGCAGCGAGGGGAGGTGTTGCTGCTCACAGCTCGGTTTGCCTCACAGTTTACAGTGCAGACATCAACCGTGAACAAACTTCTACTTCTGATAACTTTTAGGGGGGTCGGCCCTATGGTCCCACAGCCCTATGTTCCCACAGCACTATGGTCCTACAGCCCTATGGTCCCACAGCTCTATGGTCCCACAGCCCTATGGTCCTACAGCCCAATGGTCCCACAGCCCTATTGTCCCACAGCCCTATGGTCCCACAGCTCTATGGTCCTACAGCCCTATGGTCCTACAGCCCTATGGTCCCACAGCCCTATGGTCCCACAGCTCTATGGTCCTACAGCCCTATGGTCCCACAGCTCTATGGTCCCACAGCCCTATGGTCCTACAGCCCTATGGTCCCACAGCCCTATGGTCCCACACTTCTAGGACTTTTTCAAAATTAGATCTTGTGGTCCTACATTTCCCTTGAAGGGTTTGGGGTTAGGCCTTCCCTTCAATTTAAGCCCTATCCTTCCACAACATATTTTAGGGTTATGGGTTAGGGGGATAACATCTGATACAAAATTATGAAAAAGGAAAGGTGGGAACATAGGGCCTAATTTTGAAAACATTCTTCAAAATATGGGAACATAGGGCTATGGGAACATAGGCACGCTCCCCTTTTAGGAACCCAGGATTATTAAAATTGATGGATTAATTTCAGTATTTTTAAAAACATCAATACCTAAACAAAGACCACTAATTGACCAGACTAGACTTGAGAAACTTTGACTGCAGCAGTGCTGTGGTAAGTTTACACGAAATCCAAGGGCAGTAATTTCTACCTTGCGTGCATGTGAAGAAATGTAAAAGAAATAATAAACTTTTCAAAACACAGTTAAAAAAGTGCTTTACATTAACAACAGAACACATTAAAGAATTAAAGAATTAAAGAATAAAATGAACGATAAGCCTAAAATACATAAAGGGCAAAATAAAAAAAAATTATAATAATAAGCAAGAAATTAAAAAACAATAAAATAAACAGGCAGCTCAGATAAAAACAGAATATGTTTCACTGCATATGTGTCAAAGCCATATTCATGATACTATGCTGCACCATAAACTTTTGGGACACTCATCCCCCCAACCCCCCTCCACCCCTCCTAAAAAGGAGAAAAAGGAAACCATTTCTACATAATTTTATAGATTTGAATATGTACAATGGCCTCATGAAACACCGCTTATTGACCAGACTAGACTCGACAAAGTTTGACTTCAGCGCTGCTTTGGTAAGTTTACACGAAATCCAAGGGCAGTAATTACTAATTTGCATTCATGTGAAGAAATGTAATAGGAATAATAAACTATTTCTATAGCACCTTTCAAAACACAGTTAAAAAAAGTGCCTAACAATAAAAACATTTAAACACAAAGAGAAAAATATTAACTGAAAGCCTAAAATAAATCAAGGGCAAAAAATAAAAAATATTATAATAATAAACATGTTCTCACAGCCCTATGGTCCCACAGACCTATGTTCCCACAGCCCTAAGTTCCCACAGCCCAATGGTCCCACAGCCGTATGGTCCCACAGCCCTATGGTCCCACAGACCTATGTTCCCACAGCCCAATGGTCCCACAGCCCTATGTTCCCACAGCCGTATGGTCCCACAGCCCTGAGTTCCCACAGCCCAATGGTCCCACAGCCCTATGTTCCCACAGCCGTATGGTCCCACAGCCCTGAGTTCCCACAGCCCTATGTTCTCACAACCCTATGGTCCCACAGACCTATGTTCCCACAGCCCAATGGTCCCACAGCCCTATGGTCCCACAGACCTATGTTCCCACAGCCCTATGGTCCCACAGCCCTAAGTTCCCACAGCCCTATGGTCCCACAGCCCTATGTTCCCACAGCTCTATGGTCCCACAGCACTATGGTCCTACAGTCCTATGTTCCCACAGCCCTATGGTCCCACAGCCCTATGGTCCCACAGCCCTATGTTCCCACAGCTCTATGGTCCCACAGCCCTATGGTCCCACAGCCCTATGGTCCCACAGCCCTATGATCCCACAGCCCTAAGTTCCCACAGCCCTATGTTCCTATGGTCCCACAGCCCTATGGTCCCACAGCCCTATGTTCCTATGGTCCCACAGCCCAATGGTCCCACAGCCCTATGATCCCACAGCCCTAAGTTCCCACAGCCCTATGTTCCTATGGTCCCACAGCCCTATGGTCCCACAGCCCTATGTTCCTATGGTCCCACAGCCCAATGGTCCCACAGCCCTATGTTACCACATTTCTAAGATTTATTTCCAACATTAGGCCCTGTGTTCACCTAACCCCAAACCCTTGAAGGGAAATGTAGGAACACAAGACCTAATTTGGAAAATGTCCTAGAAATGTGGGAACATAGGGCTGACCCTGTGTAAGAGATATACATATGATAGCTGTGTGCATTATTTTGAAGCAAAGAGTCAGTTTTGCGAAGTATGAACATGGTTTGGAATGTTTCATTTTGCAAAAATATATTGCCCCTTTGTGGAATTTTGACAAAATCATTAACGCTTTAGAGGTTTGAGATATTGAGCTATAGTTTGTAAGTAATGACTGAGAACATCTAATTAGTGTGCCTTTCCCTGCAAAAAAAATTACATTTGTCATTTCAATATTTAAAGTGCTCATATTATGCTCATTTTCAGGTTCATAATTGTATTTAGAGGTTGTATCAGAATAGGTTTAAATGGTTTAATTAAAAAAATATATATATATTTTTGTTGTACTGCACATTGCTGCAGCTCCTCTTTTCACCCTGTGTGTTGAGCTCTCTGTTTTAGCTACAGAGTGAGACATCGCACTTCTGTTCCATCTTTGTTGGGAGTCGCACATGCTCAGTAGCTAGGTAAGGACTACTAGCCAGTCAGAAGCAGAGTATGAGGGCGTGCCCTGACAGTACCTAGGTAAGGACTACTAGCCAGTCAGAAGCAGAGTATGAGGGCGTGCCCTGACAGTACCTAGGTAAGGACTACTAGCCAGTCAGAAGCAGAATATGAGGGCGTGCTACGCTAGCAGCTAGGCGAGCATTATAACGTTTGTCTCTGAAGTAAAGGCTGGACTACAATAGAGCTGTTTGGAGCAGTTGGTGAACAGTGTTTTCTGTTGGAGATGGTAAGTCCCTTTGGGGGGGACTTTGGGCTTTCTCACTTTGTAAACCTATAACCTGCACAACAAAGATATATAACACAATAAAGGAAAGAGGAAAAAGCCAAAAAGCATAATATGAGCACTTTAATGAAAACTTATTTAGTTGTTTTATTACAAATAACGTCTCTCTAAGGTCTCTGATTTGTGGAAAAATGTGAAAACACTGGTTTGGTTCTTCTGTCCAGTTAAAAATAGAACTATAGAGTAGCTGTTTTCACATCTTTAAATTGCAGCCAGACATTTTTACTGTATCTACACCAACCCCCCCACGCTTTATATCCGTCTGCGAAACAATCAATCCACCTCGTCCGTCCTGTATTCAGAGTGTTATTGAGCGACGTCGGCGATAACACAACAGACACACGGATTGATCTTTTCACTCTCTTCACTCTGCGTGTGCTTCTCTCAGATAGGAGAATATTAACCGCTGTCGCCATCAGATGTCATAATATCTGTGTCTGAGAGGAGAAAAAAAATCCATGCCCATCGACCTGCCGCTGCAGCTGTCAGTCCCGCTGATTGATGGACCTGTCGGCCAGTTAGCGGTAAAAGGTTAAAGTGGGCGGGCCGAGTGGAAGTGAGACTCCCCGGCTCGCTGATCGATCGGCTGTCGGCGCACGTCAACGGCTCCCTCCGTCTTCTGCCGTTGGTTTACAGTTTCTGCACATTTATGAAATATCAGCTGTCGATTAGCGGGAAACAAATGGAAGCAAATTTCAATTCAGGAGGGAATCAAACCCTCGACCTTCACATTGGGGTCAATGCCTTTCTCAGCCCCGCAGGTTTCCAACCAAATGTCCTGGGCTTATATAATAAGTCTAGTTGGGATGGGTTATTATTCAGTTTGATATAGATAGACGGAAACGAAGAAGACAGATGGAAAAGAAAAAAAAAAGTGTAAATGTGTGTGTGTGTATGCATGTATGTATGCATGTGTGTCTATGTGTATGTATGTGTGTCTTTGTGTATGCATGTGTGTCTATGTGTATACAGTAGGTAGATATACTGGACATGTATGTGTATGTAAACAATTTACAAATAAGCATCAAATTGTTTTGTATTTAAATAATGATAAAAATAGAATTCTATTTCTGTCATTTAGTTTGTGGCATCAAAAATGAATTTGCGTTAACTTGTTATTATGACCTAAATAATGACAGCCCTAAAACATGCATATTAGTTTTACTTTTATTTACTTGAGTGATATCCTTATATGTCGTATTTTGTTATTTTATTTTATTCTAACTATGTGTCTGTAAGAGCTTAGAGGGGCTACGCCTGCATTTAATGATGCACCAGCATATTCTCTAATGACAAAGCTGTATAAACCTCCTCAGATAAGTTTGACATCATCAACAACATGTAGTTGTACCTTCATTAAAGGTGTTATATGTTTCCGCTGGCAGTGATTAATTTTGGAAAGGTGAATGTTGATATGGTGAGGTTTTTCCCAGTCCTCCCACAGAAGCCGATAGCTGGAGCTCCAGATGGCTCGCCGACGCGGCTTCTCTCTCACTCTCTGTCTCTCGCTGCAAACGCGAAGCCTGCAATTACAGAACAAACCGAATGTGATTCATCTTCTTTCTATTTCCAGCTGCTGCTCGCGCTCTCACACCTTCAACACAGTGACATTTCCACTTTCCTGTGTGCTCCTCCAGCGCCAGAGCCACCCCTGAAGTTTCTGCGCTAACTAAAACGTTGGATTTCAGGGCTGGAGAAAACCACTACTTTCCTCTCATAGAAAACTAACAAATTAGACCAAAATGAGCTGGAAAACAATACTTATGCGCCTTGAGATTTATCCCTCCTGTGCTCTACGTACAGTAGCTAAAACAGCACTTTTTTAAAGCTGATAATAACTTGACGGTTCATGGCTGAAGAGCGCTGCTAATGGAGAGGAGGCTGCCTCTGTTTGCCTGGTCACGGCTGCTAGGAATGTCTCTGGAAGGAAAATGAACTTCATTCTTAAATTACAGGCCCCTCTGTGGTGGACGCGCCTGTCCTATTATGTGCTAATTAGCAGCCGCTTGGGACACTTTAGCTAACAAGCCCGGGATAATTTTACCCTCCGCATGGCTGCGCGGAGACATGTGGCACAGTGCGCGACCACATACAGTCGGAATATGAACATATGGCTCAGCTTACATAAAACTGATGCAGATGCACACTCACACACACACACACACACACACATACTCATACTCATACTCATACATACGCAGGCTCCCAGCATGCACCAGCTTAGCTGCTGCTGTGCTAATTGGCTTGATGTGGTTCTGAAAATAGTGTCTGTACAATCCCCTGTCTGCCTTCAGAAAAGATCATGCCCTTTCAATTCAGAGTCCCAGCAGGCTGTCAATAGGAAATGGCTCGGAATAAAAGGGGGCGGTTTAAAGGTGCTTTTCAAATCACTGTCCCCCCTGAGCTCTGCATCGTTTCACCCTTATTTCCCTGCTCTCAGAGGATCTGATTTTCAGTTTCAACACCAAAACACTTTTGAGGGGACAACACTATTATCACCATCATCATTATTATCATCATCGGATCACATCTACATTCATGTTCCATATTATTACATTTTGCGAGTGGCGGAATGAGAGCAACTGCTGAGTCTATTATAGTATTTCTTACCCTGATAATTATGTCTCTCAGCAAGGCTTCATTTTTGTTCAATACGAGAAATTAGTGATGCTAATTTATATTTATTTTCTGACCGAAAGCCGACCCCTTAACCGTGAACCGACAAGCAGGCAATAAGACTTTCAGTTCACCCATCAGGGAGGCTCGCACATTAAGTGGTGATCGGGCCGCATTTTTCTGTCCGAGCCCGGCCCGGGTCCGACAGAGCAGTAACCGAACCTGACCCGAGCCTGACAGGCATTAAGATATTTATGTCCAAGCCTGACCTGAGCCCGACACACTTAAAATCTCATGTTTTTCTCATACTAATGATGACACATACGTTTGTGTGGAAAGCTTTTATTAAGCAGCTGTAGGAAGGCATTCGGAAATGTCAAAAGATGAGCGCATCAGTGCACACAGGGCAACAAGCGCACGTTAATAAGCTGTTTTAAATTTAAAATGTTCAACGCCTTATCGCGCTGATGTGACCGAGCCCGACCCGAACACGGACATCATTTCTAAATATCTGTCTGAACCCAGCCCGTCGGGTCCCGTCCCCTCTATCGCACATTTCCACGTTAAGCGTCCGCGGACAGCTGCCGACTTGTACCGGTCGCCCAGCCACGCACGATGTTGCGTGCATTGTCTTGGGTACATGCAAACACTTTCCCAGTATGCAACTGCTTGCGCGTCACCTCAATCGGGCCTTTAGTTTCAACTTCTCTGCTTTAGTTTTTCATGTCAATTGAGTCTCGTAACGTTGACTTTATAAAACAAGAACTCATACTTTCTAACACAGTTGTTCCGTCTTTTGTCTGGATGATTCAACCAGGAGGGTTTCGCGTCCATCCAAGACTTAATAATAATAATTTATATTGTTTATTGACACCAGGTGGGGAAATTACAATTTACACTTCTGTTTTTTTTATTGTTAGATAACACTACACACAGGCCTGAAATACACACACACACGCTCAGGACCTATTCATGCACACATGGAGAGATGTCAGAGTGAGTGAGCTGCCAGTGATAGACCAGCGCCCTGAGTACCTGGCAGTGCCCAAGAGGTGAACTGGCATCTCTCACGCTCCCAATCCACACCCTGTACTTTGGTCCGTACTGGGACTTGAACCAGCGCCCCTCCGGTTCCCAACCCAATTCCCTACGGACTGAGCTACTGCCACCCCGAGACCCCGAGGGTGTGTCAGAAACATCCGACTTCTGCTGTTAATCCGTGTGAATCTCCACATATTCGTCGTTCCAGCAGGTGGATTGGGACTCCTTTCTCCCCTGCAGGACTCCTCAACATGTTTGCGTCCTCCCTGTTTCCTTAATATCAGCTCACGCTGTGTTTTAATGACAGCAGGTACCGGCGCTGTGAGTCATCCCGACGCGGTGAGCCGGGTTAACTGTGAGTCAGGATGACATCAGTAATTACTCATCACCACGAGGTGCTCCAGTGATGAAGAGTCTGCTTTTTAAATGAAAGGGAATTAGCCTGAATGTCAGCGTGATGCTCACAGAGACCAGAAGGGCGAAGCGTTTGATCAAAGCAAAGGCCAACGTGTCGGCCGCCATGCTGAACCAGCTACCTGCTGTTGGTGCGCTCCCTCTGACCTTTGAACCCCCCCCCGCTGGGTAAATTTACTCTGCAAACAGTGAAGAACTCTCGAGTTTAAAGGACCAAACGTTAAAGATATATTTCAGAGCATCTCATAGTTTTAAACTAGAGCTGTCAATTAAAATATTTAAGCCAGATCAATCGCATGATTGTCCATAGTCAACTCACGAGTAATCGCAAATCAAATGCAGATTTTTTTAGCTGTCCTAAATGTAAAAATTTTACACTTAAATCAGATAGAACCATTCGTTCAAATAGCTACGAAAAGTAAAGCATAGGTGCCCAGATAGCTCAGTTGGTAAAGCGGGCGCCCGTATATATAGAGGTTTACTCCTTTCTCACCTTTCATGTCTTCAGCTGTCCTGTCAAATAAAGGCCCAAAAATGATCTTTAAAAAAAAACAAGTAAAGCACTTTAATGTGTATGTATTCAACGTATTTTTTGCTGTAGCCCTATTTTAAAGATAAAATACTTTTTGATCGTAACTATGCATCTTTGTGAGTAATTGATTCCAATGTTTGATCCAAAATGCGTATTTTATCTCTCAAGTCTTCATTTCTAAATTAAATCAACATAAAATTTCATAGTACGGGTCAGAGTCATTACTTCATGGGTGAATTCCTGAAGGCATGTATGTATTAGAAGTTTTGAATTACCTTTGTGCATGGCTTACAAAGTTATTAAGTTTTATTAATGTTAAATAACTTATTCAATTATACATAATCCTTTGAATGACCGATGACGGATTAATTTAATTTTCTGGTTTGAGAGCGACTCAATTATGGGGTTTCTCCTCGCAATAATCTTTCAGCCTTCAGTTAAGTTAGTTAAAATCCTTATTGGTTGCATTTTGTTAAATGGTCTTGGGCTTCACCAAAGAGTTGAGAACATTTTAGGACAACTAGTCTCGCTTTGCCAGAGCCTCCTCCAAAGAGCGCTGGAGGACAGTCTAAGCACCGGAGAAAAGCTACATTGCCTCTGCAAAATAGTCTCAGGAAGGAACTTAGACCACAGGACAACAGACAGCAGGAACTAACAAACATGATTTAAACCAGTTTCAGAACATCTACACCCTGGAAGGAGTTCTCCAAAATGATTCGTTTTCCATTACCTGAAATGCATTTTGTGTGGAAGAAAGGCCAAAACGCAGAGAATTAGCTTTAATAAATACCCGTGTAAGGTGCTTCCAAACTGGGAGCTGCAAATGAGCCAGAAATTAAATCTGATCAGTTATGACATTATTAAAGAAATAAAAGAAGGAAAATAAAATAGGTCCGTTAAACAAAATACATTTTTCTTGAATTATTATTTGCCTGATAAAGGTCTAGTTACCGAAACGTTGCCAGCCAGCTATTAAAATTATCTTTGCAAATTAAGAGCGTGCGGGAGTTTCTTTGCAACTTTTGACCTACTCGTCCCCATAGGCGTCAGTTTGGTGAGAAATGTGCTGGGGACAGAGAACCATTCGGAAGAGCATTTTCAGAAGTGCTGGGTACAATGACGCATTCATATTTTTTTTCTTCTCTTTCGCAGGTCATGTTTTGAAAAACGCTGTCCTGTAGCTTACTAATCAGTCCTTCCAGAAAAATGCGGAGTTTTTTGTATAATCGCATTTTCTGGAGGGACTGACTAATGTAAATGAATAAAAATTTTTATAAAACTGTGCTGATGTCCGACACGTTTTATGAAGAAGAAAGCCTTGATTTGTTGCAGTGTTGTGAACAGAAGTGTGTAGCCAGCGCAGCAGCCGAGCGGCTGTGTCTGGGCCTGCCCCGTGGGGATAGTCAAGATTTTTGTGGATGTGTTGGCATCTGTCGCTCACGAATTATATGTGTTATGAACTTTTTTTTTTTTAACTAAATTGTTTATTAAATAGGTACGCGTAGCCACCGTCCCCACCGAAATCGACGCCTATGCTGGTCCCCCTCCGATGCACCTGTCTCACATTATAGATGTGCAAAGTATTTTTCCTTTTCCTGAATCCTGAAAATGACAGAATACTTTCACCTCTTTGGGCTTCAAATGTCAGAATCAGAGGACATAGAATCACAAGTTTATCACGTCCAGATAATATCCCGTGACGAGGAATCACAAGCAGGCATCGCCTCACAAGCCAACAAGGTCTGAAAGCAGTGATTTGCATTAATTATGGAGACAGTAATGCTGGAATCTGGTGCTATGAATAAAGAGTAAAAACAGTTCCTATCGACAGTCTATGTGTCCTTAACGCTCTCCTGTAATTAGTGGAAACATCAAGTGGTTTTGAGCCCTGTGTGTGTGTGTGTGTGTGTGTGTGTGTGTGTGTGTGTGTGTGTGTGTGTGTGTGTGTGTGTGTCTTTGTTCTCCAGACCTATCTCTTCCTGTTAGGCTTCCAGTCCACTGTGCTGCTTCTCTGATCTGCGGCGAGTGGCTTGACAACCTTTTGCTCATCCAAGAAAATTCCATTACAGGCTGTTAGGACATGAGTAATGGCAGCTCTCCGGTTAACCGGCTCGGATGGAAGCAGACTAATGCTCGGCCATCAGTTTGCCTTTCTCACAGACAGATATTTGGCTTGTGTTTTCGCAGCTCATCTGCTCCGTTCTCTCTTCGCTTCATGCCCGATGGCAAAGCGAGGAGCTGCCGCCGCTGCATCAAATCCAGCCTTCCAGTCTTCGAGACAAACGATCATCTATTCCGACTGCCCACCATGTGTTTCTGAAACACTCCTTATCCCGTTATTTTGTGAGTTTGTCTTTCTATTTCCCCCTTAAAAAAATATGGTTGCACTAAATGCAAGACATATTTTTTCAGAACATAAGAAGCTGTAGGTTGGATGACTTATTATATATGAAATTGCACTACCTCTAAAATTACCTTCATGTTCATTTTGAACACACCTGAAAAGAGAAAAGCTTATTAACTTCTATTGGCTTGGTTTTTTGATAGTACAGTAAGAAAAATGAAATATATTTTCACGTTTCCTACACATCTGTAAACTGCAACAAGAACAGTCCAACATGACTTTGCCTACGTATCTTTTAACACATTGAATGTATGACTCAATTGTACTTTTAAATTGCATGCAGTAAAATAGGTATTCATTATTTAAACGTGATAAAGGTGAAGACAGATCACAGTATTAGTCTCGCACTGCTAGCTCTATCTTCACAGCGCTGTGGAGGAAGGTCTGGCTACACCAAAGATGCATTCTGGGATAGGAGAAAGAAAACCTCTGGGTTGTTTGCATTTCTTTAAACCAATCATACAGTCGTCTTGGGTGGCGCCAAAGCTCCGGACGCAGCGGCAGTGGCTCTGCAGAATAGTCTCGGGAAGGAACTTGTTTTGGTGGAACATTTGTTAAGAAAAAGAAAACGCCACATACAATATTAAATGAACTGTTCACACAAAACAGTAACGTGAGCTATTTAAATGAGCTGATACATGGTTAAACCTCATTGGCTCTTACCAGTGTATCTCTGTGTGTACTTCATCCACAGCAATCCCACCAATCGGTCCCAAAACGTCCCAGTTAGAGAGGAAACGCCCTAAACATATTCTTTGTAAATCTTTACAATCATTCCCCGAAAGAAGCAAGCAGGCCTGACTTGTTGCACCATCCAAATTTTCTTAAAAAAGCCATTTTCTAGCTCAGTTCGTGATATGGTCTCATTATTGAATCTATTGAGTCGTGGACAGGACACGATAATGTTGTTTTTTTATGTGTGGCAAATTTTAAAGCAATGTATTTCAATGGGAAGCATATTTCATGATCACAGAACGATGACGGTAGCGAGTAGTATTGATAAGGCGAAAGTCCACGCAGGGAGATTGGTCTGGGGGGGGTGGTGGACCCGTTGTTGTGGCGCCTCATTTCCCCATCGTTGGGGTTCGAAAATCGCGACCTGTACACGTTCAAAATTAGTGGTGTGTACACGAAATAAACGTCAAAATCGTGACGTGTACACAAATTAATAAATCAAAATAACGTGACTATTTTTCACGCCCTTGCGTGAGACCGGGTTGCATTTTCAGCGTGTCGCTCGCTAGCTCGAAGGTTGTTGTCGTTTCCCGTAGCGAAGGGATTTGGAGAACGGCAACATGCAGAGTGGAAGGTGTGAGGCAAAGCCTGTCAGGCTTTTATCCTGGAAATGTACTTCCGTTGATCCCGACTAACAGTGACATGATGTGTGGACTGACTCCAGTGGCGTTACATCACGTCAACATGCCAAGCCAGCGGGAAAAGAGCATAATTGAGCGTGCTGTCTGCTTCCTTCTGTCTAATTTATATTATTGTTGTTTGTGTTAAAGTGGGATTGACAGGTCCTGAGGTCAACAGAAAGAGGCAAAACATTTTTAAAAAATCACCATGAATGGGAAGAAGTGGTTGTCAGAACGCTGATTGAGGAGGCTCTGAAAATAAATCTCTCTCTCTCTCTCTCTCTCTCTCTCTTCTCTGTGGTTCTGTGTTTGTAGTTTGATTCCGCTAAAACAATTTGATTAAAGTGACTGGTTGACTTAATTCAGAACGAAAGCTCGGCTACATTTGCTTATCATTCCCTTTGAAGTCCTTTGTCCCACCCAGCAACGCTTGTTTCCTGGAGTCACGGATGTTTTCATCATCTTTTCATTATTTGAAAGGAGAGAGAAAGTGAGAAGAAGAAGAAGAAAAAAAAACTGCCACTATCTCATTACTTTCACAATTATTTTAGTGGCTGTCAGAAAAATAAGGCCTAATCACAATCAAAAAAAAGGGGAAAAATGTAATTGTTTGAACGCATTTTGATCTGGCAGCGCCTCGTCAATGCCGGCTGAAAGGCTTGATTTTCTTTTACTGCTGCTTTCAAAGGAGTCTTTCATCTGCGGGATTTTTTGATATGATTCACAAGTCAATCTGACTGGTTGCATGGTGCAATGTCAAGGAAGGTAAAGCACATTAGAGGCAGAGAAAAGTCGACATTTACTACAAAAAACATCCATCATGAGGGAGTCGTTTAATCCTGCACTGAGTCATAAAAGCTTCTTTATCCTGAGAACACTGGTGAAAAGCCGCCGACGGAAAAGAAACTGTACTTGCTTCAAACGCTGATTGATAAACGTGATTCAAAAATTTCGTTGAAATTTACATAATCTTGAAAGTGAATCTGCTACAGAAAGTATCTGAACTAACTGACTGAGACTGAAACTAAGTACAAAGACAGAGATATAGAAATGATACCGCATTAACACTTTGGACATATTGTATAATTTGTCTTATTACAATAAATGTTTATATTTCCATTAATGATCAAAATCTTTATTCGCAATTTCAGTTGTATTCTAATTCTAGTTGGTCTCGACCGAGTCCAGCTCTATATGCTTTTATTCTAAAAAAAAAAAATAACTTCCTCCTTCAAAAAGAAACCATTGATGAAGCGTGTTCATTCAGAAAACCGCTATTAGTTTAATTCATAATCCATCTAGAACGGGCGTCGTGATTGGTCGCCTGTGATATGCCTGGCTGCATCATATACCTCAATCATCATTGCATTAGTCAGTTTCATTTTGGCCACAGACTCGATGTCAGCGAGCTCTTTCTACTATGAATTCTTAGGACAAGTATTATGTTCAAGAATGGGAATTTCCATTTTATATTTTAAATAAATAATGTGGCCTAATTTAACCCTTTCTTTCTACGATCTTGACTGTCTCTCATTTGGACTCAGTCTTGACTCGGACTTGAACTTTTTTAGACTTGGTCTTGACTCGTTCTCGACTAGTCTTGGTCTTGGACTTGTCTTGGACACGACAAAGGCGGACTTGACTACAGCTCTGACAATATGTAACATTTCTGCATTAAAATGTCTAAAAACGACTATAGCTATGTTATATATTTTGTTGAGTTGTGTACTTACACTATCCCAAATGTTTCCAATGATTTTCAAACCCAGAGAAATATGTTTTTTTATTTCTGACATGGGACATTTCCTTTAGTCATAAAAAACATCATTATTTTGGCAAACTGCAGAAATTTTATTAGAATGATTAAACGTTACTAAACGTGAATGGGTAAACTTGTGTGTGAACAGATGCATTCTAATCGGCGATGGTGTTTAACAATGAAAAATATAACTCCAATAATTCAACGCAACTTCCCGACGTCATCAAAAGCTCATTGTGGGACTGGCTCTAGTGGCTGTAATTCTGAACCAAGCCTGAATTTCGGGAAAGAGACTTCAGATACAGTATTAGGGGACCACTAAGGTCTATATAAAAGAGACTTCAGATACAGTATTAGGGGACCACTAAGGTCTATATAAAAGAGACTTCAGATACAGTATTAGGGGACCACTAAGGTCTATATAAAAGAGACTTCAGATACAGTATTAGGGGACCACTAAGGTCTATATAAAAACATCCAAAGAGCACCATGTCATGAGACCTTTAATAGTGGCGGCGCCATCTAGTGGCTGTAGTAGCTAATTATGATTGGAGCAATGCAGGAAGTAAGGCAACCAAGTATAAGAGTGCCAAATTTCCACATAAGGAGATAAGTTGGGGTGGTGGATGGGTCAAACAAACAGGACACCGGGGTTCGACTCCCGATTGAAAATAAAACTGAACAGAGAGGTTTTTTTAACTTTGCCAAAAAACAGCATTTAGCATCACGTGCGGGACATGAAGTAACGTCTGATATTAATCCAAACCACAATCTCTTTCTAAACATTCATACATTCAAAACCATTTAATGTTCGTAGCGCTTTTCTAGTCTCAACGACTACTCAAAGCACTTTTACATAGAACAGGAACCATTCACCATTCACACACATTCATGCACTGTGGCCAAGGATGCCGTACAAGGTGCCACCTGCTCATCAGATAATAATTCACACACATTTACACTCACATATGAGGTCATAGCTACTTCAATAAATCCTGATTAAATCGTATCGTGACCTTAAAATCACGAACAGTATTGAATCTTGAGTTGAGTGTACTGTTACCTCCCTATTTTCTGCATCGTAACCCTCTGCTTAAAGGACGCAAGCTCGTTGAAATGAATGAGGGGGCTGCATTGTTTCACCCTGTATTGTTGCTGCCTGAGCGCAGGGTAAAGGACAGCCAGCGTCAGATTTCCCTCTCTTGCCCTTTTCTTTTCTTTTCGTCTCTTCACCCATTAGCAGCTTGGCATCCTCTGCTATTGTTGTCATGAAGGCCGTTGTTATGAAAGTTAGAGCAGCCGAGGTAAAGCACACAGCACTAACGAGATGGTAATTACAGCGGCAGGTGAAAGATCGATGGCCGTCAGCTTGTAGACAGTGGGGGAGGGGGGAGGGGTTTCGCCCCAATGGCTCGGTAATGTTCACGTCTAGCGCCCACCCCCTCATCGTTTCCTGTCTCCCGTGTGTGCTGATGATCAACGGGCCCTCGGGCACGCCAGACTGACCGACGGAGAGGGAAAGGAGAAGATTAGACTAAATTTGATTTGATTTATTGGGATCTCCATTAGTTGGGGCCGTAGCCACAGCTATTCTTCCTGGAGTCCACTCACAACTTGTGCAGCTATACATTGACGTGCATCATTACATTAAAAACAACCACCAAAAAACAACATTCAACACAACACACAACACAGGACAACACAGGACCTAGTTTAAATTATTCACAAACCGTAGAGATGAGATTATGACATTGACAAATATCCCTTAGTCTTGCATAGCCAGACCTATCTCCACAGCGCTGTGGAGTAAGGTCTGGCTACACCACATACACATTCTGGGATAGGAGGAGAAAAAACCGCACTGGGCTTTGCATTTCTTTAAACCAATCACAATCGTCTTGCTCTAAGTGGCTCTGCTACTGTAAACATGGTTGTTTCTGTGTCGATATACCTGTCTCTAGATTATCTGTTGTTGTCTTTGTCCTTGTATATTGCCATACACATGTCTTGACTAGTCCTGGTCTTGGACTCGACAAAGGCGGACTTGACTACAGCCCTGACAATATGTAACATTTCTGGTCACCCCGCAAAAGAAAACATGTAGCTCGCTAGCTCGGAGTTTGTTGTCGTGTGCCGAAAGCGAACAGAGTTTGAGAACGGCAACACACAGAGCGCGGAAGGTGAAGGACATCTGGCATGTGAGCCACGCGGGATGTCAGGCAATTATCCAACCCGGTCTCACTCAAAAGCGTACAAATAACCCGGGTTTACAAACGTGCAATGTGTACGCCAAAGTAAAATTGTGCGTACAGTAGATACATGGAGCGCTCAAATTAAAGTAAGGGAGACCGGTGCGTTTTCTATGCATGTGGCTCGCGTCGCCACGTTGTGTGTTATCGCGAGGACAGTGTCACACAAAAAAAATGGTTGGGTTTAGGAAAAGAATGCAGGGAAAGGCTTTAGTAACACAAAAAAGTCACAAAAACATGCTAATAAACGGTTGGGTTTAGGGAAGAAACATTGGGGAAGGCTTAGAAAAAAGAAAACATAAGAAAGTCACAAAAACACGGCACATAACCGCTAAAACACGCTAATACACGACTTAACAAAAAGGCTGAAAAAAGGCTGAAAATCACCACACCTGGGACGCGAACCCCAAACTCCCACGTGAAAGTCCTGTGTTTTACCCATGTGCCACCCCAACCAACCCCCTTATGTGGTCCCGCGTCCCATTATACTATGAATGAACCGGTCTCCATTACTGTAATTGGAGCGCTCCACGTATCTACTGTACGCACAATTTTACTTTGGCGTACACATTGCATGTATTTTGAAAGTGTAAACCTGTGTTATTTGTACGCTTTTGGGTGAGAGTGGGCTCCAATTATCCTGAAAATTGTACTTCCGTTGATCCAGACTAACTGTCCCCCGATGTTAAAGAACAGATTATTTATTTAATGTTTGGTGTCACGTCCTTTGCATGAACTGTCTCTCTCCTGCTGATCTGCCAGGCCTGGTCAGCTGCCATCTTGTTTTCGGGCAATTATTGCCTCCAGTTTGGTCTTCAGCAGTGAAACACATGCTTGGATTGATAGACTGAGGTCATGTCCCTGATTTGGCCTTTCAAAAACATTCCACTGTCTGGTTCTGAATATAGGACAGTATCAGTGTCCAGATTCAGTGTGACTTACACTTTCCGAGGGTTGGGTATCGTTTGGGGTTTTTCCAATACCGGTGCTAAAGTGATACTTTTGAAACGGTGCCAGTGCCTGAACCGATACTTTATAATAAAGTTTAAAATAAGAAGAAGAAAAAAAGAAGGGTACTAAACAACAGTCTGTGACATTAGAGAACGGCTTGTTTATTGCTAAGGCCATATGGTCAAAATTAAAGATTTAATATTAATGTAATAACTATAACTTAAAACAATAACTTATTTCACCATTAAATTGCTGTTGAATGACAAAAACAACCACCAGATGGGAAAAAGGTATTTTACAATAAGTTTGAATGCACCACGAGGCTAACTGAGGCTAAACCTGTTGCGTAATGATGTCACATGCTGTTTTGCGGTCAAATTGGTATATCACATTGATTTGATAGATGTTTTGAATTGATTTGAGACATTTTAAGGTGTTTCTGTTCATTTTTGCACTGAATCGCACAACATTCAAGCAAACATTTGCGATCAAAGTTTTGCAAGACAACAGTAGTGGTTGTTAATGTTAGAAGCCGAGGAAGCTCCGATGGGCCTTTGGCCGAGGATCTGATCCAGCTCATCTAAAAGGTGGAACTTGCCTTTTATTTCCCCTCTGGCATCGCTGAGAGACAACTCTCTTTTTTGAGACATGTATCGCTGTTAGAGCTCCTTCCATTTACTCTGCAGGACGTCCCACAGCTTGTCCTAACCTTTGTCGCCGTTTCCTTCGCGAGTTCCTGATAAATGATGGCATTTCTTAGATTTTTGCTATCTAAAATAGCCGTTATATTTTGCTCGTGAATTAAATTCAAAAAGTCTCTCGTCTCCTCGTTCGTTCACTTCCATCACGTCTTTGTGACGTCCGTCATGTGTGCAAACAGAGTGGAAATACTGGGCGGAAATTAACTCAAACTTCTTCTTCGTTTTGTGGCGGGTTGCAACCATAAAATGACCTAAAACGTGATCGCAAGTCATGAATTTATTCGGCAAATAACGTTTCCATCAATGTTTATCGCATAAGCCGTATATATATCGATCAAGAGAAAATCCGATGAGACTGAACGTATTTCCTTTGAGTCGATATTCATGAAATTCAATAAAATTTTACTGTTTCCATGAGGCATTTTTCATTCGATATCACTTAATTCGGATAAAAACGTGTGGATGAAAAAATAAGCTACTCTTTCTCCCCCCTCCCGGACGCGTCAGATGGCCAAGGTTCGGTTACGTTAGGTTTTGTCCGAGGTTTCTGCCTGTTAAAAGGACGTTTTCTTTCCGCTGCTGTTTGCAATTGCTCTTGGGGGCAATTGTTGGGTCTCTGTAAATTATAGAGCGTGGTCTAGACTTACTCTACACGTAAAGTGTCCTGAGATCACTTCTGTTGTGATTTGACACTATAAATAAAACTGAATTGAATAGTGAAAAATATGTCCTTTATAACTTTAAAACTAACCTGAAAATCGCACACACACACACACACACACACACACACACACACACACACACACTGCTTTGTCCGTTTGGCTGTAAAGGATTACAGCAGTGTAGCAGTAATTAGTTGTGGCATAATGAACATTTGGCCCTGTGGCGAGGAATAATTAAAGCAGCACTTTGCGGTGATCGGTAACGAGGCCAGAAAACCTTGCGAGTTCACCAGCGCACACTTAATGGGATTCATTACACTGCTGAAGTTCTTTCCCTGCAAACAGTACATGATTAAAACATACATATATGTTCCGTATGTATTAGCCCCTCTTCTGTGTAACTTTCATCATGCATGCATCAGTCTCAAAACATAGCTTTAGGTTTTATTGAATACTAAAACTGCACGAGCAATAATGTTATTTGTAATGTAGCATCCTAAATATTTATGTTATTAGGATCAGATTCAATTTTCTTCAACTTTGTTTCTGAGAAATACTGCCGTTCCCCCTCTGTGCCACGAACGCCTGTTCTGAAACTGTGTAACTTCAACACATTCTCGATCCCAGCGCATCAAGAAGCGACGCTTGATCAGGTGCCTTTGCCGTTTGTTTTTGACCCTTTATGGTCTAGCCCTTTGGCGTCATATTTAGGCACGCTTGGTCGGGACTCTTGGCGTCACTTTCTGATGCTCTGGGTCGGGACGTAAGTTGAACTGACACGCAGGTGAAGAACGACACAGGTTTAGGAAAAGATGGTGCGTGGGGTTAGGAAATGTACGTTTCAGCGACACGCGGGGCAGGAACGGGAACCCCGGTCTCCTGGGTGAAAGTCCTGTGTTGTCTGACCCCGCCACCACTCCAACTAACCTCTTTACGCAGATTCTTCGAACTTTAAAACTACCCTCTACTGTTGTCTCTCTTAATATGGTCTCTCGCGTTGCCAGACCTTCCTTAACAACGCTGCGGAGGAGGGTCTGGCGAGTCCACGCAGAATTCCAGGATGATAGAAAAACGGGAGCGTGTCTATGTTCACACATTTCTAAGAATTTTTTTTTTTATTGAAAATTAGGCCCTATGTTCCCACATTTACTTTTACATGAATTTGTATCAGATTTGATCCCCCTTTCTCCCAATTTGGTAGCCAATTACACCCAACCTATTATCCAGTAGCAATGGACTACAGATGGAATGTAACCCTAACCCTAACATCTTAAAAATGTGGGAACATAGGGCTGACCCCAGGAAAATGTGCTCTGGTTTATTGGCATTTCTTTAAACCAATCACAATCGTCTTGGGCGGTGCTAAGTGCCAGACGGAGCCATGGTGCCTCTGCTAAATAGTCTCAGGAAGGAACTGGTTTTGGTGGAACATGTGTACGTTCAGAAGTTGTTTTAGTCGCGCAACAGAAAACTCAGATTGGACAGATAGTCTAGCTAGCTGTCTGGATTTACCCTGCAGAGATCTGAGGAGCAGTTAACCATAGTCCTCACAAATCCACCGGAGGTTAGAACGCCAACACAAAGGAAGAGGAAGGTAACGGGACATCTGGCCGAAAAGAGTGACATCCAGGGGATCTTCCGGCAGCACCTGAACAGTCCGATAAATTAAACATCGTTGATATAGACCAACGTTTCAGTGACACGCAAGACAGGAACAGGACACAAATGACATTCTCCTGGTTGAAAGTCCTGTGTTGTTTGAAAAAATCTGATCCGAGCAAATAATCCGAATTAAGCATTAAGACTTGCGGTGTGAACATAGCCCAAGAGTCAGTTTGTGACGAGTTGTGATTGAGATCGGGTTTGGCAGGTGGGTACGATCTCCCAGGAGAAGTGCGTAACGTAAATATAAAAAAAGAAGTATTTAAAAAACACACAAGAGAACATACAACAATAAAGTCCTGATACCAAAATCACCACAAATTAAATAAAAAAACCCACCCACATTACAACACCAAAGCACAACAATTTCACGGCCGAGTACGATGACATTTTCAATAAATAAATATAAATCTGTGACCCGATTCTATGATAAACGATGTGGTCTGACCTCTCGTTTTCAACAATAGGTTGCTGTTGTGCTCCTTACTCTTCACGTTTGTAGGCGCAGAACTGAAGCTATTTTCTATAAAACTGCAATATTGTGTGCATTTAGTCAAACTGCCCTCATCCCCTCCATTTCTTCGCATTTTTAAGTCTTTGTGTAAGCGTTTCAATCTCAGCTCTCCTTTTCATCTTCTCCCCGGAGATGAGAAATGAAGAACGTGTAATTACCCTATGGAACGAGGTGACCAAAACTGTCTGTTAGCTGCACAGAAATCCTGCAGTAATGAGAAAAGCTAAGCCACTTAGGGACAAAAGGCTCTGCTAGTTGCTTCACCTTGTTTTAATGGCAGACGCTAACACACCGGCTCTCATCTACGTCACCTTCACCCTCTCCACAGGAAAATATTAAAAAAGCCTGAGCTGCAGAAATGTGCACAATGCTGCTGATGCTTTATGTGTTCATAAATAAGTAAATATTGTTAGAAAAATCCTTCTAGAGACCATCGTTTTCATCTTTATGTCTTATGTGTGATTTGTGGAAAAAAAAGCAGAAGGGGGGGGATGTTTTTTGATCATGCACAACTAACCAAAACATGCTAGGATTAAAATTCCCCCCTTTCAATGGTGTCAACCCTATGTTCCCGCCTTTCTAAGATTTTTCTTAAAATTAGGCCCTTTGTTAGGGTTACATTCCATCTGTTACAGTCCATTGCTACTGGATAATAGGTTGGGTGTAATTGGCTACCAAATTGGGAGAAAGGGGGATAAAATCTGATACAAATTTACTAAAAAGGAAAAGTGGGAACATAGGGCCTAATTTTGGAAAAAAATCTTGAAGAAATGTGGGAACATAGGCACGCTTCCCTTTCAATACCATAGATAAAGCCACTTGACAAGCCATGCCAAAACACTTATTTATGAACGTCAATATCCAATGGAAAATAATCTCGAAATGGCGTTCACTTCACAGCAAAAACAAAATACTTTTACCCAGGAAACGCTTGTGTGTTCCTGGAGTGTTTTGACGGGGTCAGCCCTATGTTCCCACCTTTCTAAGATTTTTCTTAAAATTAGGCCCTATGTTTCCACAGCCCAATTGTCCCACAGCCCTATGTTCCCACAGCCCTATGTTCCCACAGCCCAATTGTCCCACAGCCCTATGTTCCCACAGCCCTATGGTCCAACAGCCCAATCGTCCCACAGCCCTATGTTCCCACAGCCCAATGGTCCCACAGCCCTATGGTCCAACAGCCCAATCGTCCCACAGCCCTATGGTCCCACAGCCCTATGTTTCCACAGCCCTATGGTCCCACAGCCCTATGGTCCAACAGCCCTATGTTCCCACAGCCCTATGGTCCCACAGCCCTATGTTCCCACAGCCCTATGGTCCCACAGCCCTATGTTCCCACAGCCCTATGGTCCCACAGCCCTATGTTCCCACAGCCCTATGTTCCCACAGCCCTAGCCACATTTCTAGGACATTTTCAAAATCAGGTCTTGTGTTCCTACATTTCCCTTCAATTTAAGCCCTCTCCTCCCACAAAATTTTTTAGGGTTAGGGTTATGGGGATAAAATCTGATACAAATTTATGAAAAAGGAAATGTGGGAACATAGGCCCTAATTTTAAAAAGAAATCTTAGAAATGTGGGAACATAGGGCCGTGGGAACATAGGCACGCTCCCGTTTTAACCACAATCTTTTTCTTAACTTGACTAGTCGTTTTGGTGCCTAAACTTATCTGTCATCACAGCATGACGCTCACTTTTTCTGGCTAAACTCCACTACCGCAGCCCCCTGAAAGAGCCGTCATCTGGCCGGCTCAGTCTCCTATTGGTGGCTAAACAACTACCGCTGGTAGCCGGGGTCCTGGACCCACTCTTTTTTGTCACTTTTTCGAGTTTTGTTGTCACTTTTTCAGCTTTTTTTCCTATAATAGCTGAGGAACTTTTGCTGACTTTTTTAGGGCTTCATGTCAAACAAACTGTAAGTGAGAGACTATATGAGACAAGGCAATCATACAGTCAAAGATATTTCACTTATTCGATTAGGTTAAAGAATGTCAATAAACTCTACGTGTCTGGCCCTTGATGTGATTCTCATTTTCCAGTGTGGCCCTTATTGAAGTTGAGTTTGATATTCCTGGCTTAAATAGTCTACTTACCTACAATGCACTTTACTTAAACAGCCCCTGTAATTCAGTCACAGTTAAACCACCTGGGAATGGAACAGTTCACACGTCGATAAATACGTCTCGTCTCCGCATGTTTACACGCTTTAATCTAATATCACTGTTGTCGGGGAAAACGCTTTCTTTCTATCTGCGAAATGTCACCTTGGCATTTGTCTTCATGTTTCTGTGCTGTTTCCGATGTCTGTCTGCCTCTGACACGAGGAAAATGATTAGGATGTATTGATCTTCTGATTTATGGATCCGCCTCTGACTGACCTGAGAGAGAGAAAGAGAGAGAAGGATAATGTTTGGATTAGATTCCTCCTCCGTGAAACGTTTACGCTCCAGCAGCAGGAAACAAACACATGTTGACCTGTTGGCTCCACGAAGAGCTGCGCTCACAGTGGTGGATGGATTTGGCTGCTAAAGTGGTTCATGAAGCGATCGACAACTAAGGGAGAGTCGCCACTCACGTTTCTATTGACTTTGCTTCTAAATTAAACTTTGCCTTGTGTGAAACATTCAACAGCGTCCAGTAGCAACCTAACCTGACTCCTCCAGATGGATCACTTTGCATTTGCTCGGGGAACTTTCCGTTGGAGAACTTTTGGGAAGGGGGCGAAAATACTGGTTTGCTGATTGGATAAACCATCTGTCTATCACCTATGTTGGTGATGGACGGGCCAAATCAACCAATCAGATCAACGAAGCGTATGAAAATACAACCACAAGCCCCTGCTGCTGCAGGCAAAGCATAGCTTGTTAGCTCAGCAAGCAAGCAACATGTCGGTAAAGGAGATTTGCCGTTTGTGTAACGAGAATTTAGGAATAAAAGGCACCATTTCAGGTTCCCGGTCCATATTCCAAAAGAAGGATCCAAGAGAAAAAAGCATTAGCGAGCAGCTAACAGAATTAGGGCTACCGCTGGCTGAAAATACTGGTTAGCTGATTGGATAAACCATCTGTCTATCACCACCTAAACCTGCCTCAAAACCAACGCTGATTGGCCCGGTCTTTAGCGAACGGCTCCAAATTTTCTCCATCTCAATATGCCAGACTGATCTGTGAGTGGAAAACTGGATCTCGCCAGATCAGGACGCTCTCACGAGGCTAGTAGCAACCCGTCCTCACTCTGAACTCGTAAAATCCGGACGTTTGGACAGTGGCTGTCAGCGTCAGAAGCGACGACAAAAAGGCGCCCTTCAGCATGTTTGTAGAACGTAGCGGGGAGAGCAGCAGCTACACGGGGTTTAGAGAGTAGTATGTAAGGCCGCGTAGGGAGGTTGGTCGGGGGGGGGTGGATGGGTCAGACACAGAAATTTCACCCAGGAGACCGGGGATCGTGTCCCGCTTTCTTCTTTAACCGTCCCGTTATTAATGCGAGTCACGGAAACAGAAGCCCGCCCACGACCTTTACCTTAACATAACTGCATCAAAAGTGACGCCAATAGTCCCGACCAAGCGTGTTTAGTTAAAGCGCGTTATATGACAATAAAGGAGACTTTTAGTGTCAATAACAACAACAAAGGCACCTGACCAAGCGTCCGTATTTTACGAGATGGGAGTGAGAATGTGTTGCCAGAAGAGGATGGAAACGGGTTCGGACAGATATTTAGAAATGATGTTCGGGTGCGGGTTGGGCTCGGTCACATCATCGTGATATGATTGGGCCTCTTGTGCGTGCCTGTGTTAAAGTGATGGTTCGGAGTAATTCCACCCTAGGGTCCTTTGCACCATGACCTCGAGCCAAACTTGGGAGAGTTAGCGTAGAGTAGCGTTATCAGCTGAATAGCTTATTAGCGCATGGGGCTAATGGACCCACGTTTGTATCTCGTAAATGACCCCACTAATAATGCCCGAAATGATACCAAACTTCTACACTAGTACAAATAGGTTATGCACTCATAAAACGATGGATTGGAAAGTTTGTAAGTACACCAGAAGTTTATGAACACTTGCCTGCTCTCTTCTGCTCTCTGTTGCTGCTGCTGCTACCTGCAGTTAGACGAGTGCTTAGGGCCGTCTATAAATTACTACACCAAAAAGAGATACAACAAAAATATTTATTAATTTAAAAACTAAATATGGTAATGTCTCCAAACTTACCTCAGTTTTTACTTGTCTCCTGCTAGTTATACTACAGCACTTAGTTAAAAAAAAAAAGTTAAATTAAAAAATATTTTTGTTGCATCTCTTTTTTTGGTGTTGTAATTTGTAGACGGCCCTAAGCACTCGTCTTACAGCAGCAACAACAACAGCAGAGAGCAGAAGCCAGCAGGCAAGTGTTATTTACATAAACTTCTGGTGTACTTACAAACTTTCCAATCCACCGTTTTATGAGTACATAACCTATTTGTACTACAGTAGACGTTTGGTATCATTTCGGGCATTATTAGTGGGGTCATTCACGAGATACAAACCTGGATTCATTAGCCCCTGCGCTAAGCAATTGATAACGCTAACTCTCCCAATGTTAGACCCAGGTGAAAAAAGCTTCTGGGGGGGTGTTTGGCTCGAGGTCATGGTGCAAAGGACCCTAGGGTGAAATTACTCCGAACCATCACTTTAACGTGCACTCGTTGCCCCGTGTGCGCTGATGAGTTCATCTGTTGACATTTCCGAATGCCTTCCTACAGCTGCTTAATAAAAGCTTTCCACACAAACAAATGTACATGTGTCATTAGTATGAGAAAAACATGAGATTTTAACTGTGTCGGGCTTGGACAGGAATATTTTAATGCCTGTCGGGCTCGATCCGCAGTCTAGCGTCCAGCACATTCGCTAATTAATTGCTCAAAAACAACACGATGTCCACTTTTAGTCTTGAATTTTTACATTTTTTTAAACTGTGCAGACTCACTAGCCGTGTTTCCATCCATATATATTTATTCTTTTTGAAAATGGGCATTCGAAAAGCTGAATAGAAGTGGCAAAATTTGATGAAACTATTTGAAATAGGATATGAAAACACCTTTGCCAAAAAGGTTCTGACGTAGCGAATATGTACCTCATCCATCTGTTGCCTGTCAGCGTCTTCCCGGATATTCCCATAACGTGTCTTCCAATATTACCTGACATGAAAGAACAACTGAACCAAATTCCTAAAGACCTCTCCCTGTTTTTCTCTCGTAGATAGGTTAGATGGCGAAGGGGACTGTATATTTCTCCGACACTCCATTGTTCCGACCTCTCAATAACCCGAAAAATTCCCTTCGGTCCTACAGCCATGGATGTAGTAAGAGAACGTCCCTTTGGTGGCGAAATTACGAATCTCACTATGGCCACGCCAAGACCCGCCCTACGAAGCAGCTCGATTGGTTGAGGTTAGGCATTTGACCTCAAGTGGTTAAGGTTAGGATAATGAGAAATGACATGGCATCGAGGCGAGAGGTGTTTTGTTTCCGGTTAGCGCCTGATACATAACTGCAACGTTGCCGGGTCGATTGCAGCGGGGATCTCTTTACTCTTGATTGTGATGGGAAAATAAAGTCCTGAAACAGAGAAAAGAACAAGCGAATTCCCCCTCTGGGGATCAATAAAGGCGTATCTTATCTTATTGTTGTCCTGTGTTAGCCTCGTGAGACCGTCCTGATCTCGCGAGCTCCAGTTTTCCACTCGCAGATCAGTCTGGCATCTTGAGGCAGAGAAAATTTGGAGCCGTTAGCCAAGCGACCGGGCCAATCAGCGTTGGTTTTGAGGCGGGTGGTGATAGACAGATGGTTTATCCAATCAGCTAACCAGTATTTTCAGACAGCGGTCCGGGAACCTGAAATGGGGCCTTTTATTCCTAAATTCTCGTTACACAAACGGCAAATATCCTTTACCGACATGTTGCCTGCTTGCTGAGCTAACGAGCTATGTTTTGCCTGCAGCAGCAGGGGCGGGCTTGTGGTTGTATTTTCATATGCTTCGTGGATCTGATTGGTTGATTTGGCCCGTCTATCACAACATAGGTGGTAGACAGATGCTTCATTCAATCAGCTAACCAGTATTTTCACCCCTTTCCAAAAGTTCTCCAACGGAAAGTTCCCAGATGGATATGCCGAGCAAATGCGAAGCGATCCATCTGGCGGAGTCAGGTTAGTCCTGTGTTGTAAAAGGTACCTTTATATGGCACACTAGAAAACCCATGTTTTTGATTGAGTCATTGTTTCTAATCGAGACCGTCCTCCCCCGAAAACCACTCCCAGACGTCCTTTGTACAAACAGCAGTTAAGCCAAAACACCAAAAGTTTCCATCATGGGACAGCTGAAATCATCGGTTTGAAGACTTTTTATGGTCATAATTGTTGTCATTTGAAAAAAACTAAAGGATTCATCACATAAGGGAAGCAAACAATTGACAGATTCATCTATATTTAAACAAGTTAGTTGCAGCCCTGATCACCAGTATGTTTCCAGTGTGTAAATGGTTTTGGCAATGGGTTTTCCCATCAGCAGTCGTGAAAATATAATAACTGAAGTGAGAAGAAGAGGAATAGAGAGCGAGCATTGCTCTGCGTTGCCCCGGGGCCTCTTGGCTTAGGTTATCCTCCATGCAGCCTCAGCTCCTCCGGCTGATTTGTCAGAGCAGCTTTGTAGCGGCCAGCTGAAGGCCTCAGAGGTTTACCAACAATCCTCAGGGCCTGCTGCTATTCCTCCAGCCCAGAGTCTGAGGTCAGGCGCCCGCTGGCCATGGCCACCCATGAATTTTTAAGTGGGCACAGATTTAACACAAACATGTCCAAGCTGTTCTCAGTGGAGTGCGTGAATAATAAACTAGTATCTGAGGCCTGGAGCTTCGGGAAGGAAACAAAAGGCAGAAGTTTTATTTAATTCCCCCAACGACATCAGTTCATCAGGAAATATATGGAGTTGCTTTCACAACAAAGACGGACATTTTGAATTTATATAAACATATATTTGCCCATGAATACTGTTTTTCTTTGGAGTTTTTGAATCTTCAGGAAAGAATAAGGACAAAAATGAAAGAGTTAAGAGATTTGCAGTTAAGTTCTGGTTTGCGACAAAATCAAGATGAATTTTTGGGTGTGAATCGTTGGCACAGAGTTATTGAGTGGTCAGATCAGATTTCGTTGCAATGTCTGGACGAGACACATTCGCTCCTGGACATTTAATGATTAATTACAAGTGATAAAACTTTGACACGGGAAACCGTGCGTTAAAATACTTAATTTATGTTAGGTTTTTATCAACCTGGACCCCATTTCCCCATGCGTTTGTATCTAACAGACTATAGATAAAATCTTTGAAATTGGTCCAGTATCGAGCAAGATCACAATGACGGGCCGACGAGCTGCAATGTAACCTAATGGGGCAATAGTGCGTCCTCGATTTTGTTCACTAACATTTTTTTTTGTGTGCTACTGACAGGCTGAGATTGTTATTAAAAGGTGTTGGACAACATTATCAATCTCCTACCTTTAATACTGGACCAATTTCAACTTTCAATTTTGTTTGGTCACATCAGTCAAATTGACACAAATGCATGGGGAAATGGGGTCCAGTTGACAAAACTGAAATTACCGTTTGTTATGTAGTTATTTTTAACTAAAACATAGTCTCGCATAGCCAGACCTTCCTCCACAGTGCTGCGGAGGAAGGTCTGGCTAGTCCAAACAGCCTTCCCGGATGGGAGGTAAACGTACTCTGGTTTATTGGCTTTTTAATTTTTTTAAATAATCACGCAGAGCCACGTTGCCTCTGCAAGGAACTTGTTTTGGTGGAACATGTGTACGTTCAAAAGTAGTTTTAGTCGTGCAACAGAAAACTCAGATTGGAGAGATAGTCTAGCTAGCTGTCTGGATTTACCCTGCAGAGATCTGAGGAGCAGTTAACCATAGTCCTTCGCCTGGAGTTTAAAATTACAACACAAAGAAAGAGGAAGGTGACGGACATCCGGCCGTAAAGAGTGACATCTGGCAGAATTTCCGGCAGCACTGGAGCGATCCCGGAAGTGGAACGTCGTGGATATAGACTATCAAAAACCCTCCCCTCCTTTCTGCTGAAGCCCAAACTGTCTCCTAAGCCCCTCCCCCCACAAGGGAGAATGAATGTGTGTGCATGAGAAGTGATTGACACGCAGTTAAACACGCCCCCTGGCCCTGATTGGTGCATCTGAACAGGGAGCGGTGCATTTTTGCAAATCCCACTACAGGCTGTAGGTGGTGCCAGAGGAGCTGGATTTATTTTTAATGACCTGCTTCATGTAGTTCTACTGGAACATAGGGTCAGTTTCAGCAAATATGACAGAAAGGTAGTTTTATAAGTCTTACCTACTGCAACTTTAAGCTTCAGATTGTGTTTTAATCTTTAGCTTCCACCGTTAGTGGAGCATATAACAGAATTTTAAGATGTTTCTTGCCGAAATGCACCTTGGGAGTCATAGTTAACGTCCACCTTGAAGGTTTTATGTACACAAGCTCGTGCCTTCGACTTTCATCAAAGAAATAGCTATTATTATTATTATTATATATACGCAGGTCTTAACCTTTTGTGCTGATGATTTAAATTGGAGAGTTTCATGCTGAAAAGGATAAAAAATACCGTATGTAAGCCACAAACATGACATGACATCACTTTAAATGTCAGGTATAAGAGGAAGGTCTTCAGCTTCTTCTTAAAATACAACCCAGAGCTCGTCTTCATGGATCAGCGGCGATGCTGTTGTCATGTTGATGAGCGCACCTGATCTGTTGTCACACCTGTGTGTTAATTAGCTTGTCTTCTATCAACAGGGAAGAACACAGCTCGTTAACCACAGACAGTAAGAAGAAGGCTGCAGGGCTTTAAAGTTTTAATAGGTGGGAAAGCAATACTGACAGGAACTATTAGTTTGAAAGAAATTTAATGATGAAAACTTTCAGATTATGGACAGAAAATGAGTGAAGGTATAAAAAAAAAACACATGGCGCCTTTACTTCTAATAATATCAAAATGAAAGAGGGAAAGTTGATGGGTTTTCTCCCCGCATTGCGTCTCTTCCTCCATGTATTCCAGCTAGCTGCATTTATTTTTGATCAAGTTTAAATCTGATGTTTGATGCCAGAAAGGTTTACATTTAATATTTCATGGATCTTGTTACAGCATAATCACAACCCTGTGAAAACATGATACTATCATTACTTGCAGGGTTAGGGGGGGTGGGGTTGTGTGGGATTTCCCCCTTTCTGGTCTACATGTTCCTGCCGCTGCTGAATTATTTCAGTGATCAATGCTACTTCACCAATAGAACATATATTATTTACTTAAAATAGACTAAAGTAAAGCGCTGTAACATGTACACATAGTGCCATAGAAAGGTAAAATCAGAGCTGCAGCTACTGGTTGTATTTAGCCGCTACAGAGCTCCGGGACGCCGGCTACCAGCGGCATTTGTTTAGCCGCCAATAGGTGGCTGTGAGCCGGCTACAGACACCGCCAGATGATGCTCCTTTCAGGGTTTAGCCTGAAAAGTGAGCTTTATGCTGTAATGACAGTTAAGTTTAAGCACCAAAACGACAAGTTAAAGGTGCTCAAGGTAGGATTGTGAAGCTCCAGAACTTAGCCAAAAAATTTGAACATCGACGACTTCTGAGTCTCTCCCCCCCTTTCTGCTAAAGCCCAAAATGGTCTCCTAAGCCCCTCCCCCCATAAGGGAGAATGAATGCGTTTGCATGAGCAGTGATTGACACGCAGTTAGACACTACCCCTGTCCCTGATTGGTGCATCTCAACAGGGAGCGGTGGATTTTTGCAAATCCCACTACAGGCTGTAGGTGGAGCCGGAGGAGCTGGATTTATTTTTTAATGACCTGCTTCATGTAGTTCTACTGGAACATAGGGTCAGTTTCAGCAAATATGACAGAAAGTTAGTTTTATAAGTCTTACCTACTGCACCTTTAAGTTTAGGCACCAAAATGACAAGTTACTTACTTACTTACTAACGTGTGTGGGTATGGCTGGCCGAGTGGCACTTTATCCATGGTATTGAAAGGGGGATTTATTTCAGACCCTCTTCCAGCGCGTTGGAGGAGGGTCTGGCAAAGCCGAGACTAACGTGAAGACAACACGAGCGTGAAAAGAACTTAATTTATTTAAAAAACTTTAGATCTCTATGGCACAGCTAGGAAGAAGATATACCAAGCTTTGGATACAATACTCTATCAGAGGATTGCTCAGCCTTTGGTTGAAGCGTGTTCGCCGTACGTTTGTGAAATGTTTTAGATGTTGGACAACCTTGACTCTTAAGTAAATTGTAAATCCCTTCACACGTGACGAAGCCAACCCTACGCCCTTGAACAACCCTACTTCAGTGTTTAAGATGGTGGTCACGTTGCGGTTCAGGCCCACTTCCTCCGAGCAGTCAAACGGTCCTACTCAGGAGGACCACGGCTCTCCCCTTTTTCCCCCGGAAACAATGAGGCCCGGCACCCCACAGGCATTGATTTATTTATTGTCTCCGAACTAATCAACATTTGGAAATGAGCGGGGCAATGAGAGGTAACCAGGCAACAAACTCCGGCAATATAAATCCAATCTGTGAAAGGGGAAATTAGATATTTCCATTTATTTTTTAATTGAAGTCTCAGTTTGTTTGTTCCATCCATCATCCGCACTGGTGAGGTTTGAATTTCTCCCCTTTTTTTTCTTTCCATCTCTCTCCCGTCTCTGCAAATATTACCTTGAGGTGAATAACTTCACCTGGTGGTCGGATGTTCTGCCCCTCAGCCTTTTTTTGTTAGAAATGAATGTCTGATTCACAGGCCCTGTCCATTTGCAAGGTTGATAGGAGAGAGAGAGGCATTGGTCCCTGCTCTATAATTTCATTCACTCGTCCACAAAGAAATCATTTACACAGATCCTCAAATGGCTTCAAATGCGCTGCACTTTTTCTTTTTCTTTTTTCTGTCTGGGCGCTGAGGTCTGCGATAATGTAGGTCTTAACTAGAATCCCTTTTCATCGTCGCCCCTTAATCTTTTCACGTCTGAATGAGCGACTCCAAAAGGATTTGAAGCCCTAATTTAATCTGCTGCCTAATTTCAAAGTGGCTGTCACATTGACGCTAAACGGAGAGCAGCGGTGGAGACTGGGAATCGGCGAGGGAGCATCTGGGAGACGCACCGATTGCCAGTTTCTGTCCGAGGTCCAATGCAATTCAAGGATTTACCTTGTTTTACAGCCTCTAATGAAGGAGAGCAGCTCTTATTTGAAAGGTATGACTCCAGTACCGGCAGGATCAAAGCAATATGACACACTTCGATGTGACTTTAGCAATTTTGTGAAGAGGCGGATGTGATTCAAAGATCATGGAAGCCCAAGCATTCCAACAATTGGAAAACTTTTAGAAGCTGTGGAAGGAGTGCACAAGCTAAGGGTGCTTTTAAACCTACAGTTCGAAAATATTAGGCAAACACACACACTAAAAGGAAATAAAACGCCCACGCTAAATGGAAGAGGGACATAATTTAATGTCGGCTACTGGCATACATGTTCCCACAGCCCTATGGTCCCACATTTCTAAGATTTTTATTTTTTAAATTAGGCCCTATGTTTTCCACATTCCTTTTTCATAAATTTGTATCAGATTTTATCCCCCTTTCTCCCAGTTTGGTAGCCAATTACACCCAACCTATTATCCAGTAGCAATGGACTACAGATGGAATTTAGCTTTTAGCTAATTCTGGTGCGCCCATCTCTTTGTTTATTGCAAACATTTAATGTAAGTGCACATTCACTTAACCCTAACCCTAACCCTGTGGGAACATAGGGCCTAATTTTGAGAAAAATCTTAGAAATATTGGACCCTTGGGCTGTGGGAACATAGTGCTGACCCCTGGCGTACAACTACATTGCGCATTGTTATTTTATGAATGAAATAAACACATGACATACCTGAGGGACAATTCGGGGATGTTTTTGAATTATTTACAATCCCATAATTGTCTCCATCTGTTGAAAGCCTGACCGAGCGTGACTCAGGGTTTCGCCCGTTGTCTTTCACTTTCCCTTTTTAGCTTTTAGTCGTTCTTCTGTGATGGCCCTGCCCCAGTATCAGCCATAAGTACAGCAGATAACTTCTAAAATACAATACAAATACAATTAGGCCTACATGAAGAAACCTCCTGCTACCCTTTACCTGGCTGGTTACAATAACACTAACACAGGCTTATCCGGTGATCTTATCCGAAATCTGTGACCTGTCAGAATGTGTGTGCCGTCTGACGGGCAGAGGCATTAATAAAAACTATATAAACTAGCGTTTTTTTCACTGTTAGTCTCGTTTACTGTTACAGGTCATTTATGATCATCAGATGGAACATTACACAGAAACATGTAAAAGTTACATATAGTCTCTTTAGCATGAATCCAACATATTATTTGTAAAGATAAAAAATGTTTTAATTTTATTCGTGCACAACATTGATGATAGACTTACTGGCCTGCAGATAAGGTACCCATCCACAGATACAGTTAAGCTTAAGGATTTACTGTTGTACACATTTTAACAGTAAAACATGATGTAGACTAGAATTATATGAATATGTCAACAATTATTTTAATAGCTTAGTATTGTATGCACCATAAAAAGGGCTTTACACTTAATTGTAGGCCTGGTTTGATATGCAACTCAATTTTGGGGGGCTTTTCCCTTTATTGAAAATGAATAGACCGGAAAGGGTTATGAGAGATGGGGGATGACACGCAGCAAAGGGTAGCAGGTCGGATTTGAACCTGTGTCGCTGAAGGACTCAGCCAGCATGGTGCGAACACTATTACTGGGTGAGCTAGAGGCCGCAGCTCAATTTTATACATTTATATAAAGTAAGGGGTCCCTGCTCCATCTCTCTTTTAGCTGAGGGGTCCTTGGCCTAAAAATGATGAAGACCCCTGCTCTAGAGCCCTTGGAAGCGAACGGAGACCTCCACTTTCAAGTGATCAGTTTGGTTGTTTGAATGAACTCAAACACCACCCAAAAGAGACCGGACTATCCTACGCAATGCTCCCAGATTGGGTTAAAACAGACCAAACTGCTTAGGTGTGAAAGCAACCTAAGGGTCTTTTCACACCTAAAAGTCAGGACCAAGGGCCATGTTTTTGTTAAAATTGTATACACTTGATCCGGATAGTTTTGGTTTCACACTGCAGTGAGGAATTCCCAAAATGTATCTGCAATACTAACGTGATGTAGCGTCGGAGTCCTAGCACAACCTCATCCACTTGCAAGGTGGATGGAGACAGGAGACGTTAATCAGAGTCATCAGACTACACTTAGAGAACACTCAAGTCTCATTATACTTACTCTTGTCTGCTATAGACAGAAATGTTAGTTATAAACGATGGCAGGCTGTCAGAGACACTTATGTAATCTAAAAGTGAGGATTGTGCTGCAGAAGGGCTGTTTCAGCAATCCCAGCTGTCAATCATGACGTTTCACATTGTTTTTATTGCATCAAATAAATAATAAAAACCAAATATAAATAAATGAATTACTTTTTAGTTTGGGTCCATGTCCCATCTGCTAACATGGAGGGGGCGGGGCTAATGACCTATACTGCAGCCAGTCACCAGGGGGCGATCCAGATGTTCACTTTCTCTCTGTCAAGCATTCATCTTTATGTAGAGTCCATGGTTAGCTGCAGCTAGTCCTGCTTTGCCAGACCTTCCTCCACAGCGTTGTGGAGGAGGGTCTGGCGAGTCCACACAGCATTCCTGGATGGGAGAAAAATCTTTGAATAAACATCCATAAATCATAGGTGTATTGCATGTTACTAACTTAACATCTTACCCAGAGTCCTTATGCTTTATCGCCTCGCGGATTTCCTCGGATTGTGGTGGCACCTGGATGGTGGCTGCTGCTGTGGTCCTGCTTGACACCCACTGCTACAAAAACGTAAGTGATTTCATAATTTCTAAATGCTTCATCCATTTTCTGACGTGTATCCGGGTCTAGGTTGCATTCATTTTTGTTAATTATATTATGAACTTTTCATTTGGAAGACACACTTCTACTGTGCGGGCACTGCGACCATAAACACGAACAACAAAAGATTATTCAAGTATGCTAGACCACACTCAAGCAGGATAACAGTTAAAGGTAAAGTTTAGATCTGAAACTGTTTTTATTTAAATTTTCATAACACGGGACATACAGCACAGTCCATGGCGAACAAAGCATATTGAAAACAGTGTGTCACTTACCTTCAAGTCCCCTACCCACCCACAAACAGACCCAGTTCAGGTCCAAAGCAGACGGGGACACACAACACAGACCCATACACACTGACAAACACACACCAGTAAAAGGGCACACAACATCAAAAGATAAAAGTCAAAAAGTTAGACAAATTAAAAGAGATTCTGAAACTGTTTTTTGAACACTCGTGTTGTCCTCGGGTCGAGTATGATGTCTTTTCAAAGTTTTCTATATCAGAAATTTGGGTTTCTTTCAACACAATTGCCCAAAAATAACATGGATGGTTCAACGCAGCGCTCTTCGGAATTAAATGTTTAAAGAAACGTCAAAGAATGTTGACTAAAGTGACATAAAAGTGACAAAAGCGCCAAAAACATTGAAAAAAGCGACTAAGGCCTTGAAAGCCTCGAAAACAGCAGAATAAAAATTTGAAAATGAAAGCTCAGATGGGCCGATATGGAATCTTCTCCTTATGAGGTTTCTCCCATTTTTAAAATAATAGAAAAAGTGGTTTTTCAACAACTCAGCCTTTTCTTATCGCTAAACAACAGTTTTGATGCCTTCCAGTCAGGTTTTCGACCACACCACAGCACTGAGACGGCTCTTGTTAAAGTCTTTAATGACATCCACTTAAACACAGATAGTGGCAAAATTTCAGTCTTAGTATTACTTGATCTCAGTGCTGCATTTGATACAGTAGACCATGACATATTGCTTGACCGATTGGAAAACTGGGTTGGTCTTTCTGGCTCAGTACTAAAGTGGTTTGAATCCTATTTAAAGAATAGAGACTACTTTGTGTCTATAGGTAATTATACATCTGAGCATACAAATATGACGTGCAGAGTTCCCCAAGGCTCAGTTCTGGGGCCTCTTCTGTTCAACATCTACATGCTTCCACTGGCTCAGATTATGGAAAACAACTAAATAAGTTACCATAGTTATGCAGATGACACACAACTTTACATAACCTTATCGCCAGGGAACTATAGCCCAATACAACAATTAAATAAGTGCATTGAACAAATTAATGACTGGATGTGCCAGAACTTTCTTAAATTAAATGAAGAAAAAACGGAGGTGATTGTTTTTGGAGCAAAGAGGAACGATTAAAAGTCAGCGCTCAGCTTCAAACGTCAATGTTAAAAACAACAGACAAAGCCAGAAATCTTGGTGTAGTCATGGACTCAGACCTGAATTTTAAAAAGCCACATTAACATAATTAAAAAAATCAGCCTATTATCACCTTAAAAATATATCAAGGGTTAAAGGACTTATGTCTCAGCAGGATCTGGGAAAAACTTGTCCATGCTTTTATCTTCAGTAGACTTGACTACTGTAACGGTGTCTTTACAGGTCTCCCTAAAAAATCCATCAGACAGCTGCAGCTGATTCAGAACGCTGCTGCTCGAGTCCTCACTAAAACCAGGAAAGTGGATCACATCACTCCAGTTCTGAAGTCTCTACACTGGCTTCCAGTGCCTCAAAGAATTGATTTCAAAATACTTTTACTGGTTTATAAATCACTAAATGGTTTAGGGCCAAAATTTATTTCTGATCTGCTGCTGCATTATGACCCACCCAGACCTCTCAGATCGTCTGGGACAGGTCTACTTGTTGTCCCCAGAGTCAGAACTAAACAGGGGGTAGCAGCGTTCAGTTTTTATGCTCCACATATTTGGAACAAAATCCCAGAAAACTGTAGGTCCGCGGCAACTCTCAGTTCTTTTAAATCTAAGCTAAAGACCTATCTTTTTGATGTTGCTTTTCTTTAAATAATCAATTTTATTACATTTAATTTTTTATACTGCACTGCACCTTTTATTCTTATACTGCACTATCAATTTTATTCTTGTTTTAATTTGTTTATTAATGTTTTAAAATTGTTTTTAATTGTTTTCTAACTGCTCTTTAATGTTTTATGTAAAGCACTTTGAATTGCCCTGTTGCTGAAATGTGCTATACAAATAAAGCTGCCTTGCCTCCCCTTTCTCTGCTTTACCTGCCCAGAGAATTTGGCCCACCCATGAGAGAGAGACATCATGGCTTTCAAACGAGCAAAGTGGCAGTTGGTCAAGGCCACACCCCCACCCTCCACCTTGCCCCCCCCCTCTCTCCTCCTTAATAGCTACAGACACAGAAATGAGGAAAGCTCATTGTGGGACTGGCTCTAGTGGCTGTAATTCTGCACCAAGGCTGAATTTGGGGATAAAGACTTCAGATACAGTATTAGGGACCACTAAGGTCTATATAAAAGAGACTTCAGATACAGTATTAGGGGACCACTAAGGTCTATATAACAGAGACTTCAGATACAGTATTAGGGGACCACTAAGGTCTATATAACAGAGACTTCAGATACAGTATTAGGGGACCACTAAGGTCTATATAACAGAGACTTCAGATACAGTATTAGGGGACCACTAAGGTCTATATAAAAGAGACTTCAGATACAGTATTAGGGGACCACTAAGGTCTATATAAAAGAGACTTCAGATACAGTATTAGGGGACCACTAAGGTCTATATAAAAGACACTTCAGATACAGTATTAGGGGACCACTAAGGTCTATATAAAAGAGACTTCAGATACAGTATTAGGGGACCACTAAGGTCTATATAAAAGAGTCTTCAGATACAGTATTAGGGGACCACTAAGGTCTATATAAAAGAGACTTCAGATACAGTATTAGGGGACCACTAAGGTCTATGTAAAAGCATCCAAAGAGCACCATGTCATGGGACCTTTAAGGCTGAAATTATTGATTATTTTCATTATTCTTTAAGCTTTCAATCATTAGTTTGTTTATGTGAAAAGAATAGTAGAAAATACACGTTACAACTTCCCAAAAGGGCCAACTTTACATCACTTGTTTTCTCTGGCCAACATTTCCAAACCCAGAAATGGGAAATTTACAGTGAGGTACTGCAAAGAAAAGTAGCAAATTATCCTTTTTTTGCACCATAAAGATGTTTCTTTTGGCTTATACAAGTAACCTCTATTTAAATTATGGTGTAAACATAAAAAAAAAAAACCTGTGAAGCGAAATCACGTAGTTTCCTGGATTTAAAGCTCAACAGACCTTCCTGCTACAATAAAAGTTTTATAAAACAGAAACAACATTTAAATTTAAAACTTTCTAAGGTAAACATATGTGGAGGGCAGTGTGTGTGTGTGTGTGTGTGTGTGTGTGTGTGTGTGTGTGTGTGTGTGTTTTTGCAGTAGTAAATGAAGGATTAACGCAGGCAGGTTTATCAGGGATTAAAGTGACGTGACGGCTTCTATCTGTCTTCATACTAATATTGACAGACGTTGCTGTAGTTTTAATTGTGTGAGCCGTATTGTTGTGGCGGGATTACGCCTTGTACCTTAACCCTCCCCCCCACCCCTCACCTCCTCCTCCATCTCTCCGGCTGTAAACACTGTTTTCCTGTTGTGTCACCTCATTAAATCTAAATGTCTGTTTTTCCTCCCGGCGAGGTCTTTAAGTCGCTGTTGTTCAGGTTGACGGCGACAGCGAGAAGTAGCTTAACGCTCTCACTTAATCCCACGATGGCCATTACAGCAGGATGGCCACGTCGCAGCCCAAAAAGTGTGGCGGTATCTAATGTGGATTACAGCGGATTAACGCCTCATCTGCCTGCCGCGCCGCTGATTAATCCAGATGCTTGTTTGGTTCAGGGTCAGAGGTCATCGGGGGACTGTTCAGCAGGATGATTTTTATTGAAAACATCCTCTCCCATTTGTCTTTTCAAATCGCGGATTCAAAGTAGCTACATTTCATTTCTGATTGATGGAAACAGACATTTCCATAAACCGTTCCAAACTGTTGTAACTGCCGCATCTCGCCCAATGGGAGACCTGCTAACTTTGTAAAATTGTACCATTTTCATATAGACAAGATCATGATGACATTATTTTATCGTGCCTTTATCGAATCCATGGTGTCTTTCTCCGTAGAGTCATGGTTTGGGTGTGTTTCAGTTAAGCACAAGAATCGCCTAAATCAAATTGTAAGATGGTCAAGTAAGCTGACTGCTGAGTCCCAGCTGCACCCCACATCCCTGTATGCTAAACAACTACAGTGGATAGCTACGGCCATCTTAGAAGATAGCCTACGCCCTTTGAATAGGGAACTCCAGTACCTCCCCTCTGGACGGAGGCTAATAGTCCCTGGTTGTAGAACTATAGTTATAAGTGATTCTACAGTTGTATACAACCCTGCAGACTGACTGCTATTTTAAGATTTGTGTGAAGGAGTGTCAAACAGGTGCTTCAGTGATGTCTTACTGATGTAGGTAGTTTCTAATAGTTAGGAACAGATGGTTTCTGTTTGGTTACCATAGCTAAAACAACGGAGTTTGGACTGCTTGAATGACATCTGTGTTAACTGTTCTGCAAAAGGTTGGGGAGAATGTGTCAATCCAATGAGAAAGGGTTAACACATTTGCAAGAGGTGTCTTCTGCTCTGCTGAGACAGTGATGATGAAAACCGAGTGGATCCCAGTTTCTTTAAGCAGGTCAAAGACATCAAGATCAATCAATCAAAATCTCACTGCATGCAATTGGATAACATTACAACCAATCACAACGTATCCAGAGCCCCATATGCTTAGCTGCCAACGGAGCTAACTGGTAGATTAAACTGTCGCCATCTGTTCGGCTCGCCTCTGGCCCGCCTATATCAGATACACCGATGTGATTGGTGCAGCTCGGCT
>CM046796.1:3848924-3883924 GCA_025617405.1 Perca schrenkii | reverse complement strand
GTGACATCGCTTAGAGCACCTTTAAAAAGACTAAAGTCTGACACCCTCTCAAATCTAACGTTAATGCTTGTCATAACATGTTAAGACGGTTCATCTTACAGGGCCACACATTGCAAGACTACAACTAGATTTGTTTTGAAAAAATTAACCAAGCTAGCTAGCTGCCACTACAAAGACAGTTTCTTTCCCCAAGCAGTCACTCTGTTGAACACTCAGAAATAGCCCCCTCCCCCCCAAGATGTTCAAGCTGCAGAGGAGGAACTTCAGACTTCATGGAGTTCAGTCCCGACTCATCAGATGTGAGTTTCAGTTCTGTGTGTGCCATCGGAGACTCCGTCTGGTTCAGGCCAGTTTTCTTGCCGTAAGCGCTTAAACTCTGTTCTCTCCTTGGGATGCACAGGTGGCTCCATGACACACACACACACACACACACACATCCAGACACTTCCAGTATTTTGAGATTCAATGCAACATCATGAAGTTTCCAAACAGGTAACAGGGAAACATACAGTAAAATGCTGCATGTGAAACTATTTCATTTAAACTTATGCAACATCCAAAGCAGACGAGGACATATGTTGTTTTTTCCTACCCTCCTACCTCTCTAACAGAAAGGCGTCAGGGATTTTTTGTCCTCATATCTAAATCAGAGAACGTAACGGCCCCAGTTTTGTGTCGTTATGTTGTTAACATTGTGAAACGGTCAGAGTTTGTTATGGCACAAATATTAATACTAAAAGGTCGTGGTTTGGGTTAAAATCAGACTTCCGGTTACGCACATGACGCAGAACGTGACTTTGTATTGTTTGTTCTGTTAAATAAATAAAAAATTTACATTTATTGACACAAAACCCCGGTTCCTTTGTGAAATTGTGTGTTTGTTTTTACCCATCCACCCCAACCTGCCTCTTTACCAAAGATGATACCAATGAAAGTAACTAAAGCTGTCAAATAAGTGTAGCAGAGTAAAAATAAACTTGTAAAGTACGTGTACACAGTAATGTACTCAGTTTGTTCCGCTGCAGACAGACGAAAATGTTGTGTTTATTGCAAGTAACTCATCATACTTACCGGGAAATGGGGTGTAGAACGATATGATGCTTCATACGTGTGTGTGTGTGTGTGTGTGTGTGTGTGTGTGTGTGTGTGTGTGTGTGTGTGTGTGTGTGTGTCTGTTATTGACTCAATCAATCACGCACCACCATAATAACAGCAGCAGTATTGTGTGTAAGCGCTCTTCTCTTCTGTTCGAACCTGCTCAAGTGTTGATTGACTTTAATTACTAACAGTGATGTGAGGAGCACAATAATATTCCCCCAGTCCCTCCGCTACCGCTTCTTGTTCTTCTCTCATCATGCATTTATATTAAGGTGTGAGTGTGTGTGTGTGTGTGTGTGTGTGTGTGTGTGTGTGTGTGTGTGTGTGTGTGTGTGTGTGTTACAGAAAACACAAGAAAGAATAATAAAAGAAGTCTGCCCTTGTTGTTATGGGTGCTCTCTCTCCGCCCTGAGTTGGGTGGCCTTTTTCTCTGTTTGTCTGTGTCTGCCGTGTTTTCTCCACCTGGAGTGCTGGAGGCGTGTCCAGAGGAAAGTAGGTCAAGGGGCGAGGCCGATTCATCACTGCACAGCCAGTCTTCACAGCTGCAGCTCATCGCCATGATTCACCTCTGCCATACTTAAACCCGGGCTGATCACCTCTTCGGCGCCAGTTCGTTATCTACAACTCAAGTGGTAACTTGGCTCTCAGTTGAAACTCCAGTATTGTCCGTGTAACCCCGTACTCTGGTTTTTTGCCTTTGTTCCCTGAGCTCAAACTAACCCTGTGTGTCTCTCTCTAGTACCTGCTCTGACCTGCTGCTTCCTCCGCTGTGCCTACACACTCCCCAGCCTCACCGTTCTGCCGGCGCCTCCACCTGGGACTCAATCTACGCACTCAGCTCTGCCTGTCCACCCCGTGTCCCGTAATACTTGGACTCATCCCCGTCGGCTCGTCTGAAGCCTCGTACCAGCCAGGAGTTTTCCCGCTTGACACTGCCCTCAGTGATTGTCTGAGTACTCCCAGCTCCATTAAACTTTTTGAAACTGTTTATACGTTGTCTGTGTGATTCTCTGCGTTCTGGATCAGACAAGCCTCCTAACACTTGTCTTAAACAAGGTTTCTTTTCAGGGTTGCTCGCTCAGCAGAGGAAGGGTTAACCTCTGACTTCAATCTCCATTAATCAACTATATTGATCGTTTGTGTGTGTGTGTGTGTGTGCCCGATGTGTTGTTAGAGTGTGTGTGTGTAACAGAGAGAGAGAGGTAATGAAATAATATCTGTGTTCAGTGGTTTAATATAATCGTTGTTTTATGGAGTTTGACTTCACTTAATTGCTTTAGATTCTGTGCGATGTTATAATTTGCTCATTGTTTATGTGTGCTTTATTTCAGGGCTGCTTCTTCACCAGCACACTGCCGACTTAAAGGGTAATTTCGGTATTTTTTTCAATGTGAACCCTAATTGTCCCATGCACTTGTCCAAGAGACTAATGTAAACAAACATCTTTGAAACTGGTCCAGTATTAATTGAGAACGCTGTAACCACAAGCCGGACTGCTATGTAACCCTAAAGGGCAAATGTGTTTCAATCCTTAGTTTCCGTCCGCTAAAAGTGCAATTTTTTGGGGGGGGCTTTCATTGCCTTTATTTATTGGACAGTTTAACCCTTGTGTTGACTTCGAGTCAAATTGACCCGTTTTATATTTTTGTTTTATATCAGAAAATATGGGATGTAGAAATAAGCGCTGAAAATGTGTAGAAGGAAAATTTTACAATTTAAACCGATGGAAAAAGCTAAAAAAAACTGTGAAAAAAAAAGGTGTCAAAAACATTGAAAAAAAATGTGTTTTTTTCAAGGTTGACGGGAAGACACCACGAGGCTTAAGACAGGAAAGTGTGAGAGAGAGAGGGCCAATGACATGCAGCAAAGGGCCGCAGTTTGGAACTGAACCAGCAGCCGCTGCGACAAGGACTGAGCCTATGTACATGGGGCATGCTCAAACAGATGAGCTAACCAGGCGCCCCCCCTAAAAAGTACTGTTTTTGTCACTGAAAGGCTCAGATTATTATTCTAAGTGTCTGACAACATTATGGAAAGGATCCCTACAGAGATAGAGCTTTTCTGTTAAAGGTGCACTATGAGTTCCTGCATGGTTCCAGTGATTTCATTTTTGTCTCAAATCGTAGGCATCTCCCCTTGATCCGCTATCTGCCTGCCCCCCTGAATACACTGTGAAAAAGCCCGGTCTCGGGAGACAACCCAGGGGTTGTTAGGGGCACAGGCTGTGCACCAAAATACAACAAACCACTCGAGCCAATCACCGACAAGATGGTTGGGAGAGGGGAGCGCTTTTAGAGCAGCAGCCTTAATTTCATTGAAAAAGACGGACTAACCCCCACCCCCTCCCCCAACCATCTTGTCGATGATTGGCTGGAATGTGGTAGTGCACCTTTTAAAGAGTAAGGTCCTTTTTTTTTAATCAGAAACAGTCCAGAAATCACCATCGCCAAACACCACCAGACTCCATGTAAATAATCATGACTTTTTGCGTGTATAGAGCCAGCATATCTCCACCAGACTCCATGTAAATAATCAGGACTTTTAGCATGTATAGAGCCAGCATATCTCCACCAGACTCCATGTAAATATACAGGACTTTTAGCATGTATAGAGCCAGCATATTTCCACCAGACTCCTTGTAAATAATCAGGACTTTTAGAGTGTATAGAGCCAGGATATATCCACCAGACTCCATGTATATAATCAGGACTTTTAGCGTGTATAGAGCCAGCATATCTCCACCAGACTCCATGTAAATAATCAGGACTTAAAGCGTGTATAGAGCCAGCATATCTCCACCAGACTCCATGTAAATAATCAGGACTTTTAGCATGTATAGAGCCAGCATATCTCCACCAGACTCCATGTAAATATACAGGACTTCTAGCATGTATAGAGCCAGCATATCTCCACCAGACTCCATGTATATAATCAGGACTTTTAGCGTGTATAGAGCCAGCATATCTCCACAAGACTCCATGTAAATAATCAGGACTTTTAGCGTGTATAGAGCCAGGATATCTCCACCAGACTCCATGTAAATAATCAGGACTTTTAGCGTGTATAGAGCCAGCATATTTCCACCAGACTCCATGTAAATAATCAGGACTTTTAGCATGTATAGAGCCAGCATATTTCCACCATATCCCCACATGTAAATGGGTGAATTAAGGGTTTATTTCAACCAAACCAGAGTGGTGATTGTTGGAACAGTGGAAAGATGAACCAAGATGGCTTTTGAGAGTTTTATTTTGTTTCTGTCAACTTTGAATGAAGTGTGTTTGACAATGATAAAATTACTGTTTTTTCAAATGGAGTCTGGTGGGTTTGGTGGGTTTGAGGATAGCAATCTCGGGGCTGTTTCTTGTTGAACAAAAAGGATCTTACTCTTTAACAAAAAGGTCTATCTCTGTAGGGATCCTTTCCATAATGTTGTCACACACTTGGTTTCTGTCATTTTAGGTAGTTCGGGCTGAATTATCATGGTTGACAGCTGGGATTGACTCGTGATTGGTCTGGAGAGTGTATGGGCGGGACTTTGATACCGCGGCTTCACCGCCAGATCGTTACTGCGCAGACTGGCTCCAAAATGACAAGATGGCAGCGCCAGAATTTGAGGAATACAGTGGTACAGCAGGAGGAAGGGGAAGCGCGTTGTCCATCTTTTTTTTACAGCCTTTGGGTTCAAAAAAGTGAAAGACGGACAATAGAGTCTCATTGGAGGAATATTGTCGTCTGAATTGAAGTGAGAGAGCATGCTCAGATAGATGGAGTAACCGGAAAGTGTTTATGTGACTTTTAAAGGTTGAATCTGCCATTTCAAACGTACTTTTCGCTCAGACTGAGCCCCGTTACTATGATGGAGATGTTTCCTCTTGAATTGAATGAGCTCTGACTCTGATTATCATCTCTGTAAACGCAGCGACTGTGAGTGTTGTTTATATCAGCTGTAATATATCAGGAAGGCGACATGAAAACAGATGAACGGCTCTCATGAAGGCAACTGGTCCAGTGGACAGAGAGTGTGTGTGTGTGTGTGTGTGTGTGCGTGTTTAAAGCAGCTGTTAGCTTGCGCGCCTTCACATGTCGGGAGGCTCAGTAATCAGTTTGTGTTAGCTCGATGTTGCTCGTTAAAGCTGCATGCATGCCTTGGCGACGCAGCATCTTTAATTAAAGAAGAATAATCCGCCGTTATTCCAGCATGAATTCTTCATGATCGTTCTGCTGCCAATTAACACCGCACACACACACACACACACACACACACACACACACACACACACACACAGACCCCGATGTGTCTCAGGTTAACGTGTGAGGTTCACCTGCTGGAACTCTTTATATTTCGGCGGGAAGATTATCACCTTCCAACGTTAGAGGGGGAAAGATGAAGGTTGGTGTGTGTGTGTGTGTGTGTGTGTGTGTGTGTGTGTGTGTGTGTGTGTGTGTGTGTGTGTGTGTGTGTGTGTGTGTGTGTGTGTGTGTGTGTGTGTGTGTGTGTGTGTGTAAGTGTGAGGAGGCAGAAGCTGTAGACTGACAGCAGGAAACATCTCAACACCTTTATTCCTTTACACCTCATAGCTTTTACACACAGATACGAGATACATATTCTTGAAGATCTTTAAGGCGTAAAGATGGTCCAACAGCGGAGCACCTTCTCCAAGAGGCTCCGACAGCTTCGATGTCACACGGACCGCTACAGGAAATCATTCCTACCACAAGCAATTAAAACTTTTTAACACTTCATGTCTGAGTGTGAGATAAGACTCATAGACATCACAACTGCACTAAGTGCACCTTGCTCAATAGGTTTATCTACATCTTTATCAATACTAGTGAAACTGTTTTTTATTCCCAACTTGTATATATTTTTAGTATTTGTTTTTGTATTCTATTTTATTATTATTTAATGTATATTCTGTGTGTGTGTCTGATATTTTGCTGCTGCAACACCATAATTTCCCTTTTTTAGTTTTTTGGGATCAATAAAAAATCTATCTATCTATCTATCTATCTATCTATCTATCTATCTATCTATCTATCACCAAAATGCAACCTAGGGTCTTTTTGTTAATGTACCATAGTCAAACTTTCGTTTAAAAGCATATTTAGGACGGAATCGCCACTTTTAAGATTGACCGTATTTTCGTTTTTCGGTCAAATGGTCTTTTGAATGGGAGAGCTAGGGGCACTGCTATGATAGCATCAAAATCAACATTTTTAAACCACTAAGAAGACTCGACACAACATGAGACATTGCTCCAAGTATCACCAGGGGCTCTACACCTTAACGATAGCGTTGACAACTTTGTTTGTGTACCCAGAGTTTACTAAAAAAGGTTTTGAACAACTCACCGTAGCTCTTGTTGTTTCCGGCCGCTACCACCTCGGCAGTCAAAACAAGTCGATCTCCGAATGTGAATGAACAGACTCCACAGGAGGGAATGTCATTCTTATATGAGGCTCCTTTTTCAACTACAAGGTCAATATTGTGTTACACTAACGACAAAACAACGAATTATCCGTGCATTTATATGGAACTAAGCTTTTGGAGCTTTCCGTCTTTACTCTCCTCCCTGTTGCATTGAATTTGGAGATCGACTGTTTTTGGCTGATAAAATGGCTGTGGCCAGAAACAACTTTAAAAGTTACGCTTTAAAAGAAATGGCTCCATAGAAGAGAGAAGTTCATACAATTTAGATCACATGTGTCAAACTCAAGGCCCTTCACACATTCTTTTTTTTCCAGCCCCCATATCAATCTTGGTTCACAATATATTTTGGCCCACCTAGTTGTGCGCCAAACCAAAAACATGGGAAACTGTTCTTCAACTTGCAATTACACGACACTCAAAGCAGAATTTGGCAAATTTGCCGACTTTGAGACTCAGAAATTCCCCCAGAAGAAGCAGAGAGTTTACATATTCAGGCTATGAAAGAGGTTGTTGTGAGTCAGCTGTGTGGTAGCCCACTCAGAAAATTTAATCATTGTTTTGCTCAATTTGCTAAATTCTAGGATGACTTTGGAACTTTTTTGCTCACTTTTTCAGAGCTTTATGTGGACCAAACTGTAAGTGAGAAGACTTTTTGGGACATGCAATCATTGAGTCAAAGATATTTTACTTTTTCAATGAAATAAAAGTAATAAACTACACATGTCTGGCCCTTGATGTGATTCTCTTTATCCAGTGTGGCCCTTCGTGAAATTGAGTTTGACACCCCTGATTTAAAGAAAGGAAAGATAGCATTTTTTTGTACTTGTTTCCTAAACAGGAAGCTCCATTTGCCCATGTTTATTTAACTAGGAAGCTTCTTTTCTCTATGTTTTCTGACTAGAAAGCTTCTTTTGGACTTTTTTCCTAATCAGACAGCTTCTTTTATTCATGTTTCCTAGCCAGACAGCTTATTTTGACCTTGTTTCTTTTAACTTGTCCATGTTTTGTCTTTTTTTTTTTGTCCATGTTTCCTAACCAGGAAGCTTCCTTTATCCGTGTCCAACTGGAGGATTCAGAGTCTCTTCCATGCAGGGGTTAAAGGTCGCCTCATTTAAATAAGGCGCTGCATATTTCTTTGTGTAGTATTTACTAATTAGCGTTACATTCTTCTTCTTCTTCTAGTGCGTCTGCTGCCTGAGATGCTTTGAGTTTTATCACCCCGAGGCATCCACTCCCAACGTTGTCGCTTCAGAACTGAAATTGGACTATTTATTGGCCTCAGCTACGCTATTAATTAGAACTCCTTTCTTCTTCAATTTCTATCATTATTTCCCACCTGCGGCTCTTGTGTGAGAGCCCCAGCTGTCTTCGGAGCAGAGCGTCTCCGTGAATAGACTTTTTTTTCCTGCTTTTGACGAGTCGAAGTAATCCGACGTGAGAAAAAGAGCAGGTGTCACTAATAACACTGATGATCGCTCCGTTCCATTCAGACAACAAAACACATCAGATCCAAGATTAAAGGACCAAAAAGATAAAAAGATATTAATTTCCTCTCATATCTTCTTTATTCACCATTACCTGCTCCAACGGCGCCAGATCATTGGCTCCCTGTGCCGCCGTGTTTATCCACAGGCCGGCTGAATCAATGGTAATGTGTTTTATGAAATGTTAACTCGCTGCCAGCGCTGCTCTTCCTGATTAAATATTGACAGAGGAACATGGTGCGTCTGGTGGGTTTGTGCATATATTGACCTCCCAGGAACCGCAGTTTATAAAGTTAGTATTATACAACAAGTAGATCTGACCAGGCAATCTGATTGGTCAACTAGACATTTAGAAGGGGCTCAAATCAGCATGACAGCACACCCAGAGCCATATCTAATATAGCCATATCATATAGTTTCTGTCTCCACCGTGAGGAATTCTAAGTAATGACAACAAAACTGTTGGCGCGTCTACATCAGTGGCGAACCGTGAGTACTACAGCTGGGCCTTCACCTCGGCCATCACCGCCGAGAAAAGAAATCATCGCAGAAAAAAGCAACAGTACGATGAATTGAAAGGGTTTAACAAGTGCAATCCTTTAATTAACGATGACAAAGATGTAAACAAATAGACCATAACGTTAATAACATTCTCCGCAACAAGAAACATTCTCAACATTAACTTCAGAAAACTGAAGACCATTTAGGCTACATAGTTGAAATTAAATAAACATACTCTAAAGCCAAAATCTGGAAATATACACCGTCAACATGGACAGCGCTAAGAAATCACGGAGCATTACAAATCATTCAGACAGAAATCCATGAGCATCATCAATCTACAATACAACTTCAAAATCACAATACGCCAAAAGTTACACAAAGCTGGTAATACAAAGACTATGTTTTAAAGTTGCAATGAAGTGCAAATGCCTCTCCATGCGCAATTACGCATAGTGCAATAAATTAAAGTCACAATTTTAATTTATAGGTTATACTATACCTCCTTAATTTGCCACAGGGAAAGGGACAGACAAGTGAGCATGGGGGGAATAAAAACCCTCTAAAAACAAAAACCCAACCGCACACTTCTGATACATTGATTGATTGATTCAATATTGAATTAAAGGCAATTTGCGCTGGGACAACCTCTGCAATAAATACATCCAGTAATCTTAATCCCTTGAAATAATAATCAAGGTGGTTTATAACATAGGCCTACCTTACATGAAAAGTGAGCGTGGGCGGCGTCATAAAGTTTGTCCTTTGATATGAGCTCCAAAAGAAGTGATTTCTCTATGGACATCAGTGCCAATGCTCCCAGGCGATCCTGTCCAGTACTGTTCCTGGCGTGCGTCTTGATGTGCTTCAGAGCCGAGAAAGACCGCTCCACGGAGGAGGTGGGCGCTGCTCATCTAGCTGAAGATCAACTCTTGTGTCCCCAAAAGTTTTCAAACTGACCGTCGCTTGCAGGTGTGCCACAGAATCTTGATGTCGGTGGGCTGACTTTGTCAGATTTGTAAAGCTGACAAATCCGCCGCTGACCCAGGTGGATGACTTGCAGTTGTAAAAAGTAAACAACTCCAGCAGTACAGCTTCTTACAGCCCGTCATCCATGGATATCGCTGATCATTTTCGGTCTTTAAATGCCTTTTCACTTTCTTAACCTTTTCTTTTAATTCCAGTTCTGGAGTTGGTCTTCCGTTTTTTATTATTTCAAGTTTTTCTGTGAAAGGCCGCCTTGAAAAAGGCGATGCTATCAAGCTAGCCACAACGTCACTCTCGTCTTCCGCCATTTAACTCTGTCTCTCAACCACTCTCACCACTCTGCAGAGATTCAGACTTCATGAAGGCCTATGATCTTTTGTTCTTTTCCCGCCCACTTGAAATCAAAGCGTGATTGGTCGATTTGCACGTCACTCTCCACACCAAAACACATAGTTTGGCCTTCCCCGGGATTCGTGAAGTCCTAACCAATGAATGAGCCAGCTAACCGGGCCTTAATAGAGACAGACGATTCTAATTGGATAACATGTTTTCAGGACATGACCTTGACAGTAAGCTTAACTTTAGAACACAGATGAGAGAAAATGTATTAAATGTATTGTATTAAATTAAATGAGATAGAAATAAAAAATAAAAAAGATTTTTTTTATTGAATACTTAATTATTAGTATTATTATTAAATTAAATTAATTATTATTTATTATTATGTTTAGGCCTTCTCTGAAGGCGTAGAAGGCCCTGAAGGTTCCCCACTGGTCTACATGATACAAACCTTCTGTAATCATGTAACGCAACCACCTACCACCCCTCCTCCACGCAGTTACTAGTAGCCAAGGAGGACATGGAGGATTAGAAAAATATGATGGACTCTATAGAAGAGGTCACTATCTTTACTCGAGTTTCTGCGAGCGAAAGTTACAGTGGCCTTTTATTGTGGCCGGCCTAAGGAACACCTGCAATAATCAGTGTTGGGAAAGTTCACTTTCTAAATGAACTAGTTCAAAGTTCAGTTCACAAATTTTAAAATGAACTAGTTCAGTTCATAGTTCATACATTATTATAATTAACTAAGTTCACAGTTCCAAAAATGAACTAGTTCATAGTTCTTTATTTCCATTACAGTACAGGCCAAAAGTTTGGACACACCTTCTCATTCAATGTGTTTCTTTATTTTCATGACTATTTACATTGTAGATTCTCACTGAAGGCATCAAAACTATGAATGAACACATATGGAATTATGTACTTAACAAAAAAGTGTGAAATACCTTTTTTTGATAACTCTGCAAACCCTTGGTGTTCTCTCAATGAGCTTCATGAGGTAGTCACCTGAAATGGTTTCACCTTCACAGGTGTGCTTTGTCAGGGTTCATTAGTGGAATTATTTCCCTTATTAATAAAAAAGCAAAGGGTGGGTACTTTGAAGAATCTAAAATATAAGACATGTTTTCAGTTATTTCACACTTTTTTGTTAAGTACATAATTCCATATGTGTTCATTCATAGTTTTGAGGCCTTCAGTGAGAATCTACAATGTAAATAGTCATGAAAATAAAAAGGAAACGCATTGAATGAGAAGGTGTGTCCAAACTTTTGGCCTGTACTGTATGTTGCTGCGAGCTATTCTTTTTCAAAATTCTTGCCACTGCCCAAATATAGAACCACAGACAGCAATTATTTTATCAGTTTTAACACTGAAACTATGCATCAGATTTCATCTTCATATCCAACCAGTTCAACGTGCCGTTTCTGGTTTGCTGTGGATGGGACTGAAGAAGTGCTGAAGAAAATGTATAGAAATGTACGATTTTTCCCATCCAAACTGACCTTGTCATAAAACTCATTTAAAAAATGCCTCCATGCTGCTTTTTGATTTGATAAGTCATGCGGCAGTGAGACACTGGCGGCTGGTGTTGCCAGATTGGGTGTTTTTTCCGCTACATATGAAGGCCTGTTTACGGTGTGTTTTAGCCCTGGTTTTGGCCTGGAAGGCTCTATAGAAATCTGGCGCCCTATTGGACGAAGTTAAACTGAGAGAGCGTGGCGTTCACAGACACCAGAATGAAGGAGTTCACAGTAACGTTCATCACGCAGTAATACAGTACGTTCAGTTCACGTTCGCCCAAAATATGAACGAGTTCAGGCACAAAACTGGCAATAATCATGCTGTCTAATTTAGCATCTTATAATGCCACACCTCTGAGGTGGATGGGTTTTCTCGGCAAAGGAGAAGTGCTCACTAACACAGATTTAGACAGATTTGTGAACAATATTTGAGTAAAATAGGCCTTTTGTATACACAGAAAAAGTTTTAGATCTTTGAGTTCAGCTCATGAAAAATGGGGGCAAAAACAAAAGGGTTGCGTTTATAATTTTCATCTATATGAAATAATCACATGATAAAGTCTATTTTTATTTGCTCCTGGTGAAATAAAAACTTGACAAATGAAAAGTATGTTTTTCATTTTATTAAGAACTTTAGTTCATATTCTAGTTGAGCTCATCTCAAACAACTGTTGTCTTCTTCCTAACTAGGATGCTTCCTTCATCCTTTCCTTCCCAACGGTTTCTCTACCTTACTCAACTTCCCAGAGGGCTACACTGGAAAATAAGAATCACATCAAGGGCCGGACATGTTTAGTTTATTAATAGGCTTTTATTTAAAGGTATTGTGGAGGATTTTCCGAATTTTAGAAAAGAACCGCCCTCTGTACTTTTTGAAAAAATGCACATGCTCAACCCTCTGCCTGCTCCTGAGAGGGAACGCCTATTAAACGTGTGCACGAGAGTGCACTGTTTACAAGTGGCTGTCGGCATGGCTCATACAAGCCTACTTTCCAAAAGAAGATTTGCACTTTTTCACAAATTGAGATGTTTACCGTGTGTGCGCGGTGCGTGACTTGTGCCAGGGCTAGCATCGCTAATCATAGCTTACATCAACTTTTACTAGCAGTGATTTTAAATGGATTTCTCCAAATAGCCAAACTTTACCTGTGGAGTAGAAACTTCACGACTGAGGCATCAGTGGGAAGCCCAACCTGTGCTTTTAGCGCACGCCAGCGTGTGAAATATTCTCCCAAAAGCTTCAATGCTTCAATGAATGTCTGAAACCGTAGCTCAAGCTCACCACACATATACACCTGAAAGCTAGGGACGTAAACATATCACCAGAATGATTGACAATTAGGAGGACCAATAGTCTTGATGATCCACCCGGAAAAAGAAAATCCTCCACTATACCTTTAATTGAAAAAGTAAAATATATTTGACTGTATTATTGCATGTGTCATAGAGTCTTCTCACTTACAGTTTGGTCGACATAAAGTCCTAAAGAAGTCAGGAAAAAGTTCCTCAGCCGTCATAGAAAAGAAGCGCCCAAAAACATTAAAAAATTACAAAAATTTCGGCAAAAGTGACAAAAACGTCAGAAAAAGTGACAAAAACTAGGTGGGCCAAAATGTATTGTGAACCTAAATTGATATGCGGGCCGGATCATAATCTGCGAGAGGCCGGATTTGGCCCGCGGACCTCGAGTTTGACAAGTGCCTTTTTGAGGAAGCTAAACAAGTAGAGCTGCAAAGATTAATCGTTTAGTTGTCAACAATAAATTAGTTGCCAACTATTTTGATAATCGATTAATCGGTTTGTCTAATTTTTATTTAAAAAAAGTCAAACTTCTCTGATGTCAGCTTGTTAAATGTGAATATTGTTCTAGTTTCTTCTCTCCTCTGTGACAGTAAACTGGATATCTTTGAGTTGTGGACAAAACGAGACATTTGAGGAAGTCATCTTGGGCTTTTGGGAAACACTGATCCACATTTTTCACCATTTTCTGACATTTAAGAGACCAAACAACTAATCCATTCGTCCAGAAAATAATCCTCAGATAATTCAACAATGAAAATAATCGTTAGTTGCAGCCCTGATGGTAACAAGTGTCTGCAGCAACTGCAGCTGGAATATTTCAAATTTTAAGTGTGGTTCAGGTTACACCGTGAGTGTGTGAGGTTGGAGCGCAGAGCGGCCCGTTACATTTTCATTTTACAGTCTGAGGGGTTTAACTGGCGCCCTCACATTCTACAAGAAGCTTAAATTTAAGATTGGCAACCGTACAGGCAACCAGCTGTAAAAATCAACACAGGAGCCAACACACGGCTACCGGGAGAACAACGGTGAGGGATAGTGATGTAATAACCATATGTTCAAGGATAATTCTGGTTTGTTACAACTTGGATTTTATTTTAGTTGTTTATGACATCATTCCTATCAGTAACTATAACATTGTGTTCAACAAAGTAAAAGCTGAGATTTGACATGTCTAAAAAAATCCAGATTATCTACTTTATTTGAAGGTGAAACTAAAAGGAAGAATATCTGAAATGTTGGTAACATACCTAAATTGCAAAGCAGGAAACAGAAGATGGGTCTGTAAACTGTGACAGATGTTTTACCAGAAACGCCAAGGGGGTAAGCCTCTCTCCACAACACATAGCTCCTATGGCGCCATTTTGATGCTACCAAGCTATCACCTCCCGTTAGCGTCCCATTGACTCCCATTAATTTTGGCGCCACTTTGACAGCGAATAATTTTACATCTGAAGCGTTTAAAGACTTTATTTGTCCGTTGTTTATTTCTAAAGAAACACGACAATGTATAAAAGGCACCATTACCTTGTAGCTCACGTTATGGCTCCGTACCAGACGCTTTTATAAAAATAGGCTAACGATTGGGTCATAACCACGAGACTTTCTGTCACACAGTAGAGGAAGTACCGTATAGTACAGGAGAAGCTCACAGGCAGTTTGGACTTCCATTAGCTGTTAGGTTTAATTACTAATGTTAACTAGCATGTTAGTGATCAGTAATTAGCCTGTGTCTATGTTATCTCCTTACATATACTTACGCTCTCCGTCTCTGTAAGATTGGGAATGATTGAGATTTCTCTTGGCAGACTTCACACTTTCAGACAGGTTGCTCACGTCACATCTACGTCTTCAAGCTCAGTTGGAGGCTGCTCAGTAACGCTCAGCCAGCACCGTCCAGAGAAACGGGATCTGTTGGTTGGCGACCCCTGTTGATGCTGTACAAAAGCCGGCGATTAACTTAGAAATAAATAGACATAAATAGGCAACGTAAAGTAATTCCACACATTAAAATCAAAACAATACACATACGATTGTGTACTACTACAGATTATATGTTTATTAAATGAAGCATAAAATATGTCGCAGACTAGAAATTGCTAGTATCAGCTAGCACTAGCTAACGTCAGCGTTAGTTAGCCTAACCTGAACCCTGGAATGCTACCAAGTCGTGAGTCGTGACTTTAAGTCGTAACTCAAGGGCTAAAAATGAATGTGCAATTTCAGTTTTGTGTTATGTGATCATCGTGGATTATTATGTGTACTATTGCAAAAATATCATTCATTCATGCACGATGGCGATTTAAACCTAATTCACTTCAATAAAGATAACTATACATGCTGTTCTTGTTACGAGCATGAAAGCGTGGCGACGATGCGTTGCAAATTCAACTCACGTTTAATACGAAATATAAACGTTGGAGGCCATTAATAGGCGTGCAAAGTCTTTGAAATCCATTCTGCAGTAAGCATCACATAGCCATGGCAAAAAGAAAACAAGGCAGTTTAATTCATTTAGGTTTTTACTAAGAAATTGTGTAGCGATGACGTTAATAGCCTGACTGATTCACCTGCTGCGAGCCCTGTTAGCACACCTCCCACCGGGGTGACAAGGCAAGAAGAAGCTGAAGATGATGGTGGTAACAGCTCATCAGAGGCCGGTCACCATCCTTACCCCTCTTGCTCCTCTCTCCTGTTAAATTGGAACAGCCAGCAGTGGAGAGACTGGAAGAGCCCATAGACATGGCTGTTTGTTAAGCATAGAAGCTCGGGGTGCGTCCCTTAGGTCTAATTGAACGGAGGAATTATGGTATTCTTCGGTAGCCTGAGTAACTTTAACCGTTGTTCATGTGAAATCTCAAAGACAGCCTTTGTTTATAGACTATTTGTGGCTGACTGTTTGCTGTTTGATCTATCAATTCCTGTCGATAAAGTATAATAGGGTAAATCCTGTATAGTGCATACTATCTTTGTAAGTCAAGTCGCAAGCGCACAACCCCCTCACACACACACACACACACACAAAAAGTGGGCTCCCCAAAAGGCCACGGTATAGTTCGAACACTGGACACAACACTGATAAATAACAAAAAACACAGACAATCCTAGTACAAGTATACCACTTAATGAATAATCAACAATCATATGGTCTAAGCGGTTTTTCCTTCAGATTTTTCTCGAAGATGGAGACAGAATGCAACAATTTCAAGCTTTCATCACACTCGTTCCAGATCTGCGGTCCCCTGCACACACTCTCAGGCTGGAGCACTTCAGTGCCAGCGATGATTAGATGTTTTTCCCCTCGTGTCATTGGGACGAGCCCACACAGTCTGTAGTTTAACCCCTGAAATGACCTGAGGTATCATGCAGGCGTTATGAAAGACTTTATTAAAAAGTCAGTCCAGTGACAGCGGGAGAGACGGGGCGGCCAATCAGATCTCTGAAGGAAAGAAAGCGTTCTGGTGTTTTTGGCGAAGCGGTGCTTTTCCACCCACGTCCGTCTGAAACGCTCCAAATTCTTCCTCTGCACGAGTCCTGTGTGCCCTCTCGCCTGTGTTTTCTGTGAATCGCAGCATGTCCGTTTCCACCGGGGTCAGCTGTGAGGGAGGAGGGCTGAGATTTCACAGGCTTCCTTGAATGCATCTCGGGCTGCAGTCCTGTTTTTCTTTTTCTCCTGCCGAGCGAGGTCAGAAGCAGCTTTAACCCCCGTGTGGGAGTAAACGGAGATGGAGGAAGCAGAGCTAATTATTTATCCATTCAGAGGCGAGATGGACGAACATGCAGCGGCCGAGCCAAGCCAAGCCAGGCCAGGCCAGGCCGGGCCGAGCCGAGCTGAGCCGTGCGTTCCCCCAGGCCCCGCCTGCTCAGTCGCGGCCTCGGGGTCGACCACAGTAATGAGACTCGGACCCGAGATCTTCATATGATCATCCGCGGCGCCGCAGCTCAGAGCAACCGGAGGTCAGGGGTCAAACACTGTAAATGTGAGGAGAAACGGAAAGGCGCGCAAAGTCTTTGAAATCCATTCTGCAGTAAGCATCATATAGCCATGGCCATTACGGACAACAAACAACAAGCTCAGCGCGCCCCGAAGGCTGAAAGTTCACAACGCTAACCTGCAAGAGTCCCGCCCCCTTCAACCTCAGGTCTTCGTCGTGTTTGATTTCCACCGTTTCCTTAACATTATGTTCTACTGGAACTCGCTCTCTTTCTGAAAGTTTGGAGAGATGTAGGGAAAAAAAAAAACCTCTATAAAACCAGAACTATGAGCAGAAGAGAAAATACCACGAAACAGAAGAGCTGACACCTTTTAACACTTCGGTCTTCCACCTTAAGGTGCGTAATCAAAGCTAAAGACCTATCTTTTGTATGTTGCCTTTCTTTAAATAACTCTTCATTAGTTATACTGAAGTTGCATTGATGACACTGCATGGCACTCGATAACTGCTTTTTAATGTTTAATTTCTTATACTGCACTGTAACTTTTATTCTTGTCTTTTAACGTTTTAATTAGATTTTTTAATCGTTTTCTAACTGCTCTTTAATGTTTTATGTAAAGCACTTTGAATTGCCCTGTTGCTGAAATGTGCTCAACCAATAAAGCTGCCTTGCCTTGCCTTGCCTAGCGATCCGCAGGTTACTCCGGCGAGATGGGTCACGCAAAGTCTTGCGGAACTTTTTCAAGAAAGTTTGGGGAACTAAAGAGAAACTTGAACACAACTAGGAAATAATATCCCTTTTGTTTTGCCATTTGTGTTCCACTGCATCTGAGGAAGCGGGAAGATTGTGCAAATCATGTTCTTGTGTTATTTATTTTTATTAAAGGTAACACATTCCTGCCAATGATTTTCCATCTTTTACACCAACCAACAGGCAGTGGTTACACGCCAAGATGTGCAGCAATGCTTCAGCAAAGTCAGAAAAGAACTACAAACTAAACATGGATGTAAACAATCCATTTATCATCCATTTAAAGGTCCCATAGCATGAAAATTTTAAACATTAAAATGAGTTCCCCCAGCCTGCCTATGGTCCCCCATTGGCTAGAAATGGTGACAGGTGTAAACCGAGCCCTGGGTATCCTGCTCTGCCTTTGAGAAAATGAAAGCTCAGATGGACCAATCAGGAATCTTCTCCTTATGAGGTCATAAGGGGTAAGGTTACCTCCCCTTTCTCTGTTTTGCCCGTCCAGAGTTTTTGGCCCACCCATGAGAGAGAGAGACATCATGGCTTTCAAACGAGCAAAGTAGCAGTTGGTCAAGGCCACACCCCCACCCTCCACCTTGCCCCCCCAATGAGCTTTCCCCTAAGGAAAGCTCATTGTGGGACTGGCTCTAGTGGCTGTAATTCTGCACCAATGCTGAATTTTGGGAAAGAGACTTCAGATACAGTATTAGGGGACCACTAAGGTCTATATAAAAGAGACTTCAGATACAGTATTAGGGGACATCTAAGGTCTATATAAAAGAGACTTCAGATACAGTATTAGGGGACCACTAAGGTCTATATAAAAGAGAATTCAGATACAGTATTAGGGGACCACTAAGGTCTATATAAAAGAGACTTCAGATACAGTATTAGGGGACCACTAAGGCCTATATAAAAGAGACTTCAGATACAGTATTAGGGGACATCTAAGGTCTATATAAAAGAGACTTCAGATACAGTATTAGGGGACCACTAAGGTCTATATAAAAGAGACTTCAGATACAGTATTAGGGGACCACTGAGGTCTATATAAAAGAGACTTCAGATACAGTATTAGGGGACCACTAAGGTCTATATAAAAGAGACTTCAGATACAGTATTAGAGGACCACTAAGGCCTATATAAAAGAGACTTCAGATACAGTATTAGGGGACCACTAAGGTCTATATAAAAGAGACTTCAGATACAGTATTAGGGGACCACTAAGGTCTATATAAAAGAGACTTCAGATACAGTATTAGGGGACCACTGAGGTCTATATAAAAGAGACTTCAGATACAGTATTAGGGGGACCACTAAGGTCTATATAAAAGAGACTTCAGATACAGTATTAGGGGACCACTAAGGTCTATATAAAAGAGACTTCAGATACAGTATTAGGGGGACCACTAAGGCCTATATAAAAGAGACTTCAGATACAGTATTAGGGGACCACTAAGGTCTATATAAAAAGAGACTTCAGATACAGTATTGGGGGGACCACTAAGGTCTATATAAAAGAAACTTCAGATACAGTATTAGGGGACCACTAAGGCCTATATAAAAGAGACTTCAGATACAGTATTAGGGGACATCTAAGGTCTATATAAAAGAGACTTCAGATACAGTATTAGGGGACCACTAAGGTCTATATAAAAGAGACTTCAGATACAGTATTAGAGGGACCACTAAGGTCTATATAAAAGAGACTTCAGATACAGTATTAGGGAGGACCACTAAGGCCTATATAAAAGAGACTTCAGATACAGTATTAGGGGACACTAAGGTCTATATAAAAGAGACTTCAGATACAGTATTAGGGGACCACTAAGGTCTATATAAAAGAGACTTCAGATACAGTATTAGGGGACCACTAAGGTCTATATAAAAGAGACTTCAGATACAGTATTAGAGGACCACTAAGGCCTATATAAAAGAGACTTCAGATACAGTATTAGGGGACCACTAAGGTCTATATAAAAGAGACTTCAGATACAGTATTAGGGGACCACTAAGGTCTATATAAAAGAGACTTCAGATACAGTATTAGAGGACCACTAAGGTCTATATAAAAGAGACTTCAGATACAGTATTAGGGGACCACTAAGGCCTATATAAAAGAGACTTCAGATACAGTATTAGAGGACCACTAAGGCCTATATAAAAGAGACTTCAGATACAGTATTAGGGGACCACTAAGGCCTATATAAAATCATCCAAAAAGCAGCATGTCATGGGACCTTTAAAAAAAAATAATAATAACCCAAAAATTACTTGTTTTGTCTTTTCTGGATACTCGTTTCCACTACACTACACATATGGTTGAATACTTTTTAACAGTGACAATCTAACAAAACTAAAACAATTCTGGATTTAAAGTACTTAAAAACGAGTGAAGAGGCTGTCTGGGTAGCTCACCTGGTAGAGCACGCGCCCATATATAGAGGTTCACTCCTACACGCAAATTATCTTACATTTCTTCTTTTTTTTTTTAAACGAGGAAAGAAATGCACACAGCAAATCTGTTAGAGCTCCAGTACACAGGGCCCCTTTAAATAATTAAATAATGGAGCTACATCGGACCAAAGAGGATTCAGTTTTAGAGCTCTGAGAGCACAACCCTTTTTGTCTGTTTTCTGTTGAGGTATTGAAGTGTATTTAAAGTATTCCACTATGAGTAATAAAGTGTACCCGGTAAATATGCTTTTTTCTGACACACAGTAAGACAGAGAGACTGAAACTAGACTTCATAATTACGCAACAGCCGTGCACAAATGTGCTGATGGAAAAATTTGAGTAGGCGTATGAACGCTCATCCAAACCAGAGAGGGCAGCTGCTGTGCCAAAAGTGAGCACATCCTGAACTAAACAAATAAAAAGCTTGCACACTAAGTGGATATTGGAGGCCGGCAGTGTGCAAGCTTTTTGTTTATTCCACGATGGAAACATCGGCCTCAATAGTGTCAGCTCAGACAAAACCAATTGCACTATAGGAAGTTTTTCCTCGCCACTCGCAATAGCCACTGCTAATGATTGCTCTTGGGGGAATTTCTGTAATTGTTGGGGCTTTGTAAATTATAGAGCGTGGTCTAGACCTAGTCTATCTGTAAAGTGTCTTGAGATAACTCTTGTTATGATTTGATAATATAAATAAAATTGAATTGAATTGCTGTGCTCCTTACGTTTGAACACTCTTGCGCCCTGCTTTGCATTGAGGGGCACCCTCTCTCTCTCTCTGTTTGTGTGTGTGTGTGTGTGTGTGTGTGTGTGTGTCTGTCTGTCACTCTGTTTCTCTGTCAGTCCTTCGGTCTCTCTCTCCGTGTGCCTGATCGCCTGTCTCGCTGCAGACACAGCTGATAAGTCCAAATCACCATAAAACTGAGCATTTTATTTTGAAATTAGTTTTATTTTGTAAAGTATCCGGCTGCTCTGTGGCCTTCCTGTATGTGATTACCTGCCTGGCTCGACGCATTCGCTCGCGGCTCGCGGAAGAAATAGAGGAGACGCTGAAACGATTGCTGCAGCCTGATGACAGCTGCTATGAACGGACAGCTTGGATAACATGGGCGCCGAAATAAAAATTAAAAAAAGCTCCGCTTCACTGCGCTTCACGGCACTTCCACGTCCGGTGTGTTTTCGCTGTAACCTGAGGCGCCAGATGGTTTGTTACAAAAGGAATCACCTGAGAAACTGTTACTGGAAACTTTGAAAGAGGGCAGGCAATTTAAACAAAAAAAATACCTGGCAGGTGATTGGATGAACCATCTGTCTATCACGTCTGCCACCATTGTTGTTTTAAACAAACAGTCGCTGCCGCCACACACACACCTAAACCACGCCTGTAGCTGCCGGGAGCTCCTCACCTGACAGGACGCCGATTGGTTCAGCCCGCTGCCGTTCGGACACAAACGCAATAGACCTTTTACACGGCAGACATGTTGATGTAGCCTCGTGAGACCGTCCTGATCTTGCAAGCTCCAGTTTTCCACTCGCAGATCAGTCTGGCATCTTGAGATAGAGAAAATTTGGAGCCGTTCGCCAAACGTCCGGGCCAATCAGCGTTGGTTTTGAGGTGGGTTAGGTGGTGATAGACAGATGGTTTATCCAATCAGCTAACCAGTATTTTCAACCAGCAGTAACCCTAATTTTGTTAGCTGCTCGCTAATGCTTTTTCCTCTTGGATCCTTCTTTTGGAATATGGTCCATGGAACCTGAAATGGGGCCTTTTATTCCTAAATTCTCGTTACACAAACGGCAAATATACTTTACCGACATGTTGCTTGCGTGCTGAGCTAACGAGCTTTGCCTGCAGCAGCAGGGGCGGGCTTGTGGTTGTGTTTACATACACTTTGTGGATCTGATTGGTTGATTTGGCCCGTCTATCACCAACATAGGTGATAGACAGATGGTTTATCCAATCAGCTAACCAGTATTTCCGCCCCATTCCCAAAAGTTTTCCAACGGAAAGTTCCCAGATGGATATGCCGAGCAAATGCGAAGCAATCCATCTGGCGGAGTCAGGTTAATGTTGATGTGTCATAGTAGGAAAAGCACAGGTGTATTAGGAGAGGCCCTGGTATTAAACCATTAATGATGGCTGCATTCCACTTAGGAGAGACCCTGGTATTAAACCATTACTGATGGCTGCATTCCACTTAGGAGAGGTCCTGGTATTAAACCATTAATGATGGCTGACCCCTCCCAATCTGCCTGCCTGTCATGTTCTGCTCCTCTGTCTGCAGGTACTGGGAGTGGGGGGGTAGGTGGAGCTGGGAGGGTCCTCCGTACCTGGCCATCTGGGCGTGGCTTACAGAAGGAATAAAAGACTGCTCTCTGCACTGAATCTCCCTCTCTCTCAGCTGGTCCTCCTGCGATCATCCACCATTTTGTTCTTTGTTTGGTTTGTTGCACCTTACAACACACATCACACCATTCATTCACTCATCCACACATGGCAAAAAACGACTGATGTCTACTACATTTCCACACCCCACTATTGCATTTATGCATTTATTATGAGTTAAGTTGTGTTATTAGTCTGTTTAGTTAAATAAAGTACTTTTTGGTTACTCTATCTGTGTGTGAACTCCCTTTTGTTGCCGTCCTTGAGCCAGACGGTAACACTGACGAGATGGATTTATCGTGTGATATGCTATAATATCATCATTTGTATTTTGTTTATGTGCCTATATGTACAGTATATTGTCTCTATTGTACAGTATGTGTCTATATTACTATTTGTCTATGTTTACTACTACATGTCTATTTGTTGAACGTACCGAAGTGAAAGCCCTTGTGTATGTAAGTATACTTGGCCAATAAATCTGATTCTGATTCTGATACTTGTGTGGTCAGTTGGTACGTTCCCACTCATTTTCAACAACTTTTCCAAAGTGTGCCCAGTGTGTGTGTGTTTCAGCACGTATGGTCCCAATGTCCACCTTCACACACTGTGAGATCAGTGTGAGAGTTCAGGACTGCTGCAGGGCTCGCTCAAACTTTTATTAGCCCTTCATGCCTTCACTTTCCAAAAGTCCTGCAGCACCGCACACTGTTCCCCGCGGGACGTACCCACAACTCACAGAGTTCTTATGTTGAACACCACACAGGGGAAGCCCAAAATATATATTTATATATATATATATATATATATATATATATATATATATATATATATATATATATACACACATACATTATTTATGTAAAAAAATGTGCAGGTAGGTTGCAGAAATGTTTAGTTTATAATGTCGTGACTAGGGCCGGGTACTGAATTCAGGGTCAGCCCTATGTTCCCACATTTCTAAGATTTTTTTAAAATTAGGCCCTATGTTAGGGTTAGGGTTACATTCCATATGTAGTGCATTGCTATTGGATAATAGGTTGGGTTAAATTGGCTACCAAATTGGGAGAAAGGGGGATAAAATCTGATACAAATTTATGAAAAAGGAAATGTGGGAACATAGGGCCTAATTTTGGAAACAAATCTTAGAAATGTGGGAACATAAGGCTGTGGGAACATAGGCACGCTCCCCCAAATTCAATACTTTTTTGGCACCAACCAAATTTACCTCTAAAGCAGGGGTTTTCAACATTTTTTAAGCCAAGGACCACTTAAGTGAAAGTGAGACGGAGCAGGGACCCCACCCCTACTACATATACTGTATAAAATAAAGTTGCATATTAAACTGGGCCTATAATGTGTAGGGCGGCCTAAAGCCTTCCTAAATACCTTTTTTGCATATAATACTAAGCTATTTAAATAAGAATTGTTGGCATGATTTTATAAATCGTGTTTTAATGTTAAACATGTACATGTAGCACAGTGGATCCTTAGGATGAACTGTGTATGTTGATGGCCTTAGTGACTACCCTACCTATGGGCCAGTTAGCAGTGGACATTTAAGTTTGGTAATAAGTTGAATTCATGTTAAGACTTTTTTTTTTAAACTTTCAAAAATGAACAATAATTTGGAGGTCCCCCTTTACTGCACTCTGAGGACCCCCTAGGGGCCCCGGACCCCCTGTTGAAGATCCCTGTTCTAAAGTATGGATAAAGTATGCCTTGTCATTCAATACCCAGTTTCAATACCTAAGGAGTAAATCTCATTAGCGTCAGTGAGCCAATAAGCACGCAGCATGCTTCTACCAAGATCTAATAGTGTCTGTGATTGGCTGTCTAACGTGACACGTTGAGAAACGCAGGAAAAACTCACGTCAACGCTACACAGAGAGATGGGGCTCACGTTGTAAGGGCTGAAAAATAAATAAAAGATTTTTGCCGTAGTGTGTAATGTTGCGTTGGCCCAATCTCAAAGTGAGTCCTGAGGACTAAAGACTCACAGACTTAATTAATCTCAGGTGCGAAGTGAGTGAGTGTGTGAGGCCACGTGGGCTCAGATAGGTAGAAATGGGATTGGGACGGCACTTCACGAGATCACATGTTACCTTGGCGATGTTTAATAACAAAGATGTTGCTGACACTAAGTCAAACCGGCAAGTCTTGCCTGATTCCACATTATTTCAAGCTCTTATTTTACAGGCTGGACAACAGGTCAGTCTGTTCCGTGTTTGTGTGTTGTGCTGTTGTTTACCTTTTTGTAATTTCCGGATTTCCCTATCGTCTCCGCGGTAAACGTCACAACGCTTTGAACTGTGGGTAATTCCCTTTGGTGAAGTCTGCATCGATGCAGAATCAGGGAAAGGGCTCGGTAAGTGTGTACTCAAACCCTCACGCACTTTGAAATTCGACATTTGAACAACCTTAAGCCCTTACGAATTTCGCGAGAATGCGCACCAAAGTCCGTCAGTCCGGACTTTGGGATTGGGCCAATGTCTTGTTGTTTTATAAAATTGGTATCGAAAAAAGTATCGTTTAGGAACCAGTATCAAAGTCACGGTACCGGTATCGAACATTTTTTAACGATATCCAGGCCTAGTCGTGGACAGTGGGCAGCTTTAGCCTCTACAGCTAATTTCTATTTGTACTCCCCGGGCCAGCATCTTACAATACAACAGTTAAAAAATACAAATAAAATTACATTACTAATAATAATTACAGCAGGCCTAAGCAAAAGGGAGTAAGACATACACACATATGGCACACAATTGTGTCTCTTTAGACCTCTTGGCCTAAAGGACAACTTTACAGGACGCACAGTCGTGTTCTCCGATAGATAGATGGAAATCAAGTGTGGGAGAGTTCAGCCAGGACCCTGAAACACAGATTAAATACATGTTGTGTGTGTGTGTGGGGGGGGTTGGGTTTGGGTTTGGGGTCAACATCTGTCTGTAACGGAGGATTACTCCGACACTAAATCCATAAATACTTCGTTTGGATTACTCATCATATTACCATACTTACATTAATGCGGTTGTTAACCTATATATTTTACATTAACGCATTAGCTTCCGTTAGCTTCTGGTTATTGGTGTTTTTTTTTCCAAGTTGTTTTTGTGAATTTGTTTTATGATTTCTGTGTTTACCGGTGAATTCTGTCATGTACTTTTGTCAGATTATAAAAGTATTAGACGTCACTGGATTGCGTGTGGTTGCAACAGCAGTAAACACTTTTTACAGTAAGTCCTGTTCATAAACACTTATCTGTCCATTCATCCATCTATCTGTCATCCGTTTAGCCATCCATCACATCAGCGCAATAAGGCATTTGTTGTAAAATGGTGCTGCGGCTTCTTTAAGAGAGCTCAGTGCATGTGTGTGTGTGTGTGTTGGTGGAATAAGTTTAAGTTTTGTACACAGTGTGTGCGGTGTGCGAAATAAACCCCCAGACTGAAAGCCAAGTTCATTAATTGTCTCACCAGAAACAGGATTTTAACCCCGATGTTATTCATGTTGTAACGTTGGCCCTGTAGGTAACGAGCCTCCTCTGGTTCTCTGACCACGGTCAGGAGAGGTTAACACACTGAACATTTTAACAGCTTATTAACGCGCGCTCATTGCCCCGTGTGCACTGATGCGCTCATCTGTTGACCTTTCCGAATGCCTTCCTACAGCTGCTTAATAAAAGCTTTCCACACAAAAAAACGTAGCCTACATGTGTCATTAGTATGTAGTCTCTGCCGGCCCGATCCGCACTCTAGTGTAGACATCTGTTTTGAATAACTTCACAAGAGGAACATATTATTTAATATAAACAGCGGTGGAAAAAGTACTCAGATCAGTTACTTAAGTAGCAATACTATCGTGTAGAAACACTATTCAAAAGTCTTTTATTGTAAAGAACAGAAGTCCTGAGTGTTGACAGCACTGATGTTAATTTGGGCGACTTGTTAAAATGTTCAATGCCCCTGAAAAACCAGTCCCTCCAGAAAAACGGCATTATGCGATCGCATAATTCAACGCATAATCAGCCAAAGTCCGCATATTTATGCGGGAGGGGGTGGCCGCATTTTTTCAAATATGCCGCACTTTCGCCCCATAAATTGCCGATTTCCACGCAAAATATGCGGGGCTTGCATGACTTTATAATCCCTGCATTTTCGTTGCAAAAAAGCCACATATATCTTAGCAGAGTTGGAAAATGTTGTATATGAAGTGACGTAATTATGTAATCAAATCACTTTTTTTTCTCTTTTTCGGCAAACCGCAATTTTTACAAGTTCCCGCAATTTCATCGCATAAAATTGCATAAATATCCCGCATATTCCATCGCGGGATATTTTTTAAGAAAAACGTGCCGCATAATCAAGGATTTTTGCCCGCAACAATCTGCCGCTAGGGTGCGTCTAGATTTGTAGGCTAGAATATTTTAGCTTCATCTATGAAATAGGATTTGTTCTTGTGGCAAATGATCATGAAGTTAGATTTTCTTTTACGTTGACAGCAAGTTCATTCTGCTGAAACCATTTGAAAACAGCCGACATTTCCTCATTTACACACTCTATCAAAGATACAAAGTCGATGTTTGAAGACGCAAGATTAGCATCATCTGCAAATGATATAAGGAAGCAATTTCTACATGTCATCGCCAAGTCATTTATGTATAAAACTGACAATATAGAAAGGCATTAGGAGTCAATATGCGGTGGATACGACCCCCTCCTTCTCCACCTGTTTCTTCTCCCTCAGACAGGAGGTGCTGATGGAATCAAAGCCGCATCGATGTCGCCTTTGAAGTCGGGATGAAGAGATGAAAGGAGTTCTGACCTCTCCTCCCTCCTCCCGCTCTCCATTTCCCTCAAACTCGCTCTCCTCTCCCCTCATCACACCTTCAATTTCCCCCCTCTGGCAGGATATCAGCATCATTTCTCATCCCAAAATAAGAGTCCCTCATCAGACAGAGCTGGAAAATGCTTTTATAGGGAGAGTTCATCGTCATTTTGGAGAGAGTGATTCAGGAAAGCTAGCATAAAGGCTGAAAACAGGCAGCCTGGTTCTGTAGCAGAAAACAGAGTAAAGGCTATATTTCGAGGTGACGAGATTGCATATAAAGTCACTGCGATGATGCAGGCGGACACAGACGGTAACCACGTCGCTCCGTGCAACAGAAACGGAGGCAAAAAATGAATCAATTTCAGAAAAAAATAAACAATTGCCAACTGAACCAACTGCAGACAGAAGAGCAAAAAGCAGAGAGATTGGAGGATTGCTCGCCGGCTCCAGCTACCGTTGGTACAGTCTACCAGACGAGAACAGACTGCCACAACACTCCCGCAGTGTTTTACTAACATGAAGAAAGAAAGAAAGGTGAAAATTAGCTTGACTACTCCCGGGCCGAAGACCAGAGGGAGCTGGAGCGAGGGAGGGTAGGGCGGCATGGTCAACAATGTAATACTAATAATTTAAAAATAAGTTTAAAGGTCCCATGGCATGACAATTTCCCTATATGAGGTTTTTTAACATTAATATGAGTTCCCCCAGCCTGCCTACGGTCCCCCAGCGGCTAGAAATGGTGATAGGTGTAAACCGAGCCCTGGGTATCCTGGTCTGCCTTTGAGAAAATGAAAGCTCAGATACAGTATTAGGGGACCACTAAGGTCTATATAAAAGAGACTTCAGATACAGTATTAGGGGACCACTAAGGTCTATATAAAAGAGACTTCAGATACAGTATTAGGGGACCACTAAGGTCTATATAAAAGAGACTTCAGATACAGTATTAGGGGACCACTAAGGTCTATATAAAAGAGACTTCAGATACAGTATTAGGGGACCACTAAGGTCTATATAAAAAAGAGACTTCAGATACAGTATTAGGGAACCACTAAGGTCTATATAAAAGAGACTTCAGATACAGTATTAGGGGACCACTAAGGCCTATATAAAAGAGACTTCAGATACAGTATTAGGGAACCACTAAGGTCTATATATAAAAGAGACTTCATATACAGTATTAGGGGACCACTAAGGTCTATATAAAAGAGACTTCAGATACAGTATTAGGGAACCACTAAGGTCTATATAAAAGAGACTTTAGATACAGTATTAGGGAACCACTAAGGTCTATATAAAAGAGACTTCAGATACAGTATTAGGGGACCACTAAGGTCTATATAAAAGAGACTTCAGATACAGTATTAGAAGACCACTAAGGTCTATATAAAAGAGACTTCAGATACAGAATTAGGGGACCACTAAGGTCTATATAAAGAGACTTCAGATACAGTATTAGGGTACCACTAAGGTCTATATAAAAGAGACTTCAGATACAGTATTAGGGGACCACTAAGGTCTATATAAAAGAGACTTCAGATACAGTATTAGGGGACCACTAAGGTCTATATAAAGAGACTTCAGATACAGTATTAGGGGACCACTAAGGTCTATATAAAAGAGACTTCAGATACAGTATTAGGGGACCACTAAGGTCTATATAAAAGAGACTTCAGATACAGTATTAGGGGACCACTAAGGTCTATATAAAAGAGACTTCAGATACAGTATTAGGGGACCACTAAGGTCTATATAAAAGAGACTTCAGATACAGTATTAGGGGACCACTAAGGTCTATATAAAAGAGACTTCAGATACAGTATTAGGGGACCACTAAGGTCTATATAAAAGAGACTTCAGATACAGTATTAGGGGACCATTAAGGCATTTATTCATGCTTTATGTCTCGTACTTGAGGTTATTTCTGTTAAAATGGTATTTTGTGGCAGCTGTTCAGTAGAACAGGCAGCTTTGGAGCTGCTGGAAAGTGTTTTTTATACCTTTTGATGGATCTTGAGCTTCTCTGCTCTGCAGTAATCGTCCGTGATGGAGGTGCAGCAGCTCGTAGGAGACAGAACATTAAGATGTAGTTGTGTGTGCGGACACGAGCGGAGCCGCTGCATTATGTCTGTTTGTTTCCTGTCCTGCACTGAGGAAGACTCGCCTCCATTAGAGAGATGGTCTGTCGGTAATAGTTTGATGTTATTTATTTCTTACCTCGCTGACAAACCAGATTAGCACCTGGAGGCCGAACTCTGAGCAGAAACAGCTCACAGCTCTGGAGGTGTGTGTGTGTGTGTGTGTGTGTGTGTGTGTTTTAGCACCGTTAGCGAGCGCGTTAGCGTCGGCTGCGGTGTCGTGTGTAGGCGGGACCTGTGTGGGTTGCGGGGCAGCGTCTCATTGGCTGCCGGCAGTTGTGATTTTGTGAGTGGCGGCTCTCTAATGAGCGCCGGTGGGAATCAGACTACAGTTTTGTGCTGTAACACGGCCGCAAGCAGAAAGGCCTCCATCTCCCATCATGCCCCCCTCGTACCTCGTCCAGCTGTGGCTCATGCTGCATTCAAGGCATCTGGGAGAGACGGTGAAAGCCAGTTTCCTCTGAGTAAAATACCTCTCAGCGTATTGTTGGGACTATAAATAAACATCGGTACTGTTTGGCTCAGCTTTAGGTCAGTAGATACAACATAAGGTACATTTCAGCTCACATTTAAGATGGAAATTCTTATGGTTCGGCTTTTTTGTGTTCCTGTGTGTTTTTCTCTCTCTCCCGTTCTCCCTTCCCTTTACACAAGCAAAAGAGCACACATTTGGTTACCAGTTCATTTCAGAATTCATTTAAAATTCACACACACACACACACACACGGCACATCAGTGTGTCCTGTCAGTGCGTCTTGACATGTCACTATCTGACAGAATCACACTTGTTGATTTGCTGAGGATATCACACACACACACACACACACACACACACACACACACTCTGTCTATCCACCACACAGCGAGCTGTCAGTCATCCTGACAGCCATATTGTTAGCTGTTGCCCTGAAACAAAATGGCTTCCAGAAATGTGTGTGTGTGTGTGTGTGTGTGTGTGTGTGTGTGTGTGTGTGTGTGTGTGTGTGTGTATGGCAGTTTATCTGCTGCAGCATCAATTTGTGTTAAAGGTACATTTTGTAATCTAAATGTGAGAATCAAAGTGTAGCAAGTTCAAACCCAAACCCGTCAAATATTGACGTTTGGTCAGTGGCTCCCATCGTCAGATACCGAAATCACCTTTTAGTTTGGTGTGAGAATGGGTTGCTTGACTTTAAGTTTCACAAACTAAACTTACAAAATGTATGATGTTTAGTTTGTGCCCCGTTCTTGTCCCGCGTGCCGATCTTTGCCTAACCCAAACTGTCTCGTTTATGTCCCACGTTTAAGTTAAACATAAATGTTTTAACCCCATCCACGAACTTTCCCTAATCCAAACTAAGTGGTTTTACCCTGCACGTTGAAAAAATGATGCCAAAAGGGGTGTTGGATTAGTTGCAAGCCCCCTTCCTGAAACACTGAAGGAGACTTTTTTCATCAGTAATATACAGTACAGGCCAAAAGTTTGGACACACCTTCTCATTCAGTAGCCACCCTTTGCTTTTTTTATTAATAAGGGAGAAACTTCCACTAATGAACCCTGACAAAGCACACCTGTGAAGGTAAAACCATTTCAGGTGACTACCTCATGAAGCTCATTGAGAGAACACCAAGGGTTTGCAGAGTTATCAAAAAAAGCAAAGGGTGGCTACTTTGAAGAATCTAAAATGTAAGACATGTTTTCAGTTATTTCACACTTTTTTGTTAAGTACATAATTCCATATGTGTTCATTCATAGTTTTGATGCCTTCAGTGAGAATCTACAATGTAAATAGTCATGAAAATAAAGAAACACATTGAATGAGAAGGTGTGTCCAAACTTTTGGCCTGTACTGTACGTCAAAGGCCCAAACAAACACATTTTTTTGGGGGGGGGCATTCTGGGCCTTTATTTATAGGACAATTGAAGACATTCTGTCTTCCGTTCTGAAAACGGTTTCGCAAATCTTCGCTCTGAACTGGGCTTTAGAGGTGCTGGTAGTTTAAGATTTTTTTCTTCACATTTGGACAGAGCCAATCTAGCAGTTTACCCCCATTTGCAATCTCTATGCTAAGCCTTTAAGGTCAGTGTAACGCTTATCAGTTACATTTTCTAAGCACAAACGGACATTTGGAAAAACAGAAAAATGGGTTCAAATGTCCAATTTTTCATTTTCTTTTCTTTTTTTCGCCTTGATAAATTAAGAAATTGGATCTTTAAACTGTTTTTCCAATTTTCTGTTTTTTTATTCAGAGGATAAAAGGACAAAATTGTGTCTGGGCTCCAATTAGGTCAGTGGTGTTCTCTCCCTCGTTCCGCCTAGCTAAAGAAAAATTAAAAATTGGATATTTGTACCCATTTTTCTGTTTTTACGAATGTCTGTTTGACCCTTTCACTGTACAGACATGAGAGTGGTTCCAATTGCCGTAGAGATGTCTGCCTTCTCCCCAATTTAATGGAAGTAGATTGTACTTGGGATGCTCAAAGCGGCAATGCATTTATTGTAATAACTGTGCAGCTTTAACAGCAAAATGATTTCACGCCAGGAGGAACGGCCATGACAACACGACACCAGCACTGAATGAAGATTAACACTTGATGTTTTTTAACATGGCGGTTATTGATCTGCAGTGAATACAGTTCATTCCCAGATGACCATAGAACGAGGCGGTGAAAAAACACAAGTGTGGTACATGGCGCCCAGGGTCGTACTGGGACTGAAATTCAGCCCGGGACTTTAAGATGGAGAGGCCTTTTACGCGAGTGCCCTTGGTGCACGAGCAGAAGGGTTTTTTGCAGTTATTTTAATTCTAATCGTGTTTTTATGGTAAAGAGAATCAGATTACGCTGAAGACCTTCAAGAAACTTTAGGATGACACGTGCCTCCTCAGGTTGTATAAGCAAGTCACCACTGCACTGAACACAACCAGGTCAGCAAAACCTAATCTCCAACACATAAGTCACAGTATACTGCTAACTACCAGCATGGCATGTGCACAGTCGGTTGGAGAGTGATGGACCCTGCCTCTGCTTACTGATTGTACAGCTACATATCATATGCATGAGAAGAACATCAGTTATAAATATGACTAAGAATAAAACATTTTCTAATTCAATCTGTGCTTCAGTCAAGTTATTATCTAGTATGTGGAACTATTGGCATTTTATCCTATATGTAAATATCTGATTGATTGATATGCCTAATATGATTGCCTACCCAGCCCTGCACACTGCCCCTCTACCTGTCTGTTTCCTTCTCTTCCTCTCTCCTCCTCCTCCTCTCTCCTCCTGATGAGAGTGTATGTGTGCAACAATAGAAAATAAAAACAATTAGCTTATCAAAGCAAAAATTTGGAGACAAAAACAACTCAGGTATACAGGCCTAAAACTCCTAAAAACCTAAAACTGTCCTACCTCACATCACCAAATCCAAACCTGACTGAAAGTGAACTCTTTTTTCGGCGCCTTAAGTTTGAGCCAATCGGATGTCAGGAAAAACGCGGATCAGTCCAAGTTAGGAGGGGCCGCTCGTATCCCCCCTCAATATTGAAAGTATTGGTTTGGCCCGGTCTGAAACACACACACAGACACAGCGCTCCGCTGCAGCTGAACGGACGGCCAGGCCGGTCGCGTATGAAAGAAAAAAAAAAAAAAATGTATTGAAAAATGTAAAAAACGTATTGACCACCGGCCGGTTCGGCCTGAAATGGACCGGCCGTTCAGGATTGTTCCCGGTATTCCCGATGGCCAATCCGCCCCTGATGGCGCCTGTAAAAGTAACGCAGAAAAGAGAGGTTTCTTTATGAGGAAGAGAAGAAGAAAAATGCATAGTTTAAGTGGAATCAAGGATGTTCTTGAGGAATCTCAGTGAGAGACTGCTTTCAGTTATTGATGAGTGTTTGCTCAGTTACTATTCATTAATAATGTATTGAAATGAAGTTGAATAAATGTCGCTGCTGCTTTTTCTTTGAGTTTAACTCACAGAGGAACAAAGAACGACAGCCGTGTGTCCACTGATTGAAGTTCGACATCATTTACAAGCTGGCTTCTCTGCCACAGCCCTTTATTTCATCATGTACTTTCTCAACACGTTCTCACTCAACACGTTCTCACTCAACACGTTCTCACTCAACACGTTCTCACTCAACACGTTCTCACTCAACACGTTCTCACTCAACACGTTCTCACTCAACACGTTCTCACTCAACACGTTCTCACTCAACACGTTCTCACTCAACACATTCTCACTCAACACGTTCTCACTCAACACGTTCTCACTCAACACGTTCTCACTCAACACGTTCTCACTCAACACATTCTCACTCAACACGTTCTCACTCAACACGTTCTCACTCAACACGTTCTCACTCAACACGTTCTCACTCAACACATTCTCACTCAACACGTTCTCACTCAACACGTTCTCACTCAACACGTTCTCACTCAACACGTTCTCACTCAACACGTTCTCCTCAACACATTCTCACTCAACACGTTCTCACTCAACACGTTCTCACTCAACACGTTCTCACTCAACACGTTCTCACTCAACACATTCTCATTCAACACATTCTCACTCCCATTCAGCGGTGGAATGTAACTGTAGTACATTTACTCCATTTACTTGAGTCCAAATGTTGAGATACTTGTACTTTACTTGAGTCTTTTTCTTTTCATGCCACGCTGCAAAGCTTTAGTTACTAGTTACTTTAGTTACTCCACTACATTCATCTGTTCTAGCTTTAGTTACTAGTTACTTTAGTTACTCCACTACATTCATCTGTTCCAGCTTTAGTTACTAGTTACTTTAGTTACTCCACTACATTCATCTGTTCCAGCTTTAGTTACTAGTTACTTTAGTTACTCCACTACATTCATCTGTTCCAGCTTTAGTTACTAGTTACTTTAGTTACTCCACTACATTCATCTGTTACAGCTTTAGTTACTAGTTACTTTAGTTACTCCGCTACATTCATCTGTTACAGCTTTAGTTACTAGTTACTTTAGTTACTAGTTACTTTAGTTACTCCACTACATTCATCTGTTCCAGCTTTAGTTACTAGTTACTTTAGTTACTCCGCTACATTCATCTGTTACAGCTTTAGTTACTAGTTACTTTAGTTACTCTGCTACATTCATCTGTTACAGCTTTAGTTACTAGTTACTTTAGTTACTCCGCTACATTCATCTGTTCCAGCTTTAGTTACTAGTTACTTTAGTTACTCCACTACATTCATCTGTTACAGCTTTAGTTACTAGTTACTTTAGTTACTCCGCTACATTCATCTGTTACAGCTTTAGTTACTAGTTACTTTAGTTACTCCACTACATTCATCTGTTACAGCTTTAGTTACTAGTTACTTTAGTTACTCCGCTACATTCATCTGTTACAGCTTTAGTTACTAGTTACTTTAGTTACTCCGCTACATTCATCTGTTACAGCTTTAGTTACTAGTTACTTTAGTTACTCCGCTACATTCATCTGTTACAGCTTTAGTTACTAGTTACTTTAGTTACTCCGCTACATTCATCTGTTACAGCTTTAGTTACTAGTTACTTTAGTTACTCCGCTACATTCATCTGTTACAGCTTTAGTTACTAGTTACTTTAGTTACTCCACTACATTCATCTGTTCTAGCTTTAGTTACTAGTTACTTTAGTTACTCCACTACATTCATCTGTTCCAGCTTTAGTTACTAGTTACTTTAGTTACTCTGCTACATTCATCTGTTCCAGCTTTAGTTACTAGTTACTTTAGTTACTAGTTACTTTATTTACTCCACTACATTCACCTGTTACAGCTTTAGTTACTAGTTACTTTAGTTACTCCGCTACATTCATCCATTACAGCTTTAGTTACTAGT
>CM046796.1:3823924-3843924 GCA_025617405.1 Perca schrenkii | reverse complement strand
TGTGTTTTCGGTACAATATCATACAAAGTCGTTCATTAATTAATAAAAAAAACATTGACTGGACTATATGCCAACCCTCACTATGTGTGTCTCTGAGTGACAGAGAGAGAATCCTCACTGACAGCCACATCTAGTTAACTGTATTGATCTGCATCATCTATCAGCTGTCATGGCTCTGCTGGAGACTATTGATCTGATCACCTGTACTGATAAAAGTGTTACGGCACTGATGTGACGGGAGCGCCTATCTTTCCTAAAAACCATTGCATTCACTCCCACTACGTGTGTTGACTGGTCAGCTGTGTGGAGGTGAGAAATCAGGCATTTTCATGTGGTCTGAGGCAACATCCACACCAGTATTAAGCGAGATCACTGCAGTCGGCAGCAGTGAAACAAGCTACAATGTAAGTTAATGGGGCAATTGTCCAGCTTGTATTTACCTTCACAAAAGTGCTTGTTTTGCCACTGACAGACTCAGATTATTATTCTAAGTGTCTGACAACATTATGGAAAGGATCCCTACAGAGACAGACCTTTAAAACCTCTTTGAGACCTTTCTGTTTAACCAGAAACAGCTCTGAAGTCGCTAGCGCTAAACCCACCAGACTCCATTTAAAAAAAACAGTACTTTAAGCGTGTATAGAGCCAACATATTTTCACATGTAAATCGGTAAACTATGTGTTTATTCCAACCAAAACAAGAGTTGTGATTGTTGGAAAAGTGGAAAAACGACCCAAAATGGCTTTTCATAGTTTTATTTTGTTTCTGTCAACTTTGAATAAGTGTTTTTTACGATGCTAAATTTACTTTTTATTTACATGGAGTCTGGTGGGTTTAGCAAACGCAAGTTCGCAGATGTTTTTATGTCTAAAAAAAACGATACTCTTTAACAAAATCTCCAAAATCTCATTTCCATAATGTAATAATGACACTTAGAATATAAATTTGAACCTGTGAGCACTTTTGTGAAGGTAAATACAAGCCGCACAATTGCCATATTAACTCACATTGTAGCATGTTTGGCCACTGCCACCTGCAGCAAATATTAATACTGGACCATTGTCAAAGATAGTTGTACCCATCAGTCACTTAAACACAAAAACATAGGAAATAGGGTCCAGGTTAAAAAAAATAAACGGTAGTTACCCTTTAAATGGTGATGACGAGTGGAGGAGTTCAGGGGGGGATGGGATATGTTCATGTTGTAAATGTTATGTTTTCTAGTCTGTTTTAAAAAATAAATGAACATTTTTAATCATAAAAAACAAATATCTTTTGCTACGTTTACGCCTCGCGTCCGCACTTCTCCGGTGTTGCCTAACCACTAAAACGGAGACATTTGGAAACACTGCTGCCCCCATTTTGGTTTGAAAACTCCCGGCGGTTGCATTTATTGTTTATTTTATATTAATGTTTAATATGTTTGTTTGTGTATGTATACACCAATCACCAAGGCAAATGCCACGTAGGGTAACTAACTACTGCGGCAATAAACTCCTTTCTGTATTACTGTATGTATTTGTAGTCTATAAATGCAGTAAATAAAGAGACCTTACCTGTGTGTGTGTGTGTGTGTGTGTGTGTGTGTGTGTGTGTGTGTGTGTATGTGTGTGTGTGTGTGTGTGTGTGTGTGTGGGTGTGTGTACTGCTGTCAGTACTAATGGGATAATGAACGTCTATTCAAGAGGGGTCAAAGGTCACCTAAACAAACAGGGGGTCAACTATTGTGTTTACACCTGTCACCCCATCACCCTACTGTTGATGTTCCTGTCGTCTGATTGGCTGCCTGTGTTAATTAAGCCACTTTGTCTTCTCTGCACAGCAATTAATGCTGATATGCATACTTGAAAGCACCTATCAAACAAACCCCCCCCCCCACCCCATTCACCCCCCTCCCGCAGGAAATGACCACCGTTGCCATCGTTACCATACCGATAAACAGCATTCAGTAATTCATTACCTTGGATTTACTTAGACACTTTTTAGCCACACTGAGCTGATTCTGTTTTTTTGCACCATTAAGGTATTTTTTTTACATTATCACTGTGTGGTAAAACAAAGGAAAGTAAGGCAAGGCAGCTTTATTTGTATAGCACATTTCAGCAACAGGACAATTCAAAGTGCTTTACATAAAAAAAGATAAAAAAAAAATTAAAAACAGATAAAATATGAGAATAAAAGTTACAGTGCAGTATAAGAAATTAAACATTAAAGAGCAGTTAAAACAGTTAAACATATAAAAGCAGATAAAACAGGAATTTCTCTTTATATGCTAATATAGATTGTCATATAGTTTCAACAATGTTACTTCAGTATAAGAAATGAACAGTTATTTAAAGAAAGGCTATATCAAAAAGATAGGTCTTTCGCTTTGATTTAAAAGAACTGAGAGTTGCGGAGGACCTGCAGTTTTCTGGGAGTTTGTTCCTGATATGTGGAGCGTAAAAACTGAACGCTGCTTCCCCCTGTTTAGTTCTGACTCTGGGGACAACAAGTAGACCTGTCCCAGACGACCTGAGAGGTCTGGGTGGGTCATAGTGTAGCAGCAGATCAGAAATGTATTTCGGCCCTAAACCGTTTAGTGATTCATAAACCAGCAAAAGTATTTTGAAATCAATTCTTTGAGGCACTGGAAGCCAGTATAAAGACTTCAGAACTGGAGTGATGTGATCCACTCTCTTGGTCTTAAAGTAGGGACTCATCTGAAAAAAAATACAACTAATTCTTAACTTGCTGATACATGAAGCAGCAGTAGCAGAGATCAGGCTGTTATCATGAACCATTCCCACATATATATACTAAAAGTAAAGCACTGTAATTCAAATGCATTCCATATATTTATTACTGTATACCCACATTGACTTAGAGCACAAAGCTCTAAGCTCCGGACGGAGCCACGGTGCCTCTGCCAAATAGTCTCTGGAAGGAACTTGTTTTGGTGGAACGTGTGTACGTTCAAAAGTTGTTTTAGTCGTGCAACAGAAAACTCAGCTTGGACAGATAGTCTAGCTAGCTGTCTGGATTTACCCTGCAGAGATCTGAGGAGCAGTTAACCATAGTCCTCACAAATCCTCCGGAGGTTAGAACGGCAATTTCCAGAGGAACGGGAGCAATCCTGGAAGTGGAACGTTGTGGATATAGACTAATTGAACTGCAACGACCGCTAAACTTAAAGGGATACGCCACCGTTTGTTGAAATAGTTCTTATCACGGTCTCCCCTGGCTGTAGATAAGGTGGGCCAACACATTTTTTGTCTCAGTGCAAGTAATTAGGTTGTTTTTTTGTCTTTTGTTGGCTCACTTTTACTCACAACATGCTAACATAGGATTCCATTCACTACGCTAAGCTAACTAGCGGCGGCGCTGCCGGTGTTGCACCGGACTAAAACGATGCATGCACAAAAAATGCGTTGGCCCACCTATCTACAGCTAGAGGAGACCCCACCTATCTACAGCTAGAGGAGACCCCACCTATCTACAGCTAGAGGAGACCCCACCTATCTACAGCTAGTGGAGACCCCACCTATCTACAGCTAGAGGAGACCCCACCTATCTACAGCTAGAGGAGACCCCACCTATCTACAGCTAGTGGAGACCCCACCTATCTACAGCTAGAGGAGACCCCACCTATCTACAGCTAGTGGAGACCCCACCTATCTACAGCTAGGGGAGACCCCACCTATCTACAGCTAGAGGAGACCCCACCTATCTACAGCTAGAGGAGACCCCACCTATCTACAGCTAGTGGAGACCCCACCTATCTACAGCTAGAGGAGACCCCACCTATCTACAGCTAGTGGAGACCCCACCTATCTACAGCTAGTGGAGACCCCACCTATCTACAGCTAGAGGAGACCCCACCTATCTACAGCTAGAGGAGACCCCACCTATCTACAGCTAGGGGAGACCCCACAGCTAGAGGAGACCCCACCTATCTACAGCTAGAGGAGACCCCACCTATCTACAGCTAGGGGAGCCCCCACCTATCTACAGCTAGAGGAGACCCCACCTATCTACAGCTAGGGGAGACCCCACCTATCTACAGCTAGAGGAGACCCCACCTATCTACAGCTAGAGGAGACCCCACCTATCTACAGCTAGAGGAGACCCCACCTATCTACAGCTAGGGGAGACCCCACCTATCTACAGCTAGGGGAGACCCCACCTATCTACAGCTAGGGGAGACCCCACCTATCTACAGCTAGAGGAGACCCCACCTATCTACAGCTAGAGGAGACCCCACCTATCTACAGCTAGAGGAGACCTCACCTATCTACAGCTAGGGGAGACCGGGATAAGCCCTATTTCAACAAACGGTGGCGTATCCCTTTAACAGTCATTTGACCGGTCGGCTGAACTTTGCCATGTGACCGAATACGAGATATGAATTGTTGTGATTCAGTTTTCAAATGATATCATAACAACCTGTTGATGAGAATGCGTTGTACGCAGCTCATGTTTCTGCATCTTGTCATGTGAAAGACGAAGACGTAATTCAAACAATTGTCTGCAGCAGTTTGCACGGAGGGGGACATTAGTAACCCGGCTAACATAAAGAGGAAACACAACTTGCTCTGTAAAGCACAACCCCAGCGAAACCTTATTGAGTTGTCTTTCATTATAAAATAAAATACTCCTTTCACATAGCAGAGGCCAGAGAAGAAAGATGGCTCTGCTCTAGCTTTGTCTTATGCCTAGGGCATAATACTGTAACACTCTCACTGCAAGCAAACCTCATAACAGAAAAAATAACTCCAGTATTTGTACAGTGTTTGGAAAAAAGACAGTTGAAATGTGCTGAGACTTTACATGGAGACTAAAGAACATACAAGGTGAGATATTAGAACCGCAACGATTAAAGCTATAGTGCTAATGATAGAAATTAGGGATGCACCGAATCCACTGGTTAAGATTCTGACGAATCTGAAACTAAATACCAAATCCTTTTGTCTTTTTTGTCTTTTGTTGGCTCACTTTTACTCACAACATGCTAACATAGGATTCCATTCACTACGCTAAGCTAACTAGCGGCGGCGCTGCCGGTGTTGCACCGGACTAAAACAATGCATGCACAAAAAATGCGTTGGCCCACCTATCTACAGCTAGAGGAGACCCCACCTATCTACAGTTAGTGGAGACCCCACCTATCTACAGCTAGGAGAGACCCCACCTATCTACAGCTAGAGGAGACCCCACCTATCTACAGCTAGAGGAGACCCCACCTATCTACAGCTAGAGGAGACCCCACCTATCTACAGCTAGAGGAGACCCCACCTATCTACAGCTAGGGGAGACCCTCACCTATCTACAGCTAGAGGGAGACCCCACCTATCTACAGCTAGAGGAGACCCCACCTATCTACAGCTAGAGGAGACCCCACCTATCTACAGCTAGGGGAGACCCCACCTATCTACAGCTAGGGGAGACCCCACCTATCTACAGCTAGAGGAGACCCCACCTATCTACAGCTAGGGGAGACCCCACACCTATCTACAGCTAGAGGAGACCCCACCTATCTACAGCTAGAGGAGACCCCACCTATCTACAGCTAGGGGAGACCCCACCTATCTACAGCTAGGGGAGACCCCACCTATCTACAGCTAGGGGAGACCCCACCTATCTACAGCTAGAGGAGACCCCACCTATCTACAGCTAGGGGAGACCCCACCTATCTACAGCTAGAGGAGACCCCACCTATCTACAGCTAGAGGAGACCCTCACCTATCTACAGCTAGAGGGAGACCCCACCTATCTACAGCTAGAGGAGACCCCACCTATCTACAGCTAGAGGAGACCCCACCTATCTACAGCTAGGGGAGACCCCACCTATCTACAGCTAGAGGGAGACCCCACCTATCTACAGCTAGGGGAGACCCCACCTATCTACAGCTAGAGGAGACCCCACCTATCTACAGCTAGAGGAGACCTCACCTATCTACAGCTAGGGGAGACCGGGATAAGCCCTATTTCAACAAACGGTGGCGTATCCCTTTAACAGTCATTTGACCGGTCGGCTGAACTTTGCCATGTGACCGAATACGAGATATGAATTGTTGTGATTCAGTTTTCAAATGATATCATAACAACCTGTTGATGAGAATGCGTTGTACGCAGCTCATGTTTCTGCATCTTGTCATGTGAAAGACGAAGACGTAATTCAAACAATTGTCTGCAGCAGTTTGCACGGAGGGGGGACATTAGTAACCCGGCTAACATAAAGAGGAAACACAACTTGCTCTGTAAAGCACAACCCCAGCGAAACCTTATTGAGTTGTCTTTCATTATAAAATAAAATACTCCTTTCACATAGCAGAGGCCAGAGAAGAAAGATGGCTCTGCTCTAGCTTTGTCTTATGCCTAGGGCATAATACTGTAACACTCTCACTGCAAGCAAACCTCATAACAGAAAAATAACTCCAGTATTTGTACAGTGTTTGGAAAAAAGACAGTTGAAATGTGCTGAGACCTTACATGGAGACTAAAGAACATACAAGGTGAGATATTAGAACCGCTACGATTAAAGCTATAGTGCTAATGATAGAAATTAGGGATGCACCGAATCCACTGGTTAAGATTCTGACGAATCTGAAACTGAATACCAAATCCTACTCCCACCCTCAGTCCACTAACACATTAATGAAGTAATGAAGCTGGTAATAGTTGTCTGGTTAACACAAGTTTTTAGCTGGGACCGTCCTTCCTTTGCCGTACCTGAAGTTGCTGCATTCTGGCTGCTGTCTGGAAACTCCTTCATGCACAACTCGTATTCTTTCGGATGTTTCATACCAGATGTTGTAACACTCCTGCAAATGAGTCAAAGAATAAGTTGATGAAAGAGTTTGATGTAAAGAAACGGACAGAAAAAGATATATATAACTCTTCCTGTCTCTGTCTTATCCTTTCTTCCTCCTCCTTTTGTGTTGCCGGTCAACCGGCTAACGGGTTAATTAGCCGAATGAAGTGCTCTGCGGAGGAAATGTCAGGCTCACTGGCTGTGGTTTGACTTCCTGGACGGGAGGTTAAAGGTGGACTGCAACGTTTACTGAACCTTTTCCCTCTCACCTTTATCCAAATGTCATCCAGGAACCATTAGAGTGGGTTTCTGCCAGGGGTGGGGGGTGGGAGGGGGGACTGAAGATGAGCAACCTCGCTGTTGCTGATGGATCCAACGACCCCGAGACGCTCCCGAACGCCCAAGCAGCGTGAAACTGCAGAGGTTTAACGGGACGAAAAGACAAGTCCTCACTTCCAGTTTCTGAAGGTCCTGCAGGATAGGGATGCATTTATAGGAAGGGGGGAGGGGGGGGTTGAGGGGGGACTAGGGGTGTTGAAATCAATCACTGCATTGGACGTGGGACGTTTCTGCATCGATGCAGCGACAGACCATAATCGATTATTGCCTACTCATGTAACTTGTCGATTTTCCAGTTGCTGCTTTTTTAGTTTTTGCCTTTTGTCTGTTGTTTGCTGTGTTTATTGTAATCGAATCGTGAGACCAGTGAAGATTCACACCCCCTAGTCAGGACCCACCCCCATCTGAAGGTTGCTCCCCCCACCCCACCCCCTAAAAATATTAAAATCATGCAGTGTATTGTATATAATAAATTCTTCAAATAATTGTGTATATATACAATTTTTTTTACAACAATACAAACGCAAAAGGGGTAAAAAATGTGTTTTAAGTTCAGAAACATTATGAGCACCCCCCCGACTCACTAACCCAGTCTCAGGACAGTTCGTGAAATGGTCACGTGATTTAATCTATGGATTTGTTTACAAGGACAAGTTTTTGGTTTTTTTTGTGTTGGTGAGGGCGATTTTTAAACTAATGTATTCGTTATCACGTATTCGTAGTCGTTATCACAGCACGATTACAGTAGCGATTAGTATTAAATGCCGAAAATCCGCGTAAGGAGGTTGGTTGGGGTGGTGGACGAGTCAAACACAGGACTTGTCCTTTTCCCGTTGTTATTTTCCGAAACCCAACCTCCGTATAGATGCTTCCCATTACGTGTTGACCACACGAATAAGTAACATTCTCAGCAACACGAAATAAACGAGATAATCGTGTCCATTTACACAAAATCAATAGATAAAAAATTACGTGACCATTTCACAAACTGCCGTAGGACCGTATTGTCCTCACAGTGGTTTGGTTTCCTCCTTTATGTTAACGGTACACAGAAGTCCAGTGGGACTCGTGGCAGAGTAGGCTGGAAGGCCACTTATTCACTTTAAACACTGGATAAAGTGATTCTTTTCTCTAATACAGATGGTGCTGAGTCATTAATAATTTAGTCATGACGAAAAAACTATGTATTTTTCCACGAGTCCGCTATGTTAGCAGTTATAAAGTTACTTAGCTTGTTTGGTAGCTTGTTGGGTAGTTAGTTAGCTAACGTTAGCCTGCTAATTCCACCCACTGTGCTTTCATGCTACACACTGGATATAGAAAATGAAACGAACAAAGTTGTCACTCGTCTGGCGAGAGCGCTGTGCTTTTCTACGCTGTGACAAGAGTACGTGAATGAAACATTAAGTTGTTAAACTTTACTAATTTAGTGGCCGGCTGGCTAGTTAGCTAACTTGCTTGCTAGGAGGCTCAGTTCTCAGTTCATCACCATCTGTACTATAGAAAAGAATCACTTAATTTGATGTTTAAAGTGAATAAAATAGCTTTGCCTGCCCACTTACCCTTACTCTGACTGGAGTTCCACAACTACACATATCCTATACAAGTACTATTTGGCTGTATTATTTGTGTCCCCTTCAATAATTACTCTTAGTAAAATGTTATGTCTCACGCTGGTCAAACTGTGCAGCCTCTGCTAAACCCGTACGGCGTGCCGCAGCAGCCTCTTATTTCCGCAGCTTGTGGAATATCAAACATTGATTTGAACGCCACGCGAGCCCCGAACGCAGCGCAGACGCACCTAGTGGAAATTAGGGGTCAGATTTATCTTTGGACCCCTGGTGGGGGTCCCGACCCTCAGGTGTACGTATATGAATGGAATTCATATAGAAAGTTGGAAAGTTTTAAAAGACTACTTGGACACTTGAACAATAACTAAACATTACAGTCCCTCCAGAAAAACGCGATTATGCGATTATTCTTTTACTTGCACTATATGTCTTGTTTTGAATGTATGTAAAATTGTATGTTTTGTATTTATGTTGTGATTGTTTTATGGGGACCCCAGGAAGAGTAGCTGCTACAATCAAATAAGAATCTAAACCCATATATTCCAAAAATAGTTTCAAAATAGTTTCATCCTTTTTTTATACATCACATATGGGCATCAAAGTGTGTTCAAAGTTCAAACACAAAGCACATTTCCGTCTCTTTAAACATGCAAATTTGACATCTGAAGTGGAGTGTTTTTTGTCAGTGATTCTTCTTTTCAAACAGGAATGTAAACTAGACACTCTAGTGCATAAACCGGTACTGTTTATAATTAGTTCATATTATTTAAAAACCCAATTATGTGCTATTGTAACAGCTTTCTTCCCGGGGCCCATTTAAAAAAAGAAATACTCAAACACATGTAGGCATACAGTACATCACAAAATCCACAATATTAAGTTTAATCAACACCCTGCCGCTGCCCATGACATCACATTCACTTCATATACATGGAAAAGAATAACGCTGATTGCTGCTGCTCATGGTTTAATTCTTCCTTATAATGTCACTAATTAGCATTGAGCATTTTCAACTGTTTTGTTTTTCACCACAAATGTTGTTTTGGTGCTTTTATATCAGAGAGAGAGACGATTATTTCATTGAGTTGTGTTAAAGCTGTGGTGTCTGGCTGCTTGAAACCACATACAGAGAGAATTAGAAAAGGGTGATATTTAATACAGGCGAGTAAACTTTATTCATACAGAGAGTTTTCTCGCATTGCCAGACCTGGTCTGGCTAGTCCACATAGCATTCTGGGATGGGAGAAAAACGGGCTCTGGTTTATTGGCATTTCTTTAAACCAATCACAATCGTCTTGGGCGGTGCTAAGCTCCGGACGGAGCCACGGTGCCTCTGCTAAATAGTCTCAGGAAGGAACTTGTTTTGGTGGAACATGTGTACGTTCAAAAGTAGTTGTGCAACAGAAAACTCAGATTGGACAGATGGTCTAGCTAGCTGTCTGGAGCAATCCCAGAAGTGGAACATTGTGAATATAGACTACAGAGAGAGAGAGAGAGAGAGAGAGAGAGAGATAAATGACAAAAATGGATTGTAATGTTTAGCTCCATGGTGGAAGGAGGAGACATGGACTCAGGAGTTCTTCACCTGGTGCTTTGATTTATTTCTTCCCCATTCACGTGGAAAGGGCAGTTGTGCAAGGGTGAATTATTACAAAAATATATCAAAAATAACAAAAACAATAAGGGAACTAAGTACAAACTATTTAAATTATCATACTAAACAAATATTAAACAATACAAAAGCCTGAATCTGGGCTATTGGGCTATTGGGCTATTGGGCTATTGGGCTATTGGGCTATTGGGCTATTGGGCTATTGGGCTATTGGGCTATTGGGCTATTGGGCCTGCACCCTTCCAGGCCAAAACAGTTCTGCCCCGAGGAGCCTCGGCCTCCTTCCTTTATACCAGAAGCCCCTCCTACAAGACAAACCAAAGTTAATTGGAAATCAATCAAACCCCATCATGTTCCCTCAACATTTCAAAACATTTCTGGCTACATTAATACACAATATAACAACTATAAAACCAGAAATTTAATGTTACATGCTGAACAAGCTTCTCAAAACAGAAAACTTTAGGCACTCCAGTACCCCCCTCTGTACTGGCTTACACTTGGACTGTTCCAGGTCCTCCCCCCTATAAATGAGTCCAGACTCTGTCACTTCCTGTTTGCCGCTTCGACCCAGCTGAACAGGTGAATGAGACATGCAAACATTTTGATGACCCTGGGTAAGTCCGTTAACCTAAAATAAATGACTTGAAATTAACTGTGTATGTTTCGTATTTATCAAATCATGATTTCTACTCTTTCGACTAGTACTTAAATACACTGAAAGGAAATAACATGAATTGACAAGCCATGTGTCCATTGATGCTAGCCCACATGCTAATGGTAATGCTAATGCTAACAGTCATATGCTAACGCTCATGCTAGGGTTAACTTAGCATGCTAGGACCAATGCTGCCACTGGCTTAAATGAAGGCATGGGGTAACCCCATCACATGGATACATTCTCTTTGCTTAGTCTCGCTCAGCATTGTTTAAACCAATCACAATCGTCTTGGGCGTGGCGCTAAGCTCTGGACGCAGCAATGGTGGCTCTGCTAAATAGTCTCAGGAAGGAACTTGTTTTGGTGGAACATTTGCACCCTGCAAAAGAAAGCACCACATACAATATTAAATTAAGTTAACTGTTGACACAATACAGTAACGTGAGCTATTTAAATCAGCTGATACATGGTTAAACCTCAATAGCTCTTACCAGTGTATCTCTGCGTGTACAGCAATCCCACCAATCAGCCCCAAAACATCCCAGTTAGAGAGGAAATGCCTTAAACATATTCTTTGTTAATCTTTAAATCATTCCCCGAAAGAACCGAGCAGGCCTGCCTTGTTGCACCATCCAAAATATTCTTCAGATTCTTCTTCCCATTTCAGCGTGTAACTTGTTAACTCGAAGCTTGTTTTTTTACCCGAAATGGAGGGACTTGGAGAACGGCAACACACAGAGAGCCGACTGTCGACCAACAAACTGCTAATATGGCTAACAAAAAAAAAACCAGACCCACTGATACCTCACATCACCACAGAGCCTTCAACATTATCAACTTCCAGCAGAGATTCATTGTTTACGCTCTACACTTCACGCACACACACACACACACACACACACACACACACACACACACACACACACACACACACACACACACACACACACACAGGTTTGTGGCACTATCTTTGTGGGGACCCGTCATTGACACAATGCATTCCCTAGCCCCTTACCTTAACCATCACCAATAAATGCCTAACCTTAACCCTTACCCTAACATTAACCATCACAACTAAATGCCTAACCTTAACCCTTAACCTAACCTTAACCATAACCTAATTCTAACCCTAATCCTAAAACCAAGTCTTAACCCTCAAACAGACCTTTAAACTTGTGGGGTCCAGCATTTTGGCCCCACAAAGCTGTTGGGACCCCACAAATATACTAGACTCAGGGTTTTTGGACCCCACGAATATAGTTAAACAAGCCAAAACACACATACATACACACACACACACACACACACACACGCATGCACAGAAACCTCTGGAGGTTAATCTAATTTGTAAACTGTATGCGTGTGTGTTTGTGCAAGCAATTTGTCACTCTTTCATACTGCAAATATTCCATTAATTGTCACAGCTTCGGTCTTGTTTTCATTTCATTGTTCTTCTTCTTCTGTCACACTGAACTAAGAGCTCTAATTCATATTCATTTCATATATTTTTTTTATTTGTGCATTCCCTCACTGCAGCTATGTGATGTTTCCCCCGCTGCTCGGCTCTTCTGTGGCTTCCTGTTACTGTTTGTTGCTACAGCGTGCCGATTTCCCCCTCAGGGATCAATACAGTTTCATCTGATCTTATCGATAGATGTTTACTGTCGGTGTCTAATTAATTTGGCTCGTTAGCAGCAGGTATCCGCCGCAGATTACAGATTACAGTCTATTCATTAAAGCACGGCGAGACGAGGCCGCTGAATGTAAAGCAGCTTCCTGCTGAAGAGAAAAGAAGCTGCTGGGCTCGGCTATCTGTCTTCCTGCTGACCTTTTGACCTGCAGGTTCTCGCCGCTGGACTCCATAGGTCAAGAAAGCAACTCACAGAGGACTCCGACATTTTGGGAAATCCTCTTGAGAACCACTGTTTTAGACAAAGAGTACCAGTGTTTTGTGTTGGTCTCCTTCCTGTTTCAACATGACAGTGTCCCCGTACCATGAAGCCAGCTCCAGAAACCAGACCGTAACACCTAACATGTAGTCAAATCAGGTCCAGACGCTGTCCGAAGTTTCCCTTTCACACATGTAGCACCCAACAGAAGACTGTCCGTGTCAGACACGCTCTCATTTACTGAAAATCCTGTTTGTAATTTGAACACAAACAACACAGTTTCATGCCGCTCCTTGAATTAGTCTGACGATTTCAGCAGTCGGCCCGCAACGCAACAGTTCCAGCACAGACCTTAAAGGTCCCATGACATGGTGCTCTTTGGATGCTTTTATATAGACCTTAATGGTCCACTAATATTGTATCTGAAGTCTCTTTTATATAGACCTTAGTGGTCCCCTAATACTGTATCTGAAGTCTCTTTTATATAGACCTTAGTGGTCCCTTAATACTGTATCTGAAGTCTCTTTTATATAGACCTTAGTGGTCCCCTAATACTGTATCTGAAGTCTCTTTTATATAGACCTTAGTGGTCCCCTAATACTGCATCTGAAGTCTCTTTTATATAGACCTTAGTGGTCCCCTAATACTGTATCTGAAGTCTCTTTTATATAGACCTTAGTGGTCCCCTAATACTGTATCTGAAGTCTCTTTTATATAGACCTTAGTGGTCCCCCTAATACTGTATCTGAAGTCTCTTTTATATAGACCTTAGTGGTCCCCTAATACTGTATCTGAAGTCTCTTTTATATAGACCTTAGTGGTCCCCCTAATACTGTATCTGAAGTCTCTTTTATATAGACCTTAGTGGTCCCCTAATACTGTATCTGAAGTCTCTTTTATATAGACCTTAGTGGTCCCCCTAATACTGTATCTGAAGTCTCTTTTATATAGACCTTAGTGGTCCCCTAATACTGTATCTGAAGTCTCTTTTATATAGACCTTAGTGGTCCCCCTAATACTGTATCTGAAGTCTCTTTTATATAGACCTTAGTGGTCCCCTAATACTGTATCTGAAGTCTCTTTTATATAGACCTTAGTGGTCCCCCTAATACTGTATCTGAAGTCTCTTTTATATAGACCTTAGTGGTCCCCTAATACTGTATCTGAAGTCTCTTTTATATAGACCTTAGTGGTCCCCTAATACTGTATCTGAAGTCTCTTTTATATAGACCTTAGTGGTCCCCTAATACTGTATCTGAAGTCTCTTTTATATAGACCTTAGTGGTCCCCTAATACTGTATCTGAAGTCTCTTTTTATATAGACCTTAGTGGTCCCCTAATACTGTATCTGAAGTCTCTTTTATATAGACCTTAGTGGTCCCCTAATACTGTATCTGAAGTCTCTTTTATATAGACCTTAGTGGTCCCCTAATACTGTATCTGAAGTCTCTTTTATATAGACCTTAGTGGTCCCCCTAATACTGTATCTGAAGTCTCTTTTATATAGACCTTAGTGGTCCCCTAATACTGTATCTGAAGTCTCTTTTATATAGACCTTAGTGGTCCCCTAATACTGTATCTGAAGTCTCTTTTATATAGACCTTAGTGGTCCCCCTAATACTGTATCTGAAGTCTCTTTTTATATAGACCTTAGTGGTCCCCTAATACTGTATCTGAAGTCTCTTTTATATAGACCTTAGTGGTCCCCTAATACTGTATCTGAAGTCTCTTTTATATAGACCTTAGTGGTCCCCTAATACTGTATCTGAAGTCTCTTTTATATAGACCTTAGTGGTCCCCTAATACTGTATCTGAAGTCTCTTTTATATAGACCTTAGTGGTCCCCTAATACTGTATCTGAAGTCTCTTTTATATAGACCTTAGTGGTCCCCTAATACTGTATCTGAAGTCTCTTTTATATAGACCTTAGTGGTCCCCTAATACTGTATCTGAAGTCTCTTTTATATAGACCTTAGTGGTCCCCTAATACTGTATCTGAAGTCTCTTTTATATAGACCTTAGTGGTCCCCTAAAACTGTATCTGAAGTCTCTTTCTCGAAATTCAGCCTTGGTGCAGAATTACGTGATGGTTAACGGGGAAACAAAACGCTACACGCGGGACGCGATCAAAGTCCTGAATTGTTTGACCCATCCACCCCCCCAACCAAACAACCTCCTTACGCAGATTTTCAGCATTTCATACTACTCACTACCGTAGACGTGCTGTGACCACGACAATGCAAATGTCCAACTAATTTGGACATTTGTGTTCTCACATAAGGCATCTCCGGGGGAATGTATAGATACATTCAGGGTTGCAGTGGATGTGTGAAAGGGGCTTAATGTTCCTGTGGCTGAATGGGAGCAAATCCTTGCAGCCAAGTTCAACATCTGGTGCCGAGAGAGAAACCAGGAAAGTGGAGGCTGTGTCCACATAATTTTGGCCATGTACGTCTGTAGTCTGGGTGCTTTTTGCCCGCATGTGTCTGGAGGGAAATCTTTTAAATAATTATTCATTCAAATGAATCATGTGTGCGCTGAAATTACAAAACAATCCCCAAAGTCCTCATTTGGGACTCCTTATTTTTTGCCTTACTTTCATATATTGTACCATTGAAATGCTTCATTCATTCCCTCGCATTAATAATTCAATAATTCAGTTCAATAATTAATATCGTTATCAGCGTCTTTCCATTTGTCTCTGGCCCCTTGACACCTTCACTTTGGACCACTCGGATTAATGCAGTTTGACTTTGTTTTAACTCTGACTGGATGTTTCTTACATTCCCTGTTTTTTTCACAACACAGTTTCTCTTTGTTTTATGATTAATTATTATTATCTGTGGAGGATTATCAGTTGTTTATAATACCATGATAATTAGCCTCATTGCTTCTCTGTTTCCTGCTCCTTTGTGTATGTTGCTTCCAGTTGGTCTGTCTGCAGGTTTGACAGCTTCCCTCAGGCTCCTGTTAGAGGAAAAGGGTCCGCCACAAATTAAATTAAATAAAAAAATAGCAGACAAGAGCTGTGTTCGAAATCGTTCTTTCATTCCCTCCCTCACTATTCCATATACAGCAGGTGTGTCGAACTCAACTCCACTAAGGGCCACACTGGAAAATGAGAATCACATTAAGGGCCAGACGTGTTTGACATGCTTTTTTTCAACCGAAAAATTTAATAACACCTTTTGACTGTGTTATTCGTGTCTCATATAGCTTTCTCACTAACAGTTTGGTCGACATAAAGCCCTAAAAAGTCTGCAAAAAAGTTCCCTAGACGACATAGTTTAGCAAATCAAAGATACATTTTTCTCTCTGGTTCTCTGGTAATTTCTGAGCCTCACAACTGCAGTCTGTAAAACCTGTTTCCCGTCTTTTTTGGTTTGGCTCACATCTAGTCGGGCCAAAAATCTATTGTGAACATAAATTGATATGCGGGCCAGATCAAAATTTGCAAGTGGCCGGATTTGGCCCGCGGGCCTTGAGTTTGACACGTGATATACAGTGTTTATTATCAATCATCAATCAATCAATCAAAATGTATTATTAAACGGCAAGTCAATCCAGACCCAACTTCCTGTTATGAATACAATACATTATGAAGTGTAACGTTTTCTATTTTGAAATAAATTTACTATTAATCGAAACATTGTTAGTAATGTTGGACTATGTACGAATAAATCGACAAAAAGGTCAAAAAATGTGACAAAAACATTGAAAGAGGGGACAAAAACTGTCAAAAGGTGACTAAAAATGTTACCAAAAGTGTTGCAATAGTGGAAAAAAAACTTTTTTGAACTGCATGAAGCTTAACGGACTGAAATGTTTTTGTGTTTATAGCCAATTGTTCCAGACTTTTAACCTGGAAAAAAAAGGGTTTGCGGACCTTCGAGTGATGTGTTTGAGAACCAAGGCTCTTTATCAAGTTCAGAGCAGCGGTGTAGTCTACGTGATACGCAGCTATACGCAGTATACCCACTAAGAAAGCTCCAGGATTTCCATATACCCACTTAAAAATGCCCAATGACATGCAACAACATACTTTCCATCATATTTTTTGATATATTTTGAATTGTCATGTACTTTTTTGTTTCTTAGCATAGGCTAAATAAAGGTATTTCAGCTATGAATTGGTGCTTAAAAGTGTATCAAAATGCAGGAAATTAAGTCTTTGACGCTCAAAATTTTCCTCCCCATCCCCCAAATGTCCCATTCTGGCCCTTACATATACAGTACAGTATACCCACTACAATACATTAGACTACACCACTGGTTCGGAAACACATAAACATGAACAGAAAAAGACATTTATGAACAGAATGAACAGAAAAAAACTTCTGGAATCACTTTGTAACTTTTAAATCCGTGAACTAACTTCATAACTAGGATTGGGATTGCATCAGAGCTGAGCTGCAGAGGGCCGACAGACAGAGAATATTGATAAGGATGTTTACAGCTGATCGGTCAGGGTCCACACAGGCCGGAGGGTTAATTACTGAGAGGGATGCTGGGAGACAAAGTCTCAACTCCTCTGGAGACGAACCTGCGGCTGCATGTCTTCAGGAAGACGACGAGGAAAAACAAATCGAGGAAACGGACAGAGACTAAACTGTATCGACAGCTCACTTGTGCTGCTTTGTTTGAACTCACCGTCTGTGCCGGATGGTTTGTTAACACAGAGCAACACCGGTGACGGGAATGCTGGGTAAATTATTTTAAAGGTGCCCTGCCACACGTATTTCATGACTTTGTGGTAATGTCTGAAGTTCTACCATGGACTCTGTAAATATTTTTGTGGAAAAAATGCCTTGGTTACCTTGTTTCAAGCCATTCTTGCGCGGTATAGACGGGTTTCCTGTTTACAAACATTACAGGGTGCGTGCGCATACCAGGGGCAGAAAGCCAGATTGGTGAGCTGGTCCGATAATGCAAATGCGTTTTTGTCTCAGTGCACATTGTCTTATTCCCTTCATTTCGTCATGGCATTTATATAACACATACTCTATGGTCTTACAAAGCTAACGTTTTTGACCGATTACAATTTAATAAATTTTTGTGAGCTGGAGAGCTCTCGAGGAAGCTAGCTATAGCTCTGTTTGCCATTCATTCCAATGGGGAAACATCGCGGCTAGACTTTGGACATACATTGCATATACTTACACTTTGAATGTAGTCATGGCATTTATATAACACATACTCTATGATCTTACAAAGCTAACGTTTTTGACCGATTACAATTTAATCATTTGTCGGTTTTTAATTTTGCAGTGTTACTGTGATATATATGTATGGCTATAATGATCATTTTAGGCTAATGTAATAGCCCGTGTTAGCAGCAGGGTTACTCCTGAGTGTACCCTTATGGTTGGTTTATGCCTTAAAATAATGGCCAGGATTTCTGGGAAAAGGTCACTGCAGGTTGATTGTTTTTAGCAGCAGAGGTTGATTGTGGGCGAGAGGGCGACAACACTGTCTTGGTTAGCTCGCCGAAGCTCTACTGCCACTGTCTCGGCAACATTAGCTAATGTCCGCTAGCTAATGTAGGCTCACTATAGCCAGTTAGCTTTGTATGTAACGTAACAAAAAACTCACCCATCTCAGAGGAGCAAAGCTTAATATTTCATTCAATAAAGTTATGTACAAAAGGAGCACTAACGCAACAGGTCTTATCTTGGCAAAGTGGACGCAGATATAGTAAACTCCGAAGGCAGTTGTAATATTTACTTAGTAGGCTAGGCTAACGCTGTTGCGCTAACGTTACCAAAACATTGACGTAGCTTTAGCTAGCAGTCTAAACTTATCTCGAATCCGGACCTTTAACTGTCTATGGTCCAGATTTGAGTACCACAGCCCTGACAGGTAGCTAGATATCACTGAGCTGAACAACAACAAGCTGCAACTTTTCTGATTGATACAATGGGAGGCTCGATTTGTGCCAGTTCTCATTAATATTCAACAAGCTACGCTGTTTGATTCTGATTGGCTAACAGCTAGCCAATGAGAGCCTGGCTGTCAGAATCCTTTACCCAGCGCAACTGGGCGAGCTCATGAATAGTAATGAGCTCAGGCAGCATGATGTCAGACTGACCAGCTGTTGTGATTGGTCTGATTTCTCTGCTTATTTCTGTTCAGTGGCTAGAGCTGACAGAGGAGCTAGCAGTTCATTTTCACATTCACCACATAACACAAACACATATATGGACCTGACATAAAATGCAAGTAAAAACGGTTTTGTATGGCAGGGCACCTTTAATTAAAAATAAAATGTAATGTTGGTGGTACCCTAATACGATCCACAGGTGTGTTTTCCGTCCTCATATCTAAACGAGAGAACGTGATGGTCACTGTATTAAGGCCCTGATACACCAACCTGACGGGGGGGTTACGAAGTTTTTTACCTACGAGTTTTTTTTGTGATTGTTGCGGGCAAAAATCCTTGATTATGTATGGTGCTAAAACAGTATCATAAGTATTTGTAACTTGTGAAACCTAATGCACAAATAAATGCAGAGGGATCCGTATCTGTAAGGCAAATGCACAAATAAATGCAGAGCTATTCGTATCTATAAAGGTGTATCTGTGTCCGTGACTCTTATTTGTAACTCATATTTCATCATTTGTAAATGAACTTAGCATTTTTCAATGTAAATATACGTGTAAATCTCATCTATGTGTGTGGGTACTTTTGAGACTGTTTTTCCGCGCGGTTTGTGGCCAGATATTCGTAACTCAGGTGACAATCCCAGCACTCTCCACTAGATGGCAGTAATGCAACTCTTATGGATTCCAACCGCTGTTAAAATAAATGAAAGCTGTGAAGAAGCCTAGCTACACTGTTCGCAAAATCTACTTGATGTTGTTTATATATGTCAATGGATGTTCCTCCAGGTAAGTTGACATTATTAGGACTTTGTCGTCAGATAAATTACATTCATGTTTTCAGCATCATTGTTGCAGTGCATTTACAATTCGCTTTGTGTTGTTATGGCGGCAGTGACAGTTCGCTACTTTTTAGAGTGTGCTAACATTCACGTTCTTGTACAGCTTAATCAACGATGTTAACTTAGCTAGCTAGCTTGCTCGTTAAAGTCAGGCTTGTAACATGGGCTTGCTTGGTCTTTGTATGGCAGTCTGAA
>CM046796.1:3746424-3816424 GCA_025617405.1 Perca schrenkii | reverse complement strand
ACCCCATTCACCCCCCTCCCGCAGGAAATGACCACCGTTGCCATCGTTACCATACCGATAAACAGCATTCAGTAATTCATTACCTTGGATTTACTTAGACACTTTTTAGCCACACTGAGCTGATTCTGTTTTTTTGCACCATTAAGGTATTTTTTTTTACATTATCACTGTGTGGTAAAACAAAGGAAAGTAAGGCAAGGCAGCTTTATTTGTATAGCACATTTCAGCAACAGGACAATTCAAAGTGCTTTACATAAAAAAAGATAAAAAAAAAATTAAAAACAGATAAAATATGAGAATAAAAGTTACAGTGCAGTATAAGAAATTAAACATTAAAGAGCAGTTAAAACAGTTAAACATATAAAAGCAGATAAAACAGGAATTTCTCTTTATATGCTAATATAGATTGTCATATAGTTTCAACAATGTTACTTCAGTATAAGAAATGAACAGTTATTTAAAGAAAGGCTATATCAAAAAGATAGGTCTTTCGCTTTGATTTAAAAGAACTGAGAGTTGCGGAGGACCTGCAGTTTTCTGGGAGTTTGTTCCTGATATGTGGAGCGTAAAAACTGAACGCTGCTTCCCCCTGTTTAGTTCTGACTCTGGGGGACAACAAGTAGACCTGTCCCAGACGACCTGAGAGGTCTGGGTGGGTCATAGTGTAGCAGCAGATCAGAAATGTATTTCGGCCCTAAACCGTTTAGTGATTCATAAACCAGCAAAAGTATTTTGAAATCAATTCTTTGAGGCACTGGAAGCCAGTATAAAGACTTCAGAACTGGAGTGATGTGATCCACTCTCTTGGTCTTAAAGTATGGGACTCATCTGAAAAAAAATACAACTAATTCTTAACTTGCTGATACATGAAGCAGCAGTAGCAGAGATCAGGCTGTTATCATGAACCATTCCCACATATATATACTAAAAGTAAAGCACTGTAATTCAAATGCATTCCATATATTTATTACTGTATACCCACATTGACTTAGAGCACAAAGCTCTAAGCTCCGGACGGAGCCACGGTGCCTCTGCCAAATAGTCTCTGGAAGGAACTTGTTTTGGTGGAACGTGTGTACGTTCAAAAGTTGTTTTAGTCGTGCAACAGAAAACTCAGCTTGGACAGATAGTCTAGCTAGCTGTCTGGATTTACCCTGCAGAGATCTGAGGAGCAGTTAACCATAGTCCTCACAAATCCTCCGGAGGTTAGAACGGCAATTTCCAGAGGAACGGGAGCAATCCTGGAAGTGGAACGTTGTGGATATAGACTAATTGAACTGCAACGACCGCTAAACTTAAAGGGATACGCCACCGTTTGTTGAAATAGTTCTCATCACGGTCTCCCCTGGCTGTAGATAAGGTGGGCCAACACATTTTTTGTCTCAGTGCAAGTAATTAGGTTGTTTTTTTGTCTTTTGTTGGCTCACTTTTACTCACAACATGCTAACATAGGATTCCATTCACTACGCTAAGCTAACTAGCGGCGGCGCTGCCGGTGTTGCACCGGACTAAAACGATGCATGCACAAAAAATGCGTTGGCCCACCTATCTACAGCTAGAGGAGACCCCACCTATCTACAGCTAGTGGAGACCCCACCTATCTACAGTTAGGGGAGACCCCACCTATCTACAGCTAGAGGAGACCCCACCTATCTACAGCTAGAGGAGACCCCACCTATCTACAGCTAGAGGAGACCCCACCTATCTACAGCTAGGGGAGACCCCACCTATCTACAGCTAGAGGAGACCCCACCTATCTACAGCTAGAGGAGACCCCACCTATCTACAGCTAGTGGAGACCCCACCTATCTACAGCTAGAGGAGACCCCACCTATCTACAGCTAGAGGAGACCCCACCTATCTACAGCTAGTGGAGACCCCACCTATCTACAGCTAGAGGGAGACCCCACCTATCTACAGCTAGTGGAGACCCCACCTATCTACAGCTAGGGGAGACCCCACAGCTAGAGGAGACCACACCTATCTACAGCTAGTGGAGACCCCACCTATCTACAGCTAGAGGAGACCCCACCTATCTACAGCTAGAGGAGACCCCACCTATCTACAGCTAGGGGAGACCCCACCTATCTACAGCTAGAGGAGACCCCACCTATCTACAGCTAGAGGAGACCCCACCTATCTACAGCTAGAGGAGACCTCACCTATCTACAGCTAGGGGAGACCCCACCTATCTACCTCTAGGGGAGACCCCACCTATCTACAGCTAGGGGAGACCCCACCTATCTACAGCTAGAGGAGACCCCACCTATCTACAGCTAGAGGAGACCCCACCTATCTACAGCTAGAGGAGACCTCACCTATCTACAGCTAGGGGAGACCGGGATAAGCCCTATTTCAACAAACGGTGGCGTATCCCTTTAACAGTCATTTGACCGGTCGGCTGAACTTTGCCATGTGACCGAATACGAGATATGAATTGTTGTGATTCAGTTTTCAAATGATATCATAACAACCTGTTGATGAGAATGCGTTGTACGCAGCTCATGTTTCTGCATCTTGTCATGTGAAAGACGAAGACGTAATTCAAACAATTGTCTGCAGCAGTTTGCACGGAGGGGGACATTAGTAACCCGGCTAACATAAAGAGGAAACACAACTTGCTCTGTAAAGCACAACCCCAGCGAAACCTTATTGAGTTGTCTTTCATTATAAAATAAAATACTCCTTTCACATAGCAGAGGCCAGAGAAGAAAGATGGCTCTGCTCTAGCTTTGTCTTATGCCTAGGGCATAATACTGTAACACTCTCACTGCAAGCAAACCTCATAACAGAAAAATAACTCCAGTATTTGTACAGTGTTTGGAAAAAAGACAGTTGAAATGTGCTGAGACTTTACATGGAGACTAAAGAACATACAAGGTGAGATATTAGAACCGCAACGATTAAAGCTATAGTGCTAATGATAGAAATTAGGGATGCACCGAATCCACTGGTTAAGATTCTGACGAATCTGAAACTGAATACCAAATCCTTTTGTCTTTTTTGTCTTTTGTTGGCTCACTTTTACTCACAACATGCTAACATAGGATTCCATTCACTACGCTAAGCTAACTAGCGGCGGCGCTGCCGGTGTTGCACCGGACTAAAACAATGCATGCACAAAAAATGCGTTGGCCCACCTATCTACAGCTAGAGGAGACCCCACCTATCTACAGTTAGTGGAGACCCCACCTATCTACAGCTAGGAGAGACCCCACCTATCTACAGCTAGGAGAGACCCCACCTATCTACAGCTAGAGGAGACCCCACCTATCTACAGCTAGAGGAGAGACCCCACCTATCTACAGCTAGAGGAGACCCCACCTATCTACAGCTAGAGGAGACCTCACCTATCTACAGCTAGGGGAGACCCCACCTATCTACAGCTAGAGGAGACCCCACCTATCTACAGCTAGAGGAGACCTCACCTATCTACAGCTAGAGGGAGACCCCACCTATCTACAGCTAGGGGAGACCCCACCTATCTACAGCTAGAGGAGACCCCACCTATCTACAGCTAGGGGAGACCCCACCTATCTACAGCTAGAGGAGACCCCACCTATCTACAGCTAGAGGAGACCCCCACCTATCTACAGCTAGAGGAGACCCCCACCTATCTACAGCTAGAGGAGACCCCACCTATCTACAGCTAGGGGAGACCCCACCTATCTACAGCTAGAGGAGACCCCACCTATCTACAGCTAGGGGAGACCCCACCTATCTACAGCTAGAGGAGACCCCACCTATCTACAGCTAGAGGAGACCCCACCTATCTACAGCTAGAGGAGACCCCACCTATCTACAGCTAGAGGAGACCCCACCTATCTACAGCTAGAGGAGACCCCACCTATCTACAGCTAGAGGAGACCCCACCTATCTACAGCTAGAGGAGACCCCACCTATCTACAGCTAGGGGAGACCCCACCTATCTACAGCTAGAGGAGACCCCACCTATCTACAGCTAGAGGAGACCCCACCTATCTACAGCTAGAGGAGACCCCACCTATCTACAGCTAGAGGAGACCTCACCTATCTACAGCTAGGGGAGACCGGGATAAGCCCTATTTCAACAAACGGTGGCGTATCCCTTTAACAGTCATTTGACCGGTCGGCTGAACTTTGCCATGTGACCGAATACGAGATATGAATTGTTGTGATTCAGTTTTCAAATGATATCATAACAACCTGTTGATGAGAATGCGTTGTACGCAGCTCATGTTTCTGCATCTTGTCATGTGAAAGACGAAGACGTAATTCAAACAATTGTCTGCAGCAGTTTGCACGGAGGGGGGACATTAGTAACCCGGCTAACATAAAGAGGAAACACAACTTGCTCTGTAAAGCACAACCCCAGCGAAACCTTATTGAGTTGTCTTTCATTATAAAATAAAATACTCCTTTCACATAGCAGAGGCCAGAGAAGAAAGATGGCTCTGCTCTAGCTTTGTCTTATGCCTAGGGCATAATACTGTAACACTCTCACTGCAAGCAAACCTCATAACAGAAAAAATAACTCCAGTATTTGTACAGTGTTTGGAAAAAAAGACAGTTGAAATGTGCTGAGACCTTACATGGAGACTAAAGAACATACAAGGTGAGATATTAGAACCGCTACGATTAAAGCTATAGTGCTAATGATAGAAATTAGGGATGCACCGAATCCACTGGTTAAGATTCTGACGAATCTGAAACTGAATACCAAATCCTACTCCCACCCTCAGTCCACTAACACATTAATGAAGTAATGAAGCTGGTAATAGTTGTCTGGTTAACACAAGTTTTTAGCTGGGACCGTCCTTCCTTTGCCGTACCTGAAGTTGCTGCATTCTGGCTGCTGTCTGGAGACTCCTTCATGCACAACTCGTATTCTTTCGGATGTTTCATACCAGATGTTGTAACACTCCTGCAAATTAGTCAAAGAATAAGTTGATGAAAGAGTTTGATGTAAAGAAACGGACAGAAAAAGATATATATAACTCTTCCTGTCTCTGTCTTATCCTTTCTTCCTCCTCCTTTTGTGTTGCCGGTCAACCGGCTAACGGGTTAATTAGCCGAATGAAGTGCTCTGCGGAGGAAATGTCAGGCTCACTGGCTGTGGTTTGACTTCCTGGACGGGAGGTTAAAGGTGGACTGCAACGTTTACTGAACCTTTTCCCTCTCACCTTTATCCAAATGTCATCCAGGAACCATTAGAGTGGGTTTCTGCCAGGGGTGGGGGGGGGGAGGGGGGACTGAAGATGAGCAACCTCGCTGTTGCTGATGGATCCAACGACCCCGAGACGCTCCCGAACGCCCAAGCAGCGTGAAACTGCAGAGGTTTAACGGGACGAAAAGACAAGTCCTCACTTCCAGTTTCTGAAGGTCCTGCAGGATAGGGATGCATTTATAGGAAGGGGGGAGGGGGGGGTTGAGGGGGACTAGGGGTGTTGAAATCAATCACTGCATTGGACGTGGGACGTTTCTGCATCGATGCAGCGACAGACCATAATCGATTATTGCCTACTCATGTAACTTGTCGATTTTCCAGTTGCTGCTTTTTTAGTTTTTGCCTTTTGTCTGTTGTTTGCTGTGTTTATTGTAATCGAATCGTGAGACCAGTGAAGATTCACACCCCCTAGTCAGGACCCACCCCCATCTGAAGGGTTGCTCCCCCCACCCCACCCCCTAAAAATATTAAAATCATGCAGTGTATTGTATATAATACATTCTTCAAATAATTGTGTATATATACAATTTTTTTTACAACAATACAAACGCAAAAGGGGTAAAAAATGTGTTTTAAGTTCAGAAACATTATGAGCACCCCCCCGACTCACTAACCCAGTCTCAGGACAGTTCGTGAAATGGTCACGTGATTTAATCTATGGATTTGTTTACAAGGACAAGTTTTTGGTTTTTTTTGTGTTGGTGAGGGCGATTTTTAAACTAATGTATTCGTTATCACGTATTCGTAGTCGTTATCACAGCACGATTACAGTAGCGATTAGTATTAAATGCCGAAAATCCGCGTAAGGAGGTTGGTTGGGGTGGTGGACGAGTCAAACACAGGACTTGTCCTTTTCCCGTTGTTATTTTCCGAAACCCAACCTCCGTATAGATGCTTCCCATTACGTGTTGACCACACGAATAAGTAACATTCTCAGCAACACGAAATAAACGAGATAATCGTGTCCATTTACACAAAATCAATAGATAAAAAATTACGTGACCATTTCACAAACTGCCGTAGGACCGTATTGTCCTCACAGTGGTTTGGTTTCCTCCTTTATGTTAACGGTACACAGAAGTCCAGTGGGACTCGTGGCAGAGTAGGCTGGAAGGCCACTTATTCACTTTAAACACTGGATAAAGTGATTCTTTTCTCTAATACAGATGGTGCTGAGTCATTAATAATTTAGTCATTTTTCCACGAGTCCGCTATGTTAGCAGTTATAAAGTTACTTAGCTTGTTTGGTAGCTTGTTGGGTAGTTAGTTAGCTAACGTTAGCCTGCTAATTCCACCCACTGTGCTTTCATGCTACACACTGGATATAGAAAATGAAACGAACAAAGTTGTCACTCGTCTGGCGAGAGCGCTGTGCTTTTCTACGCTGTGACAAGAGTACGTGAATGAAACATTAAGTTGTTAAACTTTACTAATTTAGTGGCCGGCTGGCTAGTTAGCTAACTTGCTTGCTAGGAGGCTCAGTTCTCAGTTCATCACCATCTGTACTATAGAAAAGAATCACTTAATTTGATGTTTAAAGTGAATAAAATAGCTTTGCCAGCCCACTTACCCTTACTCTGACTGGAGTTCCACAACTACACATATCCTATACAAGTACTATTTGGCTGTATTATTTGTGTCCCCTTCAATAATTACTCTTAGTAAAATGTTATGTCTCACGCTGGTCAAACTGTGCAGCCTCTGCTAAACCCGTACGGCGTGCCGCAGCAGCCTCTTATTTCCGCAGCTTGTGGAATATCAAACATTGATTTGAACGCCACGCGAGCCCCGAACGCAGCGCAGACGCACCTAGTGGAAATTAGGGGTCAGATTTATCTTTGGACCCCTGGTGGGGGGTCCCGACCCTCAGGTGTACGTATATGAATGGAATTCATATAGAAAGTTGGAAAGTTTTAAAAGACTACTTGGACACTTGAACAATAACTAAACATTACAGTCCCTCCAGAAAAACGCGATTATGCGATTATTCTTTTACTTGCACTATATGTCTTGTTTTGAATGTATGTAAAATTGTATGTTTTGTATTTATGTTGTGATTGTTTTATGGGGACCCCAGGAAGAGTAGCTGCTACAATCAAATAAGAATCTAAACCCATATATTCCAAAATAGTTTCAAAATAGTTTCATCCTTTTTTTATACATCACATATGGGCATCAAAGTGTGTTCAAAGTTCAAACACAAAGCACATTTCCGTCTCTTTAAACATGCAAATTTGACATCTGAAGTGGAGTGTTTTTTGTCAGTGATTCTTCTTTTCAAACAGGAATGTAAACTAGACACTCTAGTGCATAAACCGGTACTGTTTATAATTAGTTCATATTATTTAAAAACCCAATTATGTGCTATTGTAACAGCTTTCTTCCCGGGGCCCATTTAAAAAAAGAAATACTCAAACACATGTAGGCATACAGTACATCACAAAATCCACAATATTAAGTTTAATCAACACCCTGCCGCTGCCCATGACATCACATTCACTTCATATACATGGAAAAGAATAACGCTGATTGCTGCTGCTCATGGTTTAATTCTTCCTTATAATGTCACTAATTAGCATTGAGCATTTTCAACTGTTTTGTTTTTCACCACAAATGTTGTTTTGGTGCTTTTATATCAGAGAGAGAGACGATTATTTCATTGAGTTGTGTTAAAGCTGTGGTGTCTGGCTGCTTGAAACCACATACAGAGAGAATTAGAAAAGGGTGATATTTAATACAGGCGAGTAAACTTTATTCATACAGAGAGTTTTCTCGCATTGCCAGACCTGGTCTGGCTAGTCCACATAGCATTCTGGGATGGGAGAAAAACGGGCTCTGGTTTATTGGCATTTCTTTAAACCAATCACAATCGTCTTGGGCGGTGCTAAGCTCCGGACGGAGCCACGGTGCCTCTGCTAAATAGTCTCAGGAAGGAACTTGTTTTGGTGGAACATGTGTACGTTCAAAAGTAGTTGTGCAACAGAAAACTCAGATTGGACAGATGGTCTAGCTAGCTGTCTGGAGCAATCCCAGAAGTGGAACATTGTGAATATAGACTACACAGAGAGAGAGAGAGAGAGAGAGAGAGAGAGAGATAAATGACAAAAATGGATTGTAATGTTTAGCTCCATGGTGGAAGGAGGAGACATGGACTCAGGAGATCTTCACCTGGTGCTTTGATTTATTTCTTCCCCATTCACGTGGAAAGGGCAGTTGTGCAAGGGTGAATTATTACAAAAATATATCAAAAAATAACAAAAACAATAAGGGAACTAAGTACAAACTATTTAAATTATCATACTTAAACAAATATTAAACAATACAAAAGCCTGAATCTGGGCTATTGGGCTATTGGGCTATTGGGCTATTGGGCTATTGGGCTATTGGGCTATTGGGCTATTGGGCTATTGGGCTATTGGGCTATTGGGCCTGCACCCTTCCAGGCCAAAACAGTTCTGCCCCGAGGAGCCTCGGCCTCCTTCCTTTATACCAGAAGCCCCTCCTACAAGACAAACCAAAGTTAATTGGAAATCAATCAAACCCCATCATGTTCCCTCAACATTTCAAAACATTTCTGGCTACATTAATACACAATATACCAACTATAAAACCAGAAATGTAATGTTACATGCTGAACAAGCTTCTCAAAACAGAAAACTTTAGGCACTCCAGTACCCCCCCCTCTGTACTGGCTTACACTTGGACTGTTCCAGGTCCTCCCCCCCTATAAATGAGTCCAGACTCTGTCACTTCCTGTTTGCCGCTTCGACCCAGCTGAACAGGTGAATGAGACATGCAAACATTTTGATGACCCTGGGTAAGTCCGTTAACCTAAAATAAATGACTTGAAATTAACTGTGTATGTTTCGTATTTATCAAATCATGATTTCTACTCTTTCGACTAGTACTTAAATACACTGAAAGGAAATAACATGAATTGACAAGCCATGTGTCCATTGATGCTAGCCCACATGCTAATGGTAATGCTAATGCTAACAGTCATATGCTAACGCTCATGCTAGGGTTAACTTAGCATGCTAGGACCAATGCTGCCACTGGCTTAAATGAAGGCATGGGGTAACCCCATCACATGGATACATTCTCTTTGCTTAGTCTCGCTCAGCATTGTTTAAACCAATCACAATCGTCTTGGGCGTGGCGCTAAGCTCTGGACGCAGCAATGGTGGCTCTGCTAAATAGTCTCAGGAAGGAACTTGTTTTGGTGGAACATTTGCACCCTGCAAAAGAAAGCACCACATACAATATTAAATTAAGTTAACTGTTGACACAATACAGTAACGTGAGCTATTTAAATCAGCTGATACATGGTTAAACCTCAATAGCTCTTACCAGTGTATCTCTGCGTGTACAGCAATCCCACCAATCAGCCCCAAAACATCCCAGTTAGAGAGGAAATGCCTTAAACATATTCTTTGTTAATCTTTAAATCATTCCCCGAAAGAACCGAGCAGGCCTGCCTTGTTGCACCATCCAAAATATTCTTCAGATTCTTCTTCCCATTTCAGCGTGTAACTTGTTAACTCGAAGCTTGTTTTTTTACCCGAAATGGAGGGACTTGGAGAACGGCAACACACAGAGAGCCGACTGTCGACCAACAAACTGCTAATATGGCTAACAAAAAAAAACACAGACCCACTGATACCTCACATCACCACAGAGCCTTCAACATTATCAACTTCCAGCAGAGATTCATTGTTTACGCTCTACACTTCACGCACACACACACACACACACACACACACACACACACACACACACACACACACACACACACACACACACACACACACAGGTTTGTGGCACTATCTTTGTGGGGACCCGTCATTGACACAATGCATTCCCTAGCCCCTCACCTTAACCATCACCAATAAATGCCTAACCTTAACCCTTAGCCTAACATTAACCATCACAACTAAATGCCTAACCTTAACCCTTAACCTAACCTTAACCATAACCTAATTCTAACCCTAATCCTAAAACCAAGTCTTAACCCTCAAACAGACCTTTAAACTTGTGGGGTCCAGCATTTTGGCCCCACAAAGCTGTTGGGACCCCACAAATATACTAGACTCAGGGTTTTTGGACCCCACGAATATAGTTAAACAAGCCAAAACACACATACATACACACACACACACACACACACGCATGCACAGAAACCTCTGGAGGTTAATCTAATTTGTAAACTGTATGCGTGTGTGTTTGTGCAAGCAATTTGTCACTCTTTCATACTGCAAATATTCCATTAATTGTCACAGCTTCGGTCTTGTTTTCATTTCATTGTTCTTCTTCTTCTGTCACACTGAACTAAGAGCTCTAATTCATATTCATTTCATATATTTTTTTTATTTGTGCATTCCCTCACTGCAGCTATGTGATGTTTCCCCCGCTGCTCGGCTCTTCTGTGGCTTCCTGTTACTGTTTGTTGCTACAGCGTGCCGATTTCCCCCTCAGGGATCAATACAGTTTCATCTGATCTTATCGATAGATGTTTACTGTCGGTGTCTAATTAATTTGGCTCGTTAGCAGCAGGTATCCGCCGCAGATTACAGATTACAGTCTATTCATTAAAGCACGGCGAGACGAGGCCGCTGAATGTAAAGCAGCTTCCTGCTGAAGAGAAAAGAAGCTGCTGGGCTCGGCTATCTGTCTTCCTGCTGACCTTTTGACCTGCAGGTTCTCGCCGCTGGACTCCATAGGTCAAGAAAGCAACTCACAGAGGACTCCGACATTTTGGGAAATCCTCTTGAGAACCACTGTTTTAGACAAAGAGTACCAGTGTTTTGTGTTGGTCTCCTTCCTGTTTCAACATGACAGTGTCCCCGTACCATGAAGCCAGCTCCAGAAACCAGACCGTAACACCTAACATGTAGTCAAATCAGGTCCAGACGCTGTCCGAAGTTTCCCTTTCACACATGTAGCACCCAACAGAAGACTGTCCGTGTCAGACACGCTCTCATTTACTGAAAATCCTGTTTGTAATTTGAACACAAACAACACAGTTTCATGCCGCTCCTTGAATTAGTCTGACGATTTCAGCAGTCGGCCCGCAACGCAACAGTTCCAGCACAGACCTTAAAGGTCCCATGACATGGTGCTCTTTGGATGCTTTTATATAGACCTTAATGGTCCACTAATATTGTATCTGAAGTCTCTTTTATATAGACCTTAGTGGTCCCCTAATACTGTATCTGAAGTCTCTTTTATATAGACCTTAGTGGTCCCTTAATACTGTATCTGAAGTCTCTTTTATATAGACCTTAGTGGTCCCCTAATACTGTATCTGAAGTCTCTTTTATATAGACCTTAGTGGTCCCCTAATACTGTATCTGAAGTCTCTTTTATATAGACCTTAGTGGTCCCCTAATACTGTATCTGAAGTCTCTTTTATATAGACCTTAGTGGTCCCCTAATACTGTATCTGAAGTCTCTTTTATATAGACCTTAGTGGTCCCCTAATACTGTATCTGAAGTCTCTTTTATATAGACCTTAGTGGTCCCCCTAATACTGTATCTGAAGTCTCTTTTATATAGACCTTAGTGGTCCCCTAATACTGTATCTGAAGTCTCTTTTATATAGACCTTAGTGGTCCCCTAATACTGTATCTGAAGTCTCTTTTATATAGACCTTAGTGGTCCCCTAATACTGTATCTGAAGTCTCTTTTATATAGACCTTAGTGGTCCCCTAATACTGTATCTGAAGTCTCTTTTATATAGACCTTAGTGGTCCCCCTAATACTGTATCTGAAGTCTCTTTTATATAGACCTTAGTGGTCCCCTAATACTGTATCTGAAGTCTCTTTTATATAGACCTTAGTGGTCCCCTAATACTGTATCTGAAGTCTCTTTTATATAGACCTTAGTGGTCCCCTAATACTGTATCTGAAGTCTCTTTTATATAGACCTTAGTGGTCCCCCTAATACTGTATCTGAAGTCTCTTTTATATAGACCTTAGTGGTCCCCCTAATACTGTATCTGAAGTCTCTTTTATATAGACCTTAGTGGTCCCCTAATACTGTATCTGAAGTCTCTTTTATATAGACCTTAGTGGTCCCCTAATACTGTATCTGAAGTCTCTTTTATATAGACCTTAGTGGTCCCCTAATACTGTATCTGAAGTCTCTTTTATATAGACCTTAGTGGTCCCCTAATACTGTATCTGAAGTCTCTTTTATATAGACCTTAGTGGTCCCCCTAATACTGTATCTGAAGTCTCTTTTATATAGACCTTAGTGGTCCCCTAATACTGTATCTGAAGTCTCTTTTATATAGACCTTAGTGGTCCCCTAATACTGTATCTGAAGTCTCTTTTATATAGACCTTAGTGGTCCCCTAATACTGTATCTGAAGTCTCTTTTATATAGACCTTAGTGGTCCCCTAATACTGTATCTGAAGTCTCTTTTATATAGACCTTAGTGGTCCCCCTAATACTGTATCTGAAGTCTCTTTTATATAGACCTTAGTGGTCCCCCTAATACTGTATCTGAAGTCTCTTTTATATAGACCTTAGTGGTCCCCTAATACTGTATCTGAAGTCTCTTTTATATAGACCTTAGTGGTCCCCCTAATACTGTATCTGAAGTCTCTTTTATATAGACCTTAGTGGTCCCCTAATACTGTATCTGAAGTCTCTTTTATATAGACCTTAGTGGTCCCCCTAATACTGTATCTGAAGTCTCTTTTATATAGACCTTAGTGGTCCCCTAATACTGTATCTGAAGTCTCTTTTATATAGACCTTAGTGGTCCCCTAATACTGTATCTGAAGTCTCTTTTATATAGACCTTAGTGGTCCCCTAATACTGTATCTGAAGTCTCTTTTATATAGACCTTAGTGGTCCCCTAAAACTGTATCTGAAGTCTCTTTCTCGAAATTCAGCCTTGGTGCAGAATTACGTGATGGTTAACGGGGAAACAAAACGCTACACGCGGGACGCGATCAAAGTCCTGAATTGTTTGACCCATCCACCCCCCCAACCAAACAACCTCCTTACGCAGATTTTCAGCATTTCATACTACTCACTACCGTAGACGTGCTGTGACCACGACAATGCAAATGTCCAACTAATTTGGACATTTGTGTTCTCACATAAGGCATCTCCGGGGGAATGTATAGATACATTCAGGGTTGCAGTGGATGTGTGAAAGGGGCTTAATGTTCCTGTGGCTGAATGGGAGCAAATCCTTGCAGCCAAGTTCAACATCTGGTGCCGAGAGAGAAACCAGGAAAGTGGAGGCTGTGTCCACATAATTTTGGCCATGTACGTCTGTAGTCTGGGTGCTTTTTTGCCCGCATGTGTCTGGAGGGAAATCTTTTAAATAATTATTCATTCAAATGAATCATGTGTGCGCTGAAATTACAAAACAATCCCCAAAGTCCTCATTTGGGACTCCTTATTTTTTGCCTTACTTTCATATATTGTACCATTGAAATGCTTCATTCATTCCCTCGCATTAATAATTCAATAATTCAGTTCAATAATTAATATCGTTATCAGCGTCTTTCCATTTGTCTCTGGCCCCTTGACACCTTCACTTTGGACCACTCGGATTAATGCAGTTTGACTTTGTTTTAACTCTGACTGGATGTTTCTTACATTCCCCTGTTTTTTTCACAACACAGTTTCTCTTTGTTTTATGATTAATTATTATTATCTGTGGAGGATTATCAGTTGTTTATAATACCATGATAATTAGCCTCATTGCTTCTCTGTTTCCTGCTCCTTTGTGTATGTTGCTTCCAGTTGGTCTGTCTGCAGGTTTGACAGCTTCCCTCAGGCTCCTGTTAGAGGAAAAGGGTCCGCCACAAATTAAATTAAATAAAAAAATAGCAGACAAGAGCTGTGTTCGAAATCGTTCTTTCATTCCCTCCCTCACTATTCCATATACAGCAGGTGTGTCGAACTCAACTCCACTAAGGGCCACACTGGAAAATGAGAATCACATTAAGGGCCAGACGTGTTTGACATGCTTTTTTTCAACCGAAAAAATTTAATAACACCTTTTGACTGTGTTATTCGTGTCTCATATAGCTTTCTCACTAACAGTTTGGTCGACATAAAGCCCTAAAAAGTCTGCAAAAAAGTTCCCTAGACGACATAGTTTAGCAAATCAAAGATACATTTTTCTCTCTGGTTCTCTGGTAATTTCTGAGCCTCACAACTGCAGTCTGTAAAACCTGTTTCCCGTCTTTTTGGTTTGGCTCACATCTAGTCGGGCCAAAAATCTATTGTGAACATAAATTGATATGCGGGCCAGATCAAAATTTGCAAGTGGCCGGATTTGGCCCGCGGGCCTTGAGTTTGACACGTGATATACAGTGTTTATTATCAATCATCAATCAATCAATCAAAATGTATTATTAAACGGCAAGTCAATCCAGACCCAACTTCCTGTTATGAATACAATACATTATGAAGTGTAACGTTTTCTATTTTGAAATAAATTTACTATTAATCGAAACATTGTTAGTAATGTTGGACTATGTACGAATAAATCGACAAAAAGGTCAAAAAATGTGACAAAAACATTGAAAGAGGGGACAAAAACTGTCAAAAGGTGACTAAAAATGTTACCAAAAGTGTTGCAATAGTGGAAAAAAAACTTTTTTTGAACTGCATGAAGCTTAACGGACTGAAATGTTTTTGTGTTTATAGCCAATTGTTCCAGACTTTTAACCTGGAAAAAAAAGGGTTTGCGGACCTTCGAGTGATGTGTTTGAGAACCAAGGCTCTTTATCAAGTTCAGAGCAGCGGTGTAGTCTACGTGATACGCAGCTATACGCAGTATACCCACTAAGAAAGCTCCAGGATTTCCATATACCCACTTAAAAATGCCCAATGACATGCAACAACATACTTTCCATCATATTTTTTGATATATTTTGAATTGTCATGTACTTTTTTGTTTCTTAGCATAGGCTAAATAAAGGTATTTCAGCTATGAATTGGTGCTTAAAAGTGTATCAAAATGCAGGAAATTAAGTCTTTGACGCTCAAAATTTTCCTCCCCATCCCCCCAAATGTCCCATTCTGGCCCTTACATATACAGTACAGTATACCCACTACAATACATTAGACTACACCACTGGTTCGGGAAACACATAAACATGAACAGAAAAAAGACATTTATGAACAGAATGAACAGAAAAAAAACTTCTGGAATCACTTTGTAACTTTTAAATCCGTGAACTAACTTCATAACTAGGATTGGGATTGCATCAGAGCTGAGCTGCAGAGGGCCGACAGACAGAGAATATTGATAAGGATGTTTACAGCTGATCGGTCAGGGTCCACACAGGCCGGAGGGTTAATTACTGAGAGGGATGCTGGGAGACAAAGTCTCAACTCCTCTGGAGACGAACCTGCGGCTGCATGTCTTCAGGAAGACGACGAGGAAAAACAAATCGAGGAAACGGACAGAGACTAAACTGTATCGACAGCTCACTTGTGCTGCTTTGTTTGAACTCACCGTCTGTGCCGGATGGTTTGTTAACACAGAGCAACACCGGTGACGGGAATGCTGGGTAAATTATTTTAAAGGTGCCCTGCCACACGTATTTCATGACTTTGTGGTAATGTCTGAAGTTCTACCATGGACTCTGTAAATATTTTTGTGGAAAAAATGCCTTGGTTACCTTGTTTCAAGCCATTCTTGCGCGGTATAGACGGGTTTCCTGTTTACAAACATTACAGGGTGCGTGCGCATACCAGGGGCAGAAAGCCAGATTGGTGAGCTGGTCCGATAATGCAAATGCGTTTTTGTCTCAGTGCACATTGTCTTATTCCCTTCATTTCGTCATGGCATTTATATAACACATACTCTATGGTCTTACAAAGCTAACGTTTTTGACCGATTACAATTTAATCAAATTTTTGTGAGCTGGAGAGCTCTCGAGGAAGCTAGCTATAGCTCTGTTTGCCATTCATTCCAATGGGGAAACATCGCGGCTAGACTTTGGACATACATTGCATATACTTACACTTTGAATGTAGTCATGGCATTTATATAACACATACTCTATGATCTTACAAAGCTAACGTTTTTGACCGATTACAATTTAATCATTTGTCGGTTTTTAATTTTGCAGTGTTACTGTGATATATATGTATGGCTATAATGATCATTTTAGGCTAATGTAATAGCCCGTGTTAGCAGCAGGGTTACTCCTGAGTGTACCCTTATGGTTGGTTTATGCCTTAAAATAATGGCCAGGATTTCTGGGAAAAGGTCACTGCAGGTTGATTGTTTTTAGCAGCAGAGGTTGATTGTGGGCGAGAGGGCGACAACACTGTCTTGGTTAGCTCGCCGAAGCTCTACTGCCACTGTCTCGGCAACATTAGCTAATGTCCGCTAGCTAATGTAGGCTCACTATAGCCAGTTAGCTTTGTATGTAACGTAACAAAAACTCACCCATCTCAGAGGAGCAAAGCTTAATATTTCATTCAATAAAGTTATGTACAAAAGGAGCACTAACGCAACAGGTCTTATCTTGGCAAAGTGGACGCAGATATAGTAAACTCCGAAGGCAGTTGTAATATTTACTTAGTAGGCTAGGCTAACGCTGTTGCGCTAACGTTACCAAAACATTGACGTAGCTTTAGCTAGCAGTCTAAACTTATCTCGAATCCGGACCTTTAACTGTCTATGGTCCAGATTTGAGTACCACAGCCCTGACAGGTAGCTAGATATCACTGAGCTGAACAACAACAAGCTGCAACTTTTCTGATTGATACAATGGGAGGCTCGATTTGTGCCAGTTCTCATTAATATTCAACAAGCTACGCTGTTTGATTCTGATTGGCTAACAGCTAGCCAATGAGAGCCTGGCTGTCAGAATCCTTTACCCAGCGCAACTGGGCGAGCTCATGAATAGTAATGAGCTCAGGCAGCATGATGTCAGACTGACCAGCTGTTGTGATTGGTCTGATTTCTCTGCTTATTTCTGTTCAGTGGCTAGAGCTGACAGAGGAGCTAGCAGTTCATTTTCACATTCACCACATAACACAAACACATATATGGACCTGACATAAAATGCAAGTAAAAACGGTTTTGTATGGCAGGGCACCTTTAATTAAAAATAAAATGTAATGTTGGTGGTACCCTAATACGATCCACAGGTGTGTTTTCCGTCCTCATATCTAAACGAGAGAACGTGATGGTCACTGTATTAAGGCCCTGATACACCAACCTGACGGGGGTTACGAGTTTTTTACCTACGAGTTTTTTTGTGATTGTTGCGGGCAAAAATCCTTGATTATGTATGGTGCTAAAACAGTATCATAAGTATTTGTAACTTGTGAAACCTAATGCACAAATAAATGCAGAGGGATCCGTATCTGTAAGGCAAATGCACAAATAAATGCAGAGCTATTCGTATCTATAAAGGTGTATCTGTGTCCGTGACTCTTATTTGTAACTCATATTTCATCATTTGTAAATGAACTTAGCATTTTTCAATGTAAATATACGTGTAAATCTCATCTATGTGTGTGGGTACTTTTGAGACTGTTTTTCCGCGCGGTAGATATTCGTAACTCAGGTGACAATCCCAGCACTCTCCACTAGATGGCAGTAATGCAACTCTTATGGATTCCAACCGCTGTTAAAATAAATGAAAGCTGTGAAGAAGCCTAGCTACACTGTTCGCAAAATCTACTTGATGTTGTTTATATATGTCAATGGATGTTCCTCCAGGTAAGTTGACATTATTAGGACTTTGTCGTCAGATAAATTACATTCATGTTTTCAGCATCATTGTTGCAGTGCATTTACAATTCGCTTTGTGTTGTTATGGCGGAAGTGACAGTTCGCTACTTTTTAGAGTGTGCTAACATTCACGTTCTTGTACAGCTTAATCAACGATGTTAACTTAGCTAGCTAGCTTGCTCGTTAAAGTCAGGCTTGTAACATGGGCTTGCTTGGTCTTTGTATGGCAGTCTGAAATATTATTAAGCGCTAAGTTATGTTAGTGTTGCTATTATTTAGTACAGTTGATCATATTGTGTTTTATGTTTCACGTTTACTCCCGTTTTTTCATTGCTGTTAACAGGGTGGCCAAGTGTGTGCTGGTAGCTATATTATAGCTGACATATATAGTTGATATAAGTATGATACAGTTAGTTGGTCAGTTGGATTGTAGTTGTGAGCGGTACCTTTTCTTCAGAGTGTGCGTAAATGAGAATAGTAAGTATATCTGCTGCATCGTGATATTGTATTTCTTCGTTAAACCAGCTGTTATTTCTGCTATTTGATGTGGATGAGAGTTAGCTAGGAGTTTAAGGGGTTGCTACGCTACGCAACCATTGTGCTAATTATATCCACGTTCGCCTTTGGCTCACCCGACTCGGTACGTCAGGTCCAAACATGTAGCTAGCATCGTGTTTATGTTTATACTTTTACTACTTGTCAGGATTGTTCAATACTTTTGTGGTTGAGTACAATAAGAAGTAAGTGGTGTTACATATTGTTTCCTGTACCGCTATCAAGGTGTATCTAGCGAGGCTTTGCTAGGTTTTCAAAATAAAAGCATCCAGCCGTTTTGTTGTTGGAGGCTTTAAAGCGTATCATTCATAACATGAAGTGTTGTCTATGTTAGCAGTAACTTAACAGATGGGCGAAAATGTCTGAGAATCCCATATAATAATGGGTTGAATTGGAGTTTGAGATATATAGCTATATTCCAGCTATTGTTTATATTATGTTTGGTAATGTTATTACTGCTTAAGGTGGAATGAGTGTATACAAACAGTATTTTTCCTTTATTCATTTGTATTATGTTTCTCTCTTTATAGGAACCACACACACTCAAACTCAAACAAGAAAAAGGAAGAAATAAACAGAATAAGAACCATCTCTCAGCTCTTCATTTCATACTCTGGAATATTTGCCTTAAGTGGTGTTCTGGCTGACATACCTGAGTGAACCTGGTGATAAACCCAGAACTAGCACCTTCACTACACTGCTCCTTTATTCAAGACCAAATGTATGTGCAGTTGTACATCGTGATAAAAAAATGATAGCCTAGTTAGTTCAATCTAACACTGAATCTGCTGTGTTTTACTGATCTGACTGACCACTGATGAGGTGTACTTGGACCCACCAGACTCTCCTCAAAGTATGAGAAACCATCAGGAGGAAGTTATTGCTCCACAGGTGTCATACTTCTCAACTGCTCAGTAACTAAAGTATTAACTGCTACTGTAAGAACTGTATTGTCCATAGACATTGATCAGGCTGTGTGAAAGGGACTCTTGTTTCACAAAGTAACTAATAGAATTTCACTTCAAGTTTTTATCCGTCCGTTATATTTATGCTGTGAAATGTTTTTCAAGCTGCAGATTAGATTTAATACCCTTTCCAAAAATACTTTAGTTTCATTAATATTGTCATCTGTCAAAGTATATAACTGTTAAATGTTTTGTGTTGCTTACTGTCACTATTACCTGTCTTAAAGGATTACATTTTTATAGTCAGGATGTTAAAAGGACTTAGTGTTTGACCCTTCTACATGTATTAAATCAGACATATCACCTGTTTAAACGTCTTTGTGAAAAAAACATGTTATATAACACTTCAGGACCCTTACTACTGAATTTAAAAATGACCAAATCCTGCATAGAAATAAAGCATTTTATTCATGGTTAATGAAATGGAAATATAAAGTGTGTATACATAATGCACAGAGTAGCAGATAACTGTCCACATCATGTCCTCACCCAGACTAAAGGGTTTATTTTCTACTGAGGATGTGTCAGGTTGTCAGGTAGGTTGTCAGGTCACAGAAGTCATCCTGTGGATACTGAATCTTTCCTGATGCTGCTGTGTTGTCTTCAGACCATCATCACTTGGCAGAAGTATGGCACCTGTCCCACAATACCTTCATACTGTGAGGAGAGTCTTGTGGGTCCTCGTCAAACAGGTGTCCAGGACAGCATCTGAGCTGTAAAACATGGCAGATTCAGTGATTAAACTATCATTTTTTGTCAGAGTGTACAACTGCACATACATTTTGTCTTACAGGAGAAGCATGTATTTAACCCAGTGTGTTGCAATTACTGTACTAATAACATGGCTACAATATGTCGAACAAATGTTAAATTTAAATTCTTTATAGTTTAACTTAAATCATCTAGTTTCATATGATAGGCCTACCAAATATATTCATTAGCTTTACAACTGGACCCACTAACAGTTTAAGCAGCGCTTAATATTTCATACTGCAAATTCCTGACTTTAACGAGCTAGCTAAGTTAGCATCGCTATTTGCTGTTAGCACATTCTAAAAAGTAGCAAACTTCCACCATAACAACACAAAGGAAATTGCAAATGCACTGCAACAATGATGCTGAAAACATAAATGTAATTTATCTGACGACAAAGTCCTAATAATATCAACTTACCTGGAGGAACACAAAGTAGATTCTATTATGTCTATGGTGCCAACATATACAGTCGTTGCCAACCGTCTCTCTGAAACATTTAACAAGGCTTCTTCATGTGGTTTAACAGCAGTTGGCATCCATAAGTGTTGCATTACTGCCATCTATGGAGAGTGCTTGGATCGTCACTTAACACCGCCATCTAGTGGAGAGTGCTGGGATTGTCACCTGAGTTACGAATATCTTCTGGCCACAAACCGCGTGGAAAAACAGTCTCAAAAGTACCCACACACATAGAAGGAGATTTACACGTATATTTACATTGAAAAATGCTAAGTTCATTTACAAATGATGAAATACGAGTTACAAATAAGAGTCACGGACACAGATACACCTTTATAGATACGAATAGCTCTGCATTTATTTGTGCATTTGCCTTACAGATACGGATCCCTCTGCATTTATTTGTGCATTAGGTTTCACAAGTTACAAATACTTATGATACTGTTTTAGCACCATAATTATGCAGCACGTTTTCTTAAAAAATGCGATGGAATATGTGGGATATTTATGCAATTTTATGCAATGAAATTGCGGGAACTTGCAAAAACTGCTCTTGTGTGAAGTAAACGCAAAATATTTCAACTTTCTGCTAAAATATATTATGGGACTTTTTTTGCAACGAAAATGCAGGGATTATGAAATCATGCAAGCCCTGCATATTTTGCGCGGAAATCGGTAATTTATGCGGCGAAAGTGCGGCGTATTTGAAAAAATAATAAATATGTGGATTTATGCTGATTATGCATTTAATTATGCAATCGCATAATCACGTTTTTCTGGAGGGACTGATCAGTCGGCTCCCCGAGGTCCAAAAAGTGCCTCAGAACACACCGAAGTGATGCCGACTTAAGCGTACGTTCTGCACGTGCGCGAGACGTAACACGAAAAATGAAATTATGAACGTGGGTCTGGCTTCTCCACCTGACCGATAATGGCAGCTTGTTCGAAATAAGATCTCGTATTTTATGAAGATAGTTCACCGAAACGTGTTTCTGAGAACATTTTAAGAAAGAAATAGGCCATGCAGTTGGTCAGCTTAAAAGATTTTCGTCAGATTTTGAGAGGCGTTCGTCACTCATCCCGCTCGCCATTTCCGGGTTAGCGCTCCACCAATCAGATTGTAGTCAGACTGCCCGCCCACGTGGTATTTGGGCAACAAAACTCAGATAGTTAAGTTAAAAGATGGTGGTTTGGGGTCAAATCAGACGTTCACACTTCACATCCGAACGTGACGTAGCTCATATATTGTACCATTGAAATGCTTCATTCATTCCCTCGCATTAATAATTCAGTTCAATAATTAATATCGTTGTCGGCATCTTTCCATTTGTCTCTGGCCCCTTGACACCTTCACTTTGGACCACTCGGATTAATGCAGTTTGACTTTGTTTTAACTCTGACTGGATGTTTCTTACAGTCCCCCATTTTTTTCACAACACAGTTTCTCTTTGTTTTATGATTAATTATTATTATCTGTGGAGGATTATCAGTTGTTTCTAATACCACGATAATTAGCCTCATTGCTTCTCTGTTTCCTGCTCCTCATGTTGCTTCCAGTCGGTCTGTCCGCAGGTTTGACAGCTTCCCTCAGGCTCCTGTTAGAGGAAAAGGGTCCACCACAATTTATATAAAAAATAAAAAATAGCAGACAAGAGCTGTGTTCGAAATCGTTCTCTCATTCCCTCCCTCACTATTACATATACAGTGTTTATTAAACAGCAAGTCAATCCAGACCCAACCCCCTGTTATGAATACAATACGTTACGAATTTTGAAATACATTTTCTATTGATCGATACATTGTTAGTAATGTTGGACTATATACGAATAAATCGACAAAAAGGTCAAAAAATGCGAAAAAAAAAACCAGTTTGTTCTGTAAAGTTTCAGGGTCAGGGGTCATTTTGTGCTTTGCCGTTTACTTTTTAAAGGTGCTTTAAGCAATGTCACACGTTTTTTAGGCTACAACATTTTTTGTCACATACAGCAAACATCTCCTCACTATCTGCTAGCTGCCTGTCCCCTGAACACACTGTAAAAAACATCTCCTCACTATCTGCTAGCTGCCTGTCTCCTGAACACACTGTAAAAAAAACATCTCCACACTATCTGCTAGCTGCCTGTCCCCTGAACACACTGTAAAAAAAAACATCTCCACACTATCTGCTAGCTGCCTGTCCCCTGAACACACTGTAAAAAAAAACATCTCCACACTATCTGCTAGCTGCCTGTCCCCTGAACACACTGTAAAAAAAAACATCTCCACACTATCTGCTAGCTGCCTGTCCCCTGAACACACTGTAAAAAAAAAAACATCTCCACACTATCTGCTAGCTGCCTGTCCCCTGAACACACTGTAAAAAAAAAAACATCTCCTCACTATCTGCTAGCTGCCTGTCCTCTGAACACATTGTAAAAAAACCGCGGTGTCTGTAGACAGCCCAGGCTCCACAAACGCCAACAATAACAAACTATGCCAACCTGCACCACCAAACATAACAAACAGTCTTCTAGCCAATAACCAACAATGAGGATTTGGGAAGGGCGAGCTAGCCTCGTTTTGTTTGAAAACACTTAGAACGTCAACAAGAAGTGCCGTCACCCAACATGGCTTAGAGCACCTTTAATAGACATTCAGCAGAGGAGAGAAAAACACTTATTACAGTATGTCAAGTGAACAAGGTCGAGATTGGGCCCCATTAAACGTTCTATGGCTCTTAGAAGCAACGCAGCACCTATTCAGTCACATCTTTCAGCTGATACAGATGTGTTCGGGCAATGAATGATGGAGGCAGTTCATATTAGTCATGTTTCCATCTAATTGAAAAGCGAATTTTAAGCGAACTTTTAAAATGTTGCAAAAAAGAAAATGTGAATTATGCTACATTTACACGTGGCCGGCTATTTTCATAAACATTTTCATTTCAACCTCTCAGTTTTCAAAAATAACATTGTGCAAAGCTGTCAGTTTTCAGAAAAGTGTTTACACGTACCCGTGTATATATATACCGTCAATGCCGTAGGTGGTGATGTAAAGAGAAGCTCAAGCCCACGTTAGCCAATCAGAATCCCAAAGAATAGCAACAACAGCAAACAATCACTTCTTCTTTCTCTCTCTCCGCTGCCTAAACCTCAGTTTGTCTCAGTTTACGTGCAAACAAAGGTTTAAAAAATCTCCACTCTGGCCGCAGTTTTTAGAAAGACTCGTTTTCAGAGGAGAATTCTCCGTTTGCATGTAAACGAAGGGCAAAAACGAAAGGAAATATCTGTTTTTCAAAATAACCACGTACGTGTAAACGGGGTATCAGAAGCGTTTCCATTAACTGGTTAAGAGCGAATAAACCAGACTTCATCACAAGTTGACGTTACTCGTGGTTGTAAATTGCAAACCGGCTTGCAGAGGTTAAGTTCTTTGGCTAAATGGACAGAGGTAGTGTCACTACCAGATGTGAGTCGCGCATGCTCAGATTTAAACGGTTTACGGCATAACGTGTCATACTGAAATTTGTGAAATCCATAAAACAATAAACTTTTCTCATTACAAACAATGTATACGCGGTGTGCATGGCCGTACGATTCAAGCTGTTGAACTAATTCGTCACTTTACTTGACGTGGCTGAGGCCCAGGCTACAGCGCACCGTAACTCCACTACGCACCTTTTGCCACGAGTAAACGGCACAGATGGGACACGTATCCCGATCCTTCCCCCATCCGATGGATACCGAGACTATAGTCATGTGACTATACTTACTTACTTAAATGTTCGCTTGGTCACAACTTATTCGGCAAAGCTGTTTCCTCGTATGATTTTAAAATAAAGGTACACTGAGAAATGAACCAATACATAAAAAATTATCATCAAGCACTGAAACCCTTCAGGGGAAATAAAATAACGATATCTCTAGAAATGTCCTTCATTTCTATCCTACTTGGCATATTGTAACAGAAATTAAACATCTGACTAATAGAGAAAGATCCAAAGGAATATGATGCATTCTGAATATAACAAGAAACATTTTTTATTTGACTACTAAAAGGTCCAAATCTTCAGCTTTTTCATTTCAGAAGCACAACACTAAGCCTCTCTATCATTAACCGGAGGATTAACATCTTATTAAGGAACAAAAAGTAATCAAATCTGTTGAAGAATATTCCCCTGAATGCAAAAACAACCCCCCTAAAATGCAAAAAAAAAGTGCTAATGATCAATATTTTGAACAAAAACGACATCTGTACTATACCTTGGATCCCGGTGTGCCGAATAAACGTGGGAACGGATGAGAGTGCATGTTCAGGAGCCCCAAAAATACCACGTCCACCACGGGATCTGCACCAGTGTGTAATATTTTGATCAGGAATGTCGTGGTAAATAAAGGGTGTGTGAATCCTGGCACATTAGCCGCAGCTATGCTCATCAACCCTCCCATTTCTGTGATCTTAATGTCTCTGTAATTAACCAAAAGTACAAACTGCTATTTACAGAGACCTTGATTAGCATGGCGGCAATGTAGCTACAGTAAATATTGCTAAGAAATGTCAAGCAAAAAGGAAAATAATTAATAATTAATGTTTATAACCTCCCAGATATAGTTAAAGAAATGTACGGGGAACCCAAGAAATAGATAGCAAAGTCCTAATGTTAGTTGATAGGTCTACTTCCTTAAAGTTAATCATTTAAAACGCAAGAATTTAAAAAAGGATCTGAGTACTTCTCGTACCCAGGGGTACAAGCTTCTGGGGCTGGGGAAAAAAGTGACCGAAAAAGTGACAAAAAAAACCTTTAAAAGCATCGCCAAAGGTGACAAAAAACTTGTTAAAAATTTGACAAAAACATAATTAAGAAAAAGCCCCCAAAAAAGTGACAAATAAATTGGAAAAAAAACAACAAAATGTTGAACTTTTGACCCAGAAAAACCCAAAGTTAAACGGTCTACGGGATGACAACACAAAGGTTAAGATCAGTAATGCTGTTTATGCTAAATTCCTACCCTACACTATGTTATGTTATTTAATATTTTTTAACATCAGGCAATGTTTTCCCTCTTTTTTTAAGGAGTTTGCACACAGCTCCAACAAATACCAACAAACTCCAACATTATAAAGTTGGCAGCTGTTGGCTGTCAGTTGGTCGTCTTTATAATGTTCATACCAACTGCCAGTCCACACTGCCCAGACAGGAACAGACAAGACTGACTTTTGTCACCTAGCTACTCCTACCTTTTCTTATTTGAGTTTTGGTTTACCAAAAACATTGAAGTGGAGACCTTGTCGAGTGTGGCCAAAGTAGTTCTGGTCTACCTGGCCTGTAAAGCTGCTAGCCGTGTACAGGAGAGACGGCAACCAAGACGAGCCACAAGGAGACTGTGGTGGAAACCTCGGATATTGGGACATGCAAAACAGAGCTAAGTTTGTGAAACAGTCACGTTCGAACATTTTGACCTGTACACGAAATAAACGACAAAATCGTGACCTGTACACCAGTGGTTCCCAACCTTTTTTCCTTGGCGTCCCCCCTCCTCGTGTCTAAGAAAAGCTGAGCCAGAGATACAGAGGAGTTATCAGGATGATAGCAGCTAGCAGCTAACAGCTAGCAGCTGGCAGCTAGCAGCTGGCAGCTAACAGCTAGCAGCTGGCAGCTAACAGCTGGCAGCTAACAGCTAGCAGCTAGCAGCTGGCAGCTAACAGCTAGCAGCTGGCAGCTAGCAGCTGGCAGCTAACAGCTAGCAGCTGGCAGCTAACAGCTAGCAGCTGGCAGCTAGCAGCTGGCAGCTAACAGCTAGCAGCTGGCAGCTGGCAGCTAACAGCTAACAGCTGGCAGCTGGCAGCTAACAGCTGGCAGCTGGCAGCTAGCAGCTAACAGCTAGAAGCTAGCAGATAGCAGCTAGCAGCTAACAGCTAGCAGCTAGCAGCTGACCCGATGACAGCAAGGGTCCCAGGTTAAGAGGTCCCGGAGGTTTGGCCTACTAAGTAGCCTGCCTACAATTTTAAGTGAGAACAAAAATATATAGTTTTTATACAGACTTTTGTACACATTATATATTCTAGTGTATTATCACAATTTGTTTAACATGTACAAATATTTTTTTTTACCTCAACCTTAAACCAGATAAAGACTTGCGCACCCCCCTGAGATCTTTGCCGCCCCCCTAAGGGGTGCCCGGACCCCAGGTTGGGAACCACTGCTGTACACGATTCAATAAATCAAAATAACTTGACCATTTCACGAACTGGCGTGAGACCGGGTTGTCTGGTTTCAGAATGATGAAGACATTTGGAGAACAGTTAGATATAAAAATAGGATGATTATTTTCCTTGGCAGCTATCATGTTTTTGCCCAAATTATGTACCGATTTTTTTTAGGCATTCTGTTATCAAATGGCATGAAAAATGGTGCATATGAGCTGCCGTAAATGGAGAATGCCCTCGGACCCCCTTAGGTTTGGGCTGAGCCCCCAACGTTTACAACGTCTGGCTCCACCTATGCTTGCATCACTGTGTATTACGATACAGAACTGACCATGATAACAATAAATTATGCAGTATATATTGATAATAATAGTTGTGTAACTGAAAGCATTCCTGTGAAAAAAATCTGAATTCAAAAGGAATCAGTTATGTTGACTTATTGCATGAAGTACCAGGCCCATATGTAAATGTACAATGCAAATAATCTCCTTATTGAGTAATTTCTCATATTCATGAAGCCTGGACTTGTTCCAAGTGTTTTTTCTTTTTAAATAAAGTTGTATTTTGTATTATTTCTCATGTGGTATTTTCACTTCAGGACTTAATTATTAAATAAAGTTGTATTTTGTATTGTTACTCATGTTGCATTTTCACTTCAGGACCTAATTATTAAATAAAGTTGTATTTTGTATTGTTACTCATGTTGTATTTTCCCTTCAGGACCTAATTAAGACAGAAAATAGATTATTTTCAGTGTTATTGTTCATAACAGACAGAAAATAAGCCTTGATATGCTGGATATTTGTGTTTGTTTTACAGTTTAACATTAATGGGTGTCCTAAAAACAGCATTTTAAAGAATGCTCTTTTAATTCTTTTTTGAATGATGCTTTTGGATTAGCTCCCTAAGCAGATTCACTGAAACTGAGGCGCCATATGCACATAATCCATATGTGTTGTGTGTAGGCCTAATATCAGAGTGCAGTAAGCTGTTTTGGATAACAGTTTCCCTCCACCACATGCTGGGCTGTGTTCACAAGACACTGCTGTTAAAATATAAGCCATAATGTCGACACTTTTACACTATAGACTCCATTTTTGTTATGTGTTCCGTTCCCTTGCCTCTGCTCCACAGTGGCGAGGGAAAAAAAAAAATAAAAGCCTGACTGAGCTCGAGCTCTGCCTGGCTCCTGGCTGTGCGCGTGACGTGCCGTTTGGCGCCTGTAGGTGGCGCTCAGAGCGCGAGAGACGGCTCCTTCCCGCCTCTCTCTCTCTCTCTGTGGCAGGACGGAGCTGGGAAGAGAATTGAAGGCAGAAAGAGAGAGACTGTAGAAACATCAATAAAGAAGTGAAGAGAGAGAGAGAGATTACAGGGGAAAAGCAGACAGGTAGAGACATTTATTTACTATATACAGTATATATATATATATATATATATATATATATATATATATATATATATATATATATATATATATATATATATATATATATATATGGATGGACATGGAGGGAGAGGAATCTGGCAGTTAGCTAGTGTTTTTGACCGTTTGAAGTCAAAGAGTATGGCGGATATGTTCCTATCAAGAATGTGAGTGAACGTTTTTTTTTTTTTTTTTAAATGTCTTTAACCGCAGTTAGCTACACTCCTTTTACATTTAATTGTACGTGATGGAGACTCAAGACCTGTGACTCCGAGCTCACTCTGCCGCATACAGTTACAGTTTGAACGGTGGAGAGAAAAAAAAAAAACACGAAAGAAATGACAGTCAGGAGAAGTCCCCATATCTCTGTTTAAATAATAAAAAATAAAAGAAGACAGAAAATGTTGGGAAATCCACGAAGAGTTAGTTAGTTAGTTGTTGGGGTGGATGCTCGCTCCGCCTCCCCCCCCCCCCCTCCCGGTGTAGTGTATAGAGAGTGTATAGGGGAGGGAGGGGGAGAAGGAGGGGGGAATAGCGAGAGAGAGAGAGAGAGAGAGAGAGAGAGAGAGAGAGAGAGAGAGAGAGAGAGAGAGAGAGAGAGAGAGAGAGAGAGAAGCGCGAGCGCAGTCGTTTGGAATCACTCCACTTTCTCATCACACACAGTGCAGCCGCGCGACCTGCTCCGTGCTGGACCCGGAGACGGACAGAGTTTGTGGCGGCAGAACGGTGACTGCACGTCGGGGTGGAAACTAACCGGACGGCCTCTTCTGGCAACTCCCGGACCTACCGGACTAGTGTTTCTGCTTGGGTGATTTTTAACCGTTTTTACCCTTTCCTCGCCCCCCCCGCCTCACCACCACTACCTCCCCAAGCTTATCATCAACGGAGGATGCCGTTACTGCTGTCGGTACAAACCGCCCGGTGGTAACGTTCACGGAGTAACCGTTACCAGTTAGTGACCCCCGGGTCCGGACAGGTGTTCCCCCGGCTGGGCTCCAGCTCCAGCCGTTCCCCCCGGAGAGAGGAAAGGACCGCCGGGTTGACGCGCAGCGCTGGTCACGACAGTAGCCTAAAACTGGACATAAATTGTGAGAGGAACTGGAGGAATAACAACCCCTAACCGGTCCGACTGGATTGTTTAAACTGTTTTAAGGTCTTTTTTTTCGGCGTTGTGGATTGTTAATTTCGGCTTCTCCGGAGCGGCTCCGTCTGGGTACCGAGGAGGATCGGAGCCTGTAGCCGGGACTGGAGCGCTCAGAGCTGGGGAACCGCGCGACTCGCATCCGGTCCAGGTAGGAACTTCTCCCCACAGACCCGGTTCACACAGAATTTTAATCCTAGATCTTTACATAACCACATCCCTGTGAATATTTAACACGTTTTCATCTAAATCCTGTAAGTGTGCAGGTATGTAAGGTGGTCGTTTTACGCACGGCAAATGGAAAGACTAACGTTATATCCACTTTATTCTCATTTTTGCCTGGATGAGCACTTTGTACCTTAGGTAAAACAAAAAAAAAACGCACACATAGATACACACAGATGGAGGATTAACCTCCGAAGGCTACACAGGCGTTTGCAACGACAAGAGCAGCTGCTTTTAAAACACTTGTTGGTAAAATAAAGACGTTTAAAACGATTGCATGTTCATATTCAGCGTCTAATCTCCTCTGATGGGTATTTTACATATATTACACTACAGTGGTATTGATCCGTATCGATCCCCTCCGTCCTCAACATTACCTCCATGTCCGTCAGTAATAAAATACAGCTTCCTGTGGGTCACTCCGGGTTCCCTAACATTTCTTGAAACTGAAAAATCACTACAGTAATGCCGTACAGTGCCCTTTTCAGGAGGAAAGTATACAGTAAGCTGCGTGCACCGTTCCCTATAGTGCATATAGGAGCTGTTTCTGTTGGGGTATCATTATGGCTCCATATCAGGCGTTAAGAGTTCTGCAGGGATTCTTAGTCTATAGACAAGAATATAAAATGGCAGTAAAAAAAGCTCGTCATTATAAGAGGTTTGTCATCCCACTGTAATATTAGAGCTAATCTGCCTTCAGGGACTCCTGGGGATACTTAAAGCAACAATACAACAGTGCATTCATCTGAGGCTGCTCATAAACCAGTCACACAGGTGAGGTTAGTATACATCTCTCTCCAAATCTATTTCCCTTTTTAAACCTTTTACACAGCACCTGAGGCCTCCCGCCCGGGCACCTGTAGCATCACATTTAACACCCCCCATTCACCCACCCTGCAACGAGCATTTTGTATGTTTTGTTAACATGAGCTTAAGGCCAAATAAAGGCGGTTAGAGTTTCAGTGTAAATCGGTGAAGGTGGACAAGGAGAGCAGGTGATGATGGGCATGTATACACCACCACAAAGTATATGCGTCAACACCGGGGAATCCAGTCCGTCCGGTCTCTCCAGTCTCCGGCATTACAGTCCTTCCTTCTTCTGTGGAGAGAGAGAGAGAGAAAGGCATTCAGCCTGCTCTGTATGACCGAGAGAGAGAAAGAGAGAGAGAGAGGGAAGGGAGGGTGGGGGAGAGTTGGGTATTTACATGCAAAGTGCATCAGCCTTTCCCTGACAGAGAGTGAGCTGTAGTAGTAATTGTGGTCATTTTTTTTTTTAAAACTACCCCTTCAGGAACACCATGGGAACGATCTGGAGATGTAACGCCGGCGCTCATGGGAAAAGGGGGTGGTGTTTGCTTGTTCATTCACTTGACCCTTGACCCCCCCTATTCCTTACCCCCCCCCCCCCCTTGTCATCCCTGATCATTTCTGCAGACAGAAAGACTCTTAACTGGCTCTGATCTTCCATTAGACTCGGCCTGAAACCTCGCCTTAACCAGCGGGGCAGTCTCGTAGTGTAGGATGACAAGGAAGAAGTGGGCATAGTCACCTCATTATCCCAGTGGCCTTTTGGCTGATATGCTATATAATGTAAGCCGCCAGAAAAAGAGATGGGTTGCCCCCGTATACTTGAGTATATAGTAGGGCTGCTCCCTCTTAGTCAATTAGTCGACTAATCGGTCGTTTTGGTCTTAGTCAACTTAGATTTCTTTTTGTCGATTTGTCAGGTTTGATGCTTTTTTTCACGCTGAATTGCTTATTTTCCAAGAAACGTACGCACGAGCACATCTCTGGTAAACACAAGAATTAAAGTGGTGCTTTTAGCACGACTCTTTGCGGAGAAACTCAGATTTACAGATCCGTCGATTAAATCAACTAATCGATCAGTCGATGCAGTTGAACGAGTGTTAGTCGACTAAGAATTTCTTCAGTCGAGAACGGCCCTAGTGTATATCCTCCGCTATACACAACTGGCGATGTTGAGCACAGCTGCTCTTGGTTTTTCTAGTCTCTTAAAAACAAAAAAAGAAGATGTAGCCTTGTTGCTTGTGGCTTTAAATCCCAACAGCTTAACTGTACATTTTAGTGTCATAAACATAAAACATAAATGTTCCACAAACACACAAAACAAGCTCATTAAAGCAGCCGATGTTCAGATTGTGGTTTCTGGTCAAACCGGAGGGATTCCTCTGTGCTTTATTTCGGACGTTGGCTCCGGTTTCTGCCACTGTAAAACACACTAGAAAGGGGGGGATGAGGTGGAGATGCTCGCACTGAGGTTTGCGGCCAGTTTTGAACCACAGGGCCCTGCTGCCACCCGAGCTTCTGTCAAGGGGCGAGGTCGGAGGTTTGATACCGAGCTTTTGGGATTCCTCTCTGCCTCCTCTAATTTGGAGGCGCATCAGTCCCAATTCTGACCAGATTAAACAAACGTCTCGGTCCATCCACAGCTCTGCGGGAGGGTGAGGGGGCGGGAGGTTTAGAGGATTAGTCAGCGGGGAGAGGAAGAGAGGATGAAATGACAGAAAAAGAAAGGCGAGGAGGAGGAGGAGGAGGAGGAGGAGGAGAAGGGAGGTCGAACAGAGTCCGTTCTGCACATTTCTGTGTAAAAATTGGAGATCTGAGCGAGCCGTGTTGTTAATGCCCGTCATTAAAATGGGAGCTGGGAGAGTGGAAATTGGTTTGGTGTGTGAAATGGAAGCGCACACATTCAGAAAAAGAGGAGTCCACGCTTCCGATTTCACCGTTTTCACGGCAGGTTGCTCTTTATTTTGAGTTAGTTCAGGTGTAACTAGGAGCGCGCCGGAGCTAAAAAACTCACATTACCTACCTATCTACAAATCAGCTGTTAGGATCTTGTTGGAAAGAATTTATAACCTGTTGTTGTTTTTTATATATATATACATACTTTGGTCTTTAAAAAAAGAAAGAAAAGCTCAACTCAAATCGACTAATTGATGAAACAAATGAGTGTAATTTTCAGAGTTTCTGCAGGGGGGACAGCGGCTGTTTATGATCAAAAAACACAGACCCTGCGTACTAATACGTTGTGTACAGGTTGTGTACTGATTACACCTGGTTACACACCGTTACACACCACCCTCTCGCCTTTTTTGGGGCTCGAGATACTTCTAATAAAGTACCGTGTGTATCAGGAGGAAAAACAGCCAGAATGAAGGGGAAAAAAGCAGAAAATTGAAAGACAAATCTAAAAAAATATGCTAAACAACATTTCTTTGACCCAAAGATGTCTATTTTATTCTATTCTATTTAGTGCAAAAACGATACGCAAAAAAAACATGCACGAAAAATGCACGGTGGACTAGGTGTGTGGTAACTTAATCTGGTACCTGAATGTTGTCATTGACCAAAGCTGCAATGACAGCAATTATATCTGATGTCATTCACCTGAGGCAACTGTCATCATCATCATCCCCGCTACCTTTTTGATTAAAAAACAACAAAAAAAACCTGTCAGAGAGGTCACCGAAATCATTACAAATCACCCCGAGGGAATCATAAAGATCTCCAGCTAATGTCACGTACGCATGTCTGTCAGACAGATGGACCGATGATGTCGTTTCCTGCCTAAAAGCACTTTGAGTGAGCCGACATTACATGGCTGTATTGATTTTTCTTTTTTTTTGCCCGTGCCAGTTGATAGAAACGATGGTTACAGACGAGCGAGATGGTTTAGGCAACTCGCTGGCTGCTTCACACTCACAGCATCATGCAAAAAAAACACAAATCTCTGAATATTTTACAGTATATGGTGCACGAGCAGCTGGAATGGGAATTAACGCCACGCGGCAGCCATTTATAACTTACTGACGGCTCTTTTTTTAATCATCATTTGACCCTTGTGGGCTCTTCCCGTCTCCTGTGCAGCTTTTTTGGTTTTTCTGGGTCAAAATTTAAACTTTTTGTCAACGTTTTGGACATCTTTTTCAACACTTTCTGTTGTTTTTCCACCGATGTTTTTATCACTTTTCCCCCGTTTTTTCTGCACCTTTTGACATTTTTGAGTGTTTTCCTCCCCCCCCCACACGTTTTTGTCACTTTTTTCAACGTTCTTTTATTAAAAATAAATAAAAATCCAATGCTCGGAAATTGAATAGAACTTGTGAAGAGCGTTGTAGGGAGCCATCCACGTTATTTCTTTTGAAAATGTGCTTGAAAGAAACCCCTAGGCGTCCATCTTCACGAAAATGCGAAGTTTTTCAATAAAACGAAAGCAGTTTCCCCATACATGTTGTCTCTCTCTCTGTGGGTTTTTACTTGTCTTTGTAGTCCCATGTGTCTCTTTTTGGTCATTTGTTTTCCTTGGGTTTGTTTTTGGGTCTCTGTGGTTTATTTGGCGTCTCTTTGTAGTCGGTTTGTGTCCCTTTGGGGTAGTTTTGCGTCTCTTTTTCACATCCTTTTGGACTGTTATTATCACCAAATCTGTGTCTACCGTAAAAACTCGCTGAGGAAGTCCCAACTCCAATCATTAGATGTGAGGAAAGTAACTTTTAGTTACATTTATGTGGCTTAGTTGCTGCAACTAAACCTTATAATGGCGGAAAAACCCTGGATTACAACGTCAGATGGCAGTACGTCTTGCATCGTGATTCCTGTTTTATCTCGACCGATTGTAATCTTATTTATACCGATTTTTAACTGCACCATACATCCCTACTGGGGGATCATTTTCTGCTTAAAACACACTGTAAAATGTCCCGCACAGTACACCACTTGGTCCCGGCCCTTTACTTACAAAATCTACCAGATCCATATCAAAACATTACATTTTTATTGTATTGGGAGCATTTTTAGGCCTTTATTTATTGGTAGAGCAGGCGCACACACATATATAAATATATATATATGTGTGTGCCCCTGCTCTACCAACTGAGCTAACCGAGCCACAACATTACATTTTTTAATGTCAAAGATGGATGTCGAGCAATGTATTACCTGCACCTTAGCCTTATATATTGCTAGGGCAATCCCTGTATTAGATTTTCTAAACTTTTAAATATCAGTTTGTGCTTAAAAAGGGTTTGCCTTTAATCTGTTTGAGTCTATAGATAGAACTCAGATTTAAAAACCCGCTGCCGTGTTTTCCTTTCTATCGTAGTGGGGTAAAAGCATCAGTTTGGGGTACACTAGCAGTCAGGTGTTGGTACAGCAGTAGTTAGTTTTTAGATTTTGTCGTCGTGCTGTAGTCTGACACGTGGAATAAATATGTTGCTGTGGATTTAAAACAGCGTTCTGATGATGCCTGATCTTTACTTCATACCAGCCTGCTGTTCATGTGCCATCCACTCCCATAATCCCCTTCTGCTGCCGCTTTGAGGGGATCAGTGTGTGTGTGTGTGTGTGTGTGTGTGTGTGTGTGTGTGTGTGTGTGTGTGTGGATCAGAGGTTAGACAGCACATCCTGTCAGTAGTAAGGTCACACTTTTTTATTTTAATCCCTGAACTAGTCTAAGACTGCAACTAACGATTATTTTCATCGTGGATTAATCTGTAGATTATTTTCTCGCTTCATCGATTAGTTGTTCGCGCTATAAAATGTCCGAAAATTTAAAAATGTGGATCAGTGTTTCCCAAAAAGCCCAAGATGACGTCCTCAAATGTCTCGTTTAGTCCACAACTCAAAGTTATTCAGTTTACTGTCACAGAGGAGAGAAGAAACTAGAACAATAATCACATTTAACAAGCTAGAATCAGAGAATTTTTAATTGAATGACTCAAACCGATTCATCGAGTGTCAAAATAGTTTCCGATTGATTTAATAGTTGGCAACTAATCGGAAAATCTTATTCAGATATAGTTCCACATTCCAAATAATGTTTAATGTTCAGGTTTAACAAAGAAACACGACGGGAACAACGAGACAATGCACCGAAACCGGTCATAAAACCATTAAAAACAGGTCAGTCCGCTCAGACCAGGTTTCCTGTCTGACGGGGAAATGTCCGCCAGTCGATCCCGGACACCCGATGACTTCCACTCTCTGCTGCTGCACCAAACTATTTACACAAGGTGTGGACGCATTCATGAACTGTGACACAACACAACACCTGCTGCCTGTCTGGAGAGCCAGAGCTGTGTGTCACTCACAGGTTTCCAAAGTATTTCTTTTGTATGTTTTGTGTAAGCAGTAATGAAATGCTTCAAGAAAAAAAACAAATGGTTACTAACCAACTAGCATGCTACTAGGGCTGGGAGCTATGGAGAAAATCAGATATCACGATATTCTTGACCAAATATCGATATTGCGGTGATATTTTAGGGTTGACAATTGGTGCTTGAACAAAATATGTTCAAACTTAGATTTTAAATAAATAATCATCAGTAATGTGGACATAATGTCTAAGTGGGGAAAAGGCAGCTAGAACAGTCTGGTATAGGTTCAGAAAAGTACATCACTTTAATGTAATGTAGCCTTTAAAACCAGGAAAACACACTTATGTCATATCACGATATCCAATATCTAAGACGATATCTAGTCTCATATCACGATATCGATATAATGTCGATATATTGCCCAGCCCTACATGCTACCGCTAATACACAACAATTAGGTTCACACTTGTTATATAGTCCTAGGGCAAGGCTTCGCAAAAGTCCAGACCAAGGTCTGCATCCTACCAAAAGTTGGCATTGAAATGTCTAATCAGATCGGTAATCTTATTTACGTGTTTCTTTGATCAGATAGTTCCTGACTTCAGTCTAATTGTGCCAATTTTAGACTTTTTTTTATATCTCGGTAAAGTTCTTGTGTGTCTGCTTGTGTGTAAATAACATTGGGATACAAGGCTTCTTTTGTCTGTAAGTTAAAAGTAACGTATTTTAAAAGGAAAGCTCTCGTATAGATTCGGAAACTTTTTTTTTTTTACATACAAGGCCAATGACAACTGAGTGATTAATTAGTTGTTTGCTTCCATACAGTAAATGCCTATTAACATAACACACACACACACACACACACACACACAGGTGGTGTCAGGAAGCAGAAAGGCTTTGGCAACGGTTGGCTGCAGCATCTGAACAGGGAGCATGTGTGTGTGTGTGTGTGTGTGTGTGTGTGTGTGTGTGTGATAATCTGTATCAAACAATGGTAGTGAATAGAGTCATTAGAGTAATCCCCTTTTGTGCTGCAGTGCAGGGACCACACACACACACACACACACACACACACACACACACACACACAAACTGGACTGTCAAAAGAGAGCTCACCTCGACCATGAACATCCTGTCCTTCTGAGATCTAAAGACATCAAAGCATCTTTTTATTTTCTGTGTGTGTGTGTGTGTGTGTGTGTGTGTGTGTGTGTGTGTGTGTGTGTGTGTGTGTGTGTGTGTGTGTGTGTGTGTGTGTGTGTGTGTGTGTGTGTGTGTGTGTGTGTGTGTGTGTATTATTCAAGCCAGGTCTGGTATGTGGACATTCAGATTACTGTAGTTTATATAAAGAACACACACACACACACACACACATACCTACTCCCAGGTATAAAAGTACACGCCCTAGGATACAGAGAAACTTTGAGAACTGGTTTCCAGTTTGGCTCCTGGCCACCAGCTTTATTGTGACCAATAAAGAGTTGTAATGGTTTCTAATTGGGCTGATAATGTTCCTGTGTAATTATAGAACACATTGCGTCAATTAAAACTGATTCCAGGGATTATGTAACATTTGCATGTAACACTGATGACTTTTTTTTTTTTTCTGTCGCACAAACACGCTCACAATAAATACATTTCGCTAGGAAGAAGCAATTTGCTAATTAGGTGAAATAAACAGCAGCGGACTGGTGTGATGAAGCAGGGTAGTGATTCATTAAAGCATTTTCTCTACTAATGAAGGTTTTGACACACGAGTTTACCAAAACATTTCACATCAGGGGATACAACTCCTTAAAATGTCCAAAGTCTAAAATGTAATGTTTTCTGATTGGAGTCTGAAACCATCTAACCACACATGTGACGCCATCTTTTGGGGTTTTGAACACATTTTGGTTGGTACCTAGTAGAGCAAAACGTGTATCGACGTTGAAAATCTGAAGCTGTTATCGACGTACTTTTCCCATGAATAATTTCGATAATTTGTTCCTGTTTATAGGCCTACTTTTTATCTCGTTAAAACATTCTACCGCTGGGCGCCCGGTTAGCTCTGTTGGTAGAGCGGGCGCCCAGGTATAGAGGTCAACTCCTCGGCGCAGCTGGCCCAGGTTCGACTTCGACCTGCGGCCCTTTGCTGCATGTCATCCCTTCCCACTCTCTCCCCTTTTCATTTCTTCAGCTGTCCTGTAAATATACAGTATAAACGCCAAAAAAGTCACGTTATATTATCGGTTTAAAAATGCATTTTTGCAATTAAACTCCTATTTTGTCTGAATCCAGGGATTCTCAACGGTAAGAGTATTAAAAAAGATAGATAGATAGATAGATAGATAGATAGATAGATAGATAGATAGATTTTTTTTATTGATCCCCAAAAAAATGGCAAATAATGGTGTTGCAGCAGCAAAAATATCAGACACACAGCACACATACAGAGTATACATTAAATAATAGGAAACAATAAACATGCACACAAGCAATATTTAAAATATATACAATTTTGGAAATAAAATGTACAACTGATTCAACAGATATAGATAAAGTTCATGTTTATATATAAATAAATTAAGGGAAATATCACAGTTTAAGGTTGTTTCACTGTTCAAGTTCAATAAATGCAAACGTCTTACCAAAAAAGTGAGTGAGTAATCGTGTTAAATAATCGTGATTTCGGTAATAGAGCAGCCTTATTGAGAACAGTAGTAGGATTCTGTTGTTTCTAAGTTTCAGTGAAAACAGTACCAGTACTCCCTTTAACAGTGGGGGTGGGTATACATGTGTAAAGTACCCAGAGGGCTGTTTGTTATGGTGATGGTTGGACTTTAGGGTTAACGCCCACTCGGGTAGCATGCGGTCAACACTGAGATGCATCAGCAGTTCACCAGCGAGTTACGGAGAGGAGCAACAGCTCACGTTATGGGATCTTTACATTTAAACTGGCTCGCTCGTCCAGGCTACAGGTCAGTAGTTAAGGGTTACAGTTCACCGGGTCAGGGTCACGCACCACGTTGGTTTTATGGTGCATTTAAAAGTTGCTTGGTGTTGTTTACGGTTGGCTATAGTTTAAATATCTCCGGCTGCATCAGAGCGTTGTGTAACAAGTTGCAAACCAAGGATTAGGACTGTGTTTACGGTGGTATTTTTGATTGACAGGTTATTTTTTAAATTGCGCTTTTAATGTGATAAAAGTCAGGTATTTATTTCACAAGAAGACGCTATAATTTGTATATTTTATCTATGAATATTAGGGCTGTCCTCGACTAAAGAACTTAGTCGACTAACACTTATAGGATTTAGTCGACTAATGGATTAGTTGATTTAATTGACAGAGCTGTGCTCTTTGAGAGGTGGTTAAGACTAGAAAAGCACAATATAAATGTAGTTAATTAACCATCTGTAAAACTGAGTTTCTCCACAATTAATCCTGCAAAAGCACCACTTTAAATCTTGTGTTTACCATAAATGTGCTCAGAAGTTTCTTGGAAATAATTAATTAAGCATGAATAAGCATAAAAAATGACTAATGGACTAAAGAAATCTTAGTCGACTAAGACCAAAACGACTGATTAGTCGACTAATCGACTAAGAGGTGGCGGCCCTAATGAATAGTTTTCCGATTAATTTATCACAGTGTATGTTAGGGATTGACCAGTTATCGGCCTGGCCGATATATTGTTATATATTTGACAATTTGCTGATTATATCTGTGTTTTATTTTACTGATAACCAATAAAGTTAATTGAATAACAAGTGAGCTACTTTGGCTCCACTCCAGCTCAGTGTGAGTTTGACACTCCTGTACTAGAAGATTGTTTTTTTTGTCCATATTGTCCAACCGTAGCTGAGCATGAAAGTTGGTTTAGTGGGTTTGGGTTAATATAGTCTTTGTCCTTCGCGTTCCACTTCCGAGATTGCAGGAATTTCTTCCGGATGCATGTCTTTCCCGTCCCCTTCCTCTGTCTCTGTGTTGGCGTTCTAACCTCCGGTGGATTTGTGAGGACTATGGTTAACTGCTCCTCAGATCTCTGCAGGGTAAATCCAGACAGCTAGCTAGACTATGTGTCCAATCTGAGTCTTCTGTTGCACGACTATTTTGCAGAGGCTCTGTCTGGCACAGCGAGACTAGGGTTAATGATGTCAGAGTTTATAGTGTCGATGTCCTAAGCTGATCCAAGTGATCACTATCAGAGTACAACGTGTACTTGGACTGGCTACAGTATATTGATCCAGTGTCTAATCTCTCGAAACATTAACAGACATTATTGACAAACTTGTGGCGGCATTTAAAAACTGTCTGTTGTCACAAACTGGACTTGGACAATTTTCAGAAAATGGGCATTGAGCATAGTTCTTACAGCGCAATAGGACATATTTCATGTTGTGTGTGTATTTTATGGGCCACACGTGAACAAATATATCCCTTTTGCTTTTGAAAAAAGTTATTCGCAGACAAATAATGAACAGTATGCAGTGACGGACTGCGATCAAAAAACAGCCCTGGCATTTGCAACACACTATTTTTGTCAATAACCTAAGCTGTGAGGGAATCTTTCCACTTATCAAAATTAACCAAAGACGGTAGTGGTCCTTCTGGCATTTGCCCAAATTCCAGATGGCCAGTCCATCACTGACAGTATGTTTCTGATGTTTTGGGTTTAAGAGACCCCAGAGAGGTTTAAACTGACTTCAGTGTATTTTCAGGTTGGATATAGAGCTGCAAAGATTAATGGATTAGTTGTCAACTATTAAATTAATCGGCAACTATTTTCATAGTTGCGTGTGCGTGTTTTGATCAGTTTGAGTCATTTTTATGAAAACTTGTGTGATTGCAGCTTCTTAAATGTGAATATTGTTCTAGTGTCTTCTCTCCTCTGTGACAGCAAACTGAATATCTTTGAGTTGTGGACAAAACAAGACATTTGAGGATGTCATTTCGGGCTTTTGGGAAACGCTAATCAACGTTTTTCACCATTTTCTGACATTTTAGAGACCAGACAACTAATCGATTCATCCAGAAAATAATCCACAGATGAATCGATAGTTGCAGCCCTAGTTGGATTTGCTTGTGTTAGTTATTTGGCTTATTTGTTTAGGATAATGTGACTGCTCGATACATATTTCTTATTTTAAGTTTGTTTATTAAACATTAATGTGGCTTTTACAGCTGCAGCTGTACCTCTACAGCTCGTCTTTCTAATGTAATGTACATTAGTTAGAACGGTGTGATGCAGGTGGGACATTAACATGCAGACACACTCTGAATATCAACAGTGAGTTACACAGCGGGGGGGAGAACAGGGCCATTAAGCTGCTTTGTTATGTACAGACAAGAACCGTTGTCAAGGGACACACACACACACACCCCTCTCTCTTTCTTTATGTGTCCTCTGTTGTTAGTCGTTAGTCTCTCGCCCGTTACAGTAGACACTCGGAGTCAAACCGCCCAAACACTCGGAGTCAAACCGCCCAAACACTCGGAGTCAAACCGCCCAAACACTCGGAGTCAAACCGCCCAAACACTCGGAGTCAAACCGCCCAAACACTCGGAGTCAAACCGCCAAACACTCAGGGCTAGATTTACCAAAGCCGTTTGCGCCTGTTTCCAGGCGCTAATTGGTCGCAAAGACGGACGTAATCGATGCGGGCTATTTACAAACAGGGCGCACTTGGGTAAAATCGCAGATTGTCTGCCACATGAGCGAGAAGAGACAAGTTGCGCTTTCAATATGCGTTCGTGGGAGGGTCGTGGGGAAAGTGGGAGTTCCACCCAAAAAGGTGGGAGGATAAGCGCCAAGTGCGCCTAATTATATATTCTGTGGTATTTACAAAGACTGTCAGTAGGAGCGCGTCTCTATTCTACGGGGGAAATTCTCCGAGTTTCCTCGTAGACCTTTATGCCGCTGGTGAAATGGCAACAGTAATCTGAGCAAGACGAAGACATAGGCGAGGCTGAAAATATGTTTTAACATAAGAATCACACTTTGTCAGTGAACACAACATCATTTAGCGTTACAGATCAAGCAGCCGTGCAATATTAGAGTTACTGGAAGAAATCAAAGATGAAATTGAGTCTCCCCACTCAGCGTTCACATCCCATTCCAGCAGTTGTTAAACTCCTCGCTATATTAAAAATATATCGGCATCAGGATCATTTCAAACAGTCATAGCATCAGCAGTGGGAATATCGCAGTCTGCACTCAGCCATATCATAGCACCAGTAGCGCTTTGTTACAGCGCAATTTACGGTATAGTGGGCGGAGAAAGACGCTGATTGCCTGATGGGTGTCAGGGTTGATAAATACTACGCAAAATGTGGAAGCATAGCGTGCGCTATTACCGAACTCGCATAAACAGACGCAGCGCAAACTGCGCCAGTGTTAGTAAATCTGTCCCTCAGAGTCAAACCGCCACACTTAAAGGTACCGCCCTCTGTACTTTTCGAAAAATGCACATGCTCAACCCTCTGCCTGCTCCTGAGAGGGAACGCCTATTAAACGTGTGCACGAGAGTGCACTGTTTACAAGTTGCTGTCAGCATGGCTCATACAAGCCTACTTTCCAAAAGAAGATTTGCTATTTTTTTCCAAATTGAGATGTTTACCGTGTGTGCGCGGTGCATGACTTGTGCCAGGGCTAGCATCGCTAATCATAGCTTACATCAACTTTTACTAGCAGTGATTTTAAATGGATTTCTCCAAATAGCCAAACTTTACCTGTGGAGTAGAAACTTCACGACTGAGGCATCAGTGGGAAGCCCAACCTGTGCTTTTAGCGCACGCCAGCGTGTGAAATATTCTCCCAAAAGCTTCAATGCTTCAATGAATGGCTGAAACCGTAGCTCAAGCTCACCACACATATACACCTGAAAGCTAGGGACGTAAACATATCACCAGAATGATTGACAACCAGGAGGACCAATAGTCTTGATGATCCACCCGGAAAAAGAAAGTCCTCCACTATACCTTTAAGGCCGTTTTATGCTTCTGCGTAGAATCGACAGCGAACCCCCACAGACCCCTCTGTAATCGCCGTCACTCTCTCACTTCTCCCTCGCTCTACCACACACATTCCCCCCACACACACACACACCAGTGCACAAGTATAAACATCAGGCCACTTACGTAGGCTACGGCGAAAGCTCGCAATAATCACATCGCGTAAGACACTCATGTTCAATTCAAAGTTCAATTTGTTCAATAAATTCTTGTTGCGAACTATTTCTTGTCTCAGTTTGTTGTATTTTAGCAGAATTCTGAAAGCAACAGAACTGAGAACACTTTAATATAACACTTTGTATCGCAAGTAATATTGTTATCGCGATAGTCAACGTATGTTCCTCATATAGCGCAGCCCTACGGGCTCCTTAAACATGGAAATGTTTCTGTCCTTAGAAATGTTTCTGTCCTTAGAAATGTTTCTGTCCTTAGAAATGTTACTGTCCTTATTTTGAGCTCCAATGTCTTTGTACTAAACACAAACACAAAAACTGGTTCCAGCTGCTTGTTGGCTTGGCCTCTTTGTACACACACACACACACACACACACACTCACTCACTCACTCACTCACTCACTCACACACACACACATACATACAGAGACACACACACACACAGTGGTGAGAAAGTTTCAGACTGTGGGAAAAAGGATGCTCTCTGGTTCACCATGGGCCGTCCCCGAGGACACAGCACACACAAACACACACAGCACACATAAAAACACACACAGCACACACTACATGTGAACAAACATGTCAACAGGATTTCACTACCCTTTTGATTATTATTATTTCTTTTTTTTTTTGGGTACTATTTCCTGACATTTGACCCGCTCTCAAACTCCTCATGACCCCGAGAGCTTTGTGCTCTGACACCACATGTTACAGTTTACATTAGAGGCCGCGAAATCCACATTTCACATGTCGGCCGTGAGCTAAAGGCAGTGAATCACGGCTGTGGGTGACTGGCTGAAGGGTGAGTTTTGGGTGATTGCACAAGTTGTGGATTTCAGTATTGCCCAATTTCATTTTCTGTTTCCAAATGGATCTCTACAGAAACTATGACTGTGTTTCCTTTATGATTTTCTTTTTTTAGCATTGTCTGTCTGAGCAACATCAGGTCTACAAACATGATTTTTTTTTTTTACAAGAAATCCTTCATACGGAAACCAAAACCCAACCCAACTATTTCCAATTCATATTATATTCCACTGACTCACCCTACAGTTTTAATGTTCCCAGATGTTTTATATCAGGACGATGAGCTGACAGAACTGACCAGTTGAACGTTGTCCAATTAGAACGGGCCCTCCGCGGTGATCTTTTCGGTCGACTCAGAAAGAAAGCGAAGGTTTTGACGATAAACTAAATCAACACAACAGTATGTGGAGTTAAACAGGACGGGCCCAGTAACCTCTGAATAGTTCTACTTGTTGTTAAATTGCAATGTGAGAACGGGGGATGCATTATATCGGCAGGATCATTTAAAAGGCAACCGCGACTACGTTGTCAGTAGGGCTGTCAAAATTGCTCAAAAATGATGTTCGAATATTCCCTCTAAAATAACACCTAATATTCGAACTATTTGAACATCTGGTTGATGTCAGGCCTCTCAGAGTGACTGCAGGTCTCTCTGGTAAACTCACCGGGTTAAGATGAGTTCTTTTATGGTGAATGAAAGGCTCGATCCGACGAAGTAGGTCATTGAATCACATCGAAGCATTGACGGCAATGCTGCTGCCACTTCTGCCGTTGTTTACCTTTTTCTTCTTCTTTTAGTCCGTAGAAAGGGCAGCGTCGGTAGCCTTTGCTCATTAGCGCCACCGCTGTTCAGGAGAAGACTGCAGCTAGTGTCGCGACCACCAGCGCAGGTATAGTCACGGCGATCTCATGATGTCACATTTGTATACGCCAGCTGGGCTGCATCCACTATGTAACGGCTTTCAGGCGCGCTAGCAAAGCAGACAGCCAGACAGCCTCTGCTACCGCGAGCGTTTTTTTCCACTTTTCTTTTTTTTTATTCAAATTTTAATTTTCACCTTCGAAATTCAGTTTTTTAAAAACTATTCTAATATATATTCGAATTTAGAATATTCGTTGACAGCCCTAGTTGTCAGTCCCTCCAGAAAAACCTGATGCATTTTTTTGTTTAAATACGTCGCACTTTGGCCGCATAAATTGCCGATTTCCGTGCAAAATATGCAGGGCTTGCATGATTTTCATCGCATTTCTTAAGAAAACGTGCCGCATAATCAAGGATTTTTGCCCCGCAACAATCACAAAAAATAAACTCTGCATTTTTCTGGAAGGACTGCATTGTGAGTCTGCCCTATTTCTGATACCGTGGTGGCAGAAATTTTGCCATGGCGGGCCGCCACTACAAAAAGAAAACACTTTACAATAGAGGAAACACTGTATGATGTCTTTGATTCGATTTTTAACTCGGCCAGAGCTTGATCTTTGGACACAAAATATGTCTGTGAGCCCTGAGCCTGAACCGGGAACTCTCAAGTACCAAACAGTTGGCCTCAAATGTCTGATCAGATCCGTAATCTTTTTTTTAAATTTTTACCTTTTTCTATCATCCCATAGTACCAGATTTCAATCAAAATGTGGTCAATTTTAGACGCTATTTTATGTGTGTGTTTAGGCAGCGTTTAACACTGTCCTGCTAAATAAAAAGCATGTTTATATATCTCAACGTGACGTATCTGGGCGCCCAGTCTTTTAATATTCTAACGTCCATCTGCTGTGGCTTATTTAAACCAATCGCCGTGGGGGCTGCAGCTCAGGAGGAATAGTCCGATTGGTCCAGTTTAGCGCAGATACGCTGTTGTGTTCAGTGGCTCATTAGTAGACTGGACGTTAGCCAGCAAGCCGTGTTGTTTCAGCTATGTTTCCACGGTGACGTGTGAAATGCCGCGGGGGTCAGAGTTCAGAGGTCGGTGGTTTGTGGGTATTTGGCAGCTGGGCGGAAAAAATGTGAGTAGAGTAAACACACAAACACACACACACACACAAACACAAACACAGAGGTACTCACATCCACATTAGCACTTGCAAACACAGCGACACTCCCCACTGGCACACACTCATTCACATTCATACAGGGGTAATTAGGTGTGTGTGTGTGTGTGTGTGTGTGTGTGTGTGTGTGTGTGTCACAGCAGCAGGGAGCCGAACAGCCAACACTTCAGACAAACAACTGGACAAAAGCAACAACAATGGGAAACATTTGCTGCTTTTAGCCTCTAAATTGTGAGGATTTTCTCTCTTTCGAAGCATTGAGAACTTTGTAAGACAGACAGACACTTTATTAAAAAGATAGTTTAGAAAGACAGTAGGTCCCAAGACAGCGGCCGCCTGTATATACGAGAACGTGACTTTCTTTCTAATCTATCTTTTTAATAAACGTGTCTGTACACTTACAATGTTCCGGATGCATAAGTTTGCCAATTTTAAGACCATTTCCTCCATGTACGGCGGACATTTAACATTTATTTTAGTTAAACTGGGGTCGGTGTAGCCTCATGTCACCATGACACACATTTTTATTTGAGAATAGACAAACAGTGGAGGTGACACTGATGTGTGAAGGGTCATTTTGCGTTAAAATAGTTATATTGGGTTTTGTGAAGCTGCTGGAAGAGTTTGAGACTGTTAAATCATTTCATGTCACGGGACTGAATGTGTGCAAGGCCTGACTTCTCTCTCACGCTGTAGGAGACTTAACAGGCTCAGAAAATACAAGCCTTTACCAGTACACACACACACACACACACACACACACACACACACACACACACACACACACACACACACACTCACTTACACACACATTGCAGTGGTCGGAGGATAAGGATGACACTAAGACTTCCTGCTTCCTGCTCAGCATGCTAGTCTATGTTGGAGAGTGTGTGGGTGTGTGTGTGTGGGTGTGTGTGTGTGTGTGTGTCCTCCTCCCCAAATCAAGGACGTTAGGAGAAAAAATAACCCTCACCGGATTAACCTTGTCGACCCGCAGCCGAGAGAAACTCCTACAGCCCCGAAATACAGAGCCATTAAAAAGAAAAGTGTGCAGAGACAGAGAGAAGACAAGAGAGGAGAGAAGAGTTTAAATATCTGGCTCAAATAAAAAAAACATGATGAACACCAGACATCAGGTGAAAAGTCAGGCTGCGAGTAAAGCATTCAGCATTGATCGCAGAAGCATCGTCAATATCTGAATCCATGGCTTCGTCTAGTCTTAAACGCGTTGAGATATTGTGTTTTATGAGTTAGATAACGTTTATAACAGGCGTTTTCTTCCTCATTCACGTTGACATTTAAAAGGCTCTTAAAAAAGTCTTTAATCTGACAGACAAAAAGGATGCGCGCGAGCCTTCGGATGTCTGATCGATGTTATGTATTATTCAAGACGTTAAATGTTGTGGAATACAAGTAATGATACTATTTTAGATTTAGCGTCTTGAATAAGCTTTGAAATATTACACTTATCTGGCGAGCTGATCCTCTGGTGGGGAACTTAAAGGGCCACAAGTTGAAATCCGTATTTCGATTCCGTTCAACATTTAAAGATATAAAGTCTCTGAGACTTGCGTGCGTCCAGTTCCTTCTCGATTTGTCTTGCTGTAAGAGCACCTTGTGCTTCTCGGCTGCTCTCTTCAAACTGAAAACCTCGTCACTCTCACTTCCTGCAAATAAATGTCTGTGGACACATTTAGTGGCCCAAGGAGACAAATTCGACAATCAATCCCTGAACGGCACTGACATAAATCAGAGACAATTGCAGCTTTGTGGATCCACAAGTCCACTTTCTGTTATTTTGTCTGTGTGGCGTACGGTGAATGAGTGACGGGCGGTCTCGCTAATGCCTACCAGACACTACAAGACTCTGAACAGACTTTGAAAAGACTAAAGCCTGACATTATCTCACATTTAAAGACAACCATCTCACATCTAACTAAGACTGTCATAACATGTAAAGACTGGGGATCTCACACATTGCAAGACTACAACTAGATTCGTTTTGAAAAATTTAACCCAGCTAGCTAGCTACTGCTAGCGTTAGCTGGTAATTTAAAAGTGCACTATGAGTTCGTGCATGGTTTCAGTGCGATTTCATTTTTGTCTCAAATCGTAGGCATCTCTCCTTGATCCGCTAGCTGCCTGCCCCCCCTGAACACACCGTGAAACAGCCCGGTCTCTAGTAGGGCTGGTCCGAATACCATTTTTTGAGCTTCGAAGCTTTAGTTGTAATGAGCATTGAATATTCAAAGCTTCGGAGAGAGGGGGCTGAACATATTACATTATCTCTAATAAAGGCAGGAATCTCTATGTGTCTGTTTGTTTGCATTTTGATTATTTTGAGAACCTTTCATCCAAACGACTTCACAAGGGAGTTCAGCAGTGTCGTATTTGGTGCAATATAGATAGACAGGCCAGACGCGTTCAGAATTAATAAACTTTTAACCTCTCAAGGATCACCGTCTCGTCAACGGGACACTTTGTGACTGGGGGCGTCGCTGTAACCTCGATAAAACTTCCACTCATGAGCGTTTTTATAACTTTAAAGCATTAAATCTTCAAAATATACAGCCATGTACACAACTGTTACAAAGTAACAGAAAATAAAAACAATTCAGCCGTAATCTGCGCAGCCGAGAGTGCATGAATACCTGTTGTCGTTGTCCTTTCAGCAACAAAGTGGTATTTTGACCAAAACTTGATTTTCATAAATCCCCAAGAGTCCGAGGAAATGTAATATCCGAGCTTTATATTCCAAAACGATCTCTTCGCCTCACAATGTTGAAGTTTCTGGCCGAATCACAACCGAAAAATGCAAAACAGTTTTCCATTTCCGCACTTGTTATCGCCGCTAGCTTCTCTCAAAGTGGGCGTCATCGTGTACCGACATTAGCCTCTTCTTCTTCTTTGTAGTTTATTGGCAGTTGGCAAACCAACTGGACTGGAGTGTGAACGAGAGATAAATGCAGAAAATAAATAAACCAAAATAATAATAAAAAAAAAACCGAATATTCGAATGTCAAATCTTTCAAATCGAATACCAACCCACCGAACGAATATTCGAATGTTCGAATATTCAAGTCCAGCCCTAGTCTCTAGGGGCACCATCTGTGCACCAAAATAGTGGAATCTCTTGAGAAGTTGTGTGTGGTAAGGTCGGCCTAATCTGTTCCCTCTTGTCTCTCTCAGAGCGCTGCTGTCGGGTGGAGGCATGGCGGCACCGAGGCGGGAGGTTCTGCTGTTCCTCGCGGTCGCCCTGCTGGTCTCCTGCGGCACGGCGCCCACTGACATCCTGTACCGGGTTCCCGAGGAGCAGCCGCCCAACACGCTGATCGGCAGCCTGGCGGCTGACCAGGGCCTGCCCGACACCGGACACCTCTACAAGCTGGAGGTGGGCTCGCCGTTCCTGCGCGTGGACGGCAAGACGGGCGACATCTACACCACGGACATCCCCATCGACCGCGAGACGCTCAAAGACTGCCGCAACCTGTTCGAAGGCGAGAAGTGCTTCCTGGAGTTCGAGGTGTCGATCACCGACATGGTGAAAGGGATCAGCACGGGCCCGCGGCTGATCGAGGGCCGCATCGAGGTGCAGGACATCAACGACAACACGCCGCAGTTCTCCTCGCCGATCCTCACGCTGTCCATCCCCGAGAACACGCACATCGGCGCCCTCTTCTCCATCCCCATGGCGACCGACCGGGACTCCGGCGCCAACGGCGTGGCCGAGTACGCGCTGACCGCGGGTCCGGACGCCGACCAGCTCTTCACGCTGCAGGTGGCCGTGGACTCGGACGAGAAGCAGCCTCAGCTGGTCGTCATGGGCAACCTGGACCGCGAGAAGAAGGACTCGTACGACCTGAACATCCGCGTGGTGGACGGAGGGAAGCCAGCGAGGGCGAGCAGCGCCCTGCTGCGGGTCACCGTCACCGACCAGAACGACAACGCGCCCAAGTTTGAGAGGAGCCACTACGAAGCCGAGCTGCCGGAGAACAGCCCGCAGGGACACTCCATCCTGCAGGTCAGTTCACGAGGGAGGGGGGCTCTGTTACTACGTCAACTACTGCTTTAACACGAGGGAGGGGGGCTCTGTTACTACGTCAACTAATGCTTTAACACGAGGGAGGGGGGCTCTGTTACTACGTCAACTACTGCTTTAACACGAGGGAGAGGGGCTCTGTTACTACGTCAACTACTGCTTTAACACGAGGGAGAGGGGCTCTGTTACTACGTCAACTACTGCTTTAACACGAGGGAGGGGCTCTGTTACTACGTCAACTACTGCTTTAACACGAGGGAGGGGGGCTCTGTTACTACGTCAACTACTGCTTTAACACGAGGGAGAGGGGCTCTGTTACTACGTCAACTACTGCTTTAACACGAGGGAGAGGGGCTCTGTTACTACGTCAACTACTGCTTTAACACGAGGGAGGGGCTCTGTTACTACGCCAACTACTGCTTTAACACGAGGGAGGGGCTCTGTTACTACGTCAACTACTGCTTTAACACGAGGGAGGGGCTCTGTTACTACGCCAACTACTGCTTTAACACGAGGGAGGGGCTCTGTTACTACGCCAACTACTGCTTTAACACGAGGGAGGGGCTCTGTTACTACGTCAGCTACTGCTTTAACACGAGGGAGAGGGGCTCTGTTACTACGGCAACTACTGCTTTAACACGAGGGAGGGGCTCTGTTACTACGTCAACTACTGCTTTAACACGAGGGAGGGGCTCTGTTAGTATGGCAACTACTGCTTTAAAGGTCCCATGGCATGAAAATTTCCCTTCATGAGGTTTTTTAACATTAATATGAGTTCCCCCAACCTGCCTATGGTCCCCCAGTGGCTAGAAATGGTGATAGGTGTAAACCGAGCCCTGGGTATCCTGAGCCAATCAGAAATCTTCTCCTTATGAGGTCATGAGGAGCAAGGTTACCTCCCCTTTCTCTGCTTTGCCCGCCCAGAGAATTTGGCCAACCCATGAAAGAGAGAGAGAGACATCATGGCTTTCAAACGAGCAAAGTGGCAGTTGGTCAAGGCCACTAAGGTCTATATAAAAGAGACTTCAGATACAGTATTAGGGGACCACTAAGGTCTATATAAAAGAGACTTCAGATACAGTATTAGGGGGACCACTAAGGTCTATATAAAAGAGACTTCAGATACAGTATTAGGGGGACCACTAAGGTCTATATAAAAGAGACTTCAGATACAGTATTAGGGGGACCACTAAGGTCTATATAAAAGAGACTTCAGATACAGTATTAGGGGACCACTAAGGTCTATATAAAAGAGACTTCAGATACAGTATTAGGGGACCACTAAGGCCTATATAAAAGAGACTTCAGATACAGTATTAGGGGACCACTAAGGTCTATATAAAAGAGACTTCAGATACAGTATTAGAGGACCACTAAGGCCTATATAAAAGATACTTCAGATACAGTATTAGGGGACCACTAAGGTCTATATAAAAGAGACTTCAGATACAGTATTAGGGGACCACTAAGGTCTATATAAAAGAGACTTCAGATACAGTATTAGAGGACCACTAAGGCCTATATAAAAGAGACTTCAGATACAGTATTAGGGGACCACTAAGGTCTATATAAAAGAGACTTCAGATACAGTATTAGAGGACCACTAAGGTCTATATAAAAGAGACTTCAGATACAGTATTAGGGGACCACTAAGGTCTATATAAAAGAGACTTCAGATACAGTATTAGAGGACCACTAAGGTCTATATAAAAGAGACTTCAGATACAGTATTAGGGGACCACTAAGGTCTATATAAAAGAGACTTCAGATACAGTATTAGAGGACCACTAAGGTCTATATAAAAGAGACTTCAGATACAGTATTAGGGGACCACTAAGGTCTATATAAAAGCATCCAAAGAGCACCATGTCTTGGGACCTTTAAATTCAGGAGAAATCTGTCCCTCTTAATGTCTGAGCACTGCTTCTGCTGCTCCTCCACAGTTTTTCTTGTCCACCAAACGTTACAGTGGAACCTTTTGGCCCCGTTGGCGATAACACTGTGAGCTCCAGGACAACACAGCGCAGAGAGACTGCACATAATATGCTGCTCAATTATCCGTACAGACAGATGGTGCGTCGGAGGTGAAGCAGGGCGTGGGATCGCCGCTTGTAGTCACATATTAACCACTGATTCAACTTCACCTTTGAGCCCATGGACCTGGCCGGCGTTATGTGATTTCTAACGTGTGCGATCAGACCAGGAAACCTCGGTTCAGCTCCGTGAACAAACCCACCTCTCTGTAACATCCTCCTCTTCCTCGCCTCCCCTTCACCCGCCTGACTGCAGCGCGACCAGCCAGCCTTCCAGCGAGCCGTGCATGACTTAATCTGAGTCAGTCATGAGATTATCCACGGGGCTTATTGGTATTATTGCTCTGGATGTGGCTCATTGCATTTCAGAGAGACGAAGAATTCATTTCACTTAACGTGCGGTTCGAGGAGTGATGCTTTCAAAAAAGCAGCGGGACAGAGCTGAATGGCGACCCTGACCTGCTTAAATCGTCCAATGGCGGCACAGACATGTATATCCCTGCTCTTTGACTCGCTCTTTGAAAGAAGCACACCGCTGCATTTACATATTTTACCCTATTTTCTTTCAAAAATGGATTTCCTTCCTTCAGCGTGTCACTTCATTACAGTAAAAGTCACAATGAACACCATCAGGTCTTCTTAAAGCCCCGTTATTAATGTCTGAATATTCATAACGTTACATATTAATGAGCCTGACAATTCTTTACTTTGCTTGACAAAAGAGATCTTAAAGTCCCAGTGTGTAACGTGTTTAGTTGTTTATTATAAAAATCTGTGCTGGCCGTTTACAAAGTTGTCCATTTTTCATGAATATTTACCACCACCATCAATTCCAAGTATTCCTATTGGCTTGAATTTTTACATTTGCATTTGCTCCATATTCATGCTCCATCTAGAAATACGTTAGCCGGTAAGGGACATACAGGAAATACTGCTCCACCTTTCACGTTTTCACTGTCACATGATAAACTCACAGCTGCTGCTAATGGGTATCGTAGCGCCCCGGCAAGTTTGAGGAAGGAAACATGGAGGACCACAAGTATTCAAAATCCAAATTTCAGGAACAGGAGTCTTCTTCTTCGCCCAGAAAAAGAAAATGGATATTGAAAAGAGCAAGAGGCTGTCTTTTTGTAGCGTGAAGGCTACCGTAGCTGTAATTTGTACTTTGAACTGCGTGGCGCGAGAGAGTTGATTGCGATATATGATCTCAACGCTAGACGGGAGAAATTCCTGCAAATCGGACCTTTAACTCAAGCTCCACTTACTTGCTATTTTCTGGAGCTTTAAACTTAGATTTTTGCTCATTTAGTCATACATATGTAAGTGTTAATAAACTCTAGGGTTCTCCAGAGCTTTCAACCGCATCTCATGGTCATCCCAAGCGGAAAGATTCATGGACGTTGAGTCAGCTGCTGCAGGAGACCATAGGATGCGATTAAAAATAGTTAGTAAGCGGACCTTTATTGAAACAACTTGTGTTCAAATAACCAACAATCCGAGTTAAAAGTCCCGTTAAATTAACTTGCAAGTGGACCTCGGGTTAAAACCTTTTATTCCTATGAAATATTCATGATATATATTTATTTGTTATATTATAAGAGTTAAACACGCAGATAATCTGCTGTGTGTATGCGACTTGACCAGTCTTTAATAGGTCACATTTGGATTCAAACGTTGCTCTTGCACCTGATTGGTGCATTCAAATAGGTGACCTATCGGCTCTTTCCCCGCTAAGCCCCGCCTACTTCAAACCACTAGTGAAATACTCAAAGAAAAACACAGAAATCTGTCATGTTGCACAACCAAAAAGTGCTCTAACTTTGGCAGATTTTAGTAGAGACATTGGGTTGTTGGGCTCTTTAATTGACTGATAATCCACACACACACGCGCCCCCCTTTTCAGATGAAAGATCTCTTCAGATCTAAAGCTTATTGGGGACAAAAAGAATATTTGAGAATATCGACATTGTCATTTTCTCAAACAAAGATGATGAAAGACATTAAATATTTCCTTGACACCCAGATGATTAATCCGTTTAAAAGGAGGCAGCCCGAAACCCTGAACTACCATGTAATTATGACGCATTCTAGTGAACAATAAACCAGACAGGATATATAAACTGTGATGCATTATCTTTCTGCAGTAAGTCCAAGTCCAAGCATTTGCAAGATGATTTTCTCCGATAATAAGCTAAATCTTAGCAGCCTTCCTTGTAAGAAATTGATTGATGGCTCAATTTGTAAACATATTCAGGGTAAACGAGAGGCTCACGGCGTTAAAACATGCAGAGATCGGCTCCGTTGGTGTGGGAAACTAGTCGGTGTCGCTGGTTAATTGTTAACCGGTAGATAAACAGCGTTTATGTTTGCTGTACGCCTGAACGGCGCAGCCTTGGAGAGCAGCCAGCTCAGCGCTGGCCTCATCACAGCAGCCCAACTGCTCAATACACAATCCTCCCGAGCTGTCAATAATTCACCGCTGTCTGCCGATGTCTAGTGCATACAGCCACGGCGGAGGAAAAGGAAATCAATGGGCGGGGGGGGAAAGAAAATATAATTTCACTTTCATGCTTTCTTTAACCTTAACCTCTCCGACTTGGATCAGCGACTTCCACGGTCGTCCCCGAGCTGGTCTGTCACGGTCTGTGATCCTGAGCGGGACCGGAAACTAGACATTTATTATGTGGCAGTAAGAACTAGAGTCTGTGTTAAAAAAGTATAAATCCCTCAGAGATTTTTCTGTTGGCTGCTTTAACCTTTTTAAACCCTGATTACCCCCCTTTTTAAATGTTCAATTAAATGTTCACACACGTCTTCATTAAAGCTTCATCGTGTTTACACTGACTGAAATGTTAAAACCATTAGAGATGGCCCGATACCATTTTTTGCTTCCCGATACCGATTCTGATACCTGAACTTGCGTATCAGCCGATACCGAGTACCGATCCGATACCAGTGTTTCATATATTTTATCATGTTTTAACAGCTGTATACTCCTATCCCTGTATGGAATAATAAACTCCAGTACTTCCCGATACCAGCGTTTTAGGCGGTATCAGAGCCGATACCACATCTCTAAAAAACATTCACTTCATGCTTTTTTTTATGGCTGCAACAATAATTTGACATTTTGTAAAATGTGTTTTATTAAAGATCAATTTTGAATTCACAGAAATTGTTCAAAGTGGGCTAAACATTTCTATTAAATCTGCAGAAGTTTCCAGTCTTTGTGCTAAGCTAACTGGCTTCTGGCTGTAGCTTAACATTGATCCTACAGACATGAGAGTGGTATCAATCTTCTCATTTAAATTTAATGAGTGTATTTCCCAAAATGTAAAAACTATCCCTTTAAAAAAAAATGTCATCTCGGCTACAATAAAAATAAAAAATAAATAGATGCATGTGTCCTTGGCCCAGACAACACCAGTTTTATTGTATGTTTAAATAAACTGAAATTATCCCCACTGGCACATTTTCTTCGTCTTGTTTTGTAGGAAACCAATATTTTTTAGGAGATTATTTTGCTGAGTGCAAACTTGGCGCAGACCCAGTTCTACTTTTAAAGGAATAAGGGCCCTAAAGTTTAAAAACCCTAATTACAATACCGTACGTCACAGGTGAAGCCTGAAGAAAACGCTGAACCAGTAGCACCTGGGACATTTAAAGCAGCTGTTCAACAACTAGTTCATTTAAAACTACACAGCGACCTACATTTCTTAAGAGCAGACGTGGCTTTGAATAAACGCAATTAAAAAGTATTAGATGTGTAGGTAGAGAAAGCGTCCTAACGAGGAACTCCTAAGTGATATTCTGCTGAGTGATCGTGCCTTCTAATTAACTAATTATCTCAGTTTACTTTGGGTTTGGGCGTACGAAGGCTGAGCGTGTCCGATGGTGGTCCGGTCGTGTCCTCTCCAGTCTCCTAATGGGCCCCGAGGAGCCGGGGCTTTTCTGATAATGAAAGGAACATTAACATTCACTCATCTGCCCATTAGATGCCAATGATCCTGCTGCACGGCCGTTAGATGTTGTTGTGTGGGTGGGTGCACTCAGCTTTGATCGTCTATTATGTTTCACACACAGCAACAACAGCCCCCCCTCAAGAAAACACAAAGGGCTTTGTAGGGTTGCATTAGTAATGGTTGTGACTATTTGTAAGTCAAATAATCTAATTTAACTGAAGTTATACTGGGAATACAGGCTGCCAGTTACCTCTTGAAGATCAATTTTGAATTGACAGAAATTGTTTAAAGTGGGCTAAACATTTATAGTAAATCTGCTGAAGATTGACACATAAAGGCAGGGCACAATGAATGAAAGGTTTTGTTTCAAAAGTCAAAATACACTCTGGACTTTTAATGTGATGTCGAAGATGTCCTGCCTGGCATCAAAATGGATCAAGCCCTGTGTTTGAACAGCAAAATGTCCAATTGATTATCTTATTTTGACCGTTGTATATTCTGCAACTCCACAAACAAACAGAAAGATTTGACTTGGTGTTCCTCGTAGTTTTGACGTTTACTTAGAAAAACCCAAATAACTTCTAAATGTTGTTTGGAGGAGTTAAAGGTCCAATGTGTGGGAATTTCTCCCATCTAGCTTTGAGATCATATATCGCAATAAACTCTCTTGCGCTGCGCAGTTCAAAGTACGTCTTACAGCTACGGTAGCATTCACGCTTCAAAAAGCCAGCCTCTCGCTCTTTTCAATATCCGTTTTCTTTTTCTGGGAGAAGAAGAAGAAGACTCCTGTTCATGAAATTTGGATTTTGAATACGTGTGATCCTCCATGTTTCCTTCTTCAAACTTGCCGGGGGCCGGGAAGCTACGATACCCGTTAGCAGCATTAGCAGCTCCTGTGAGTTTATCATGTGACAGAGAAAACACCAAATGGTGGAGCAGTATGTCCTGTATGTCCCTTACACACACACACACACACACACACACACACACACACAGACACACACACACACACACACACAACACACATAGGCGGAGCAGTATGTCCTGTATGTCCCTTACCGGCTAACGTATTTATAGATGGCGCATGAATATGGAGCGTCTACCCCAGTTCATGCAAACGCAAATGTAAAATTTCAAGCCATAAGGAATACTTGGAATTGATGGTGATGGTAAATATTCATGACAAAAGGACAAGTTCGTGAACGGGCAACACAGATTTTGATAATGAACAACTAAACACGTTACACACTGGACCTTTAAAAAGAACATGTACTAAAAACTAAAAGAGGATCAAAGTGATTTGGACGCAGTAATATGTTTAGATAAAGTTTCTAACATGCAGGCTGGGTTTCAATTTATGATTGTGAGTTAAAATACCTCAGGGTTCATACGTTTTCAAAAAACCTGGAAAACTTATGGAATTTGAAAAATGCAAATTCCAGCAGGCCTGGAAAGGTTTTGGAAACATAAAAAGACCCAGAAAGTTTTGGAAAAGTCATGGAATTTGTTTAAACACAGCATAATAATATGTGATTAATAAATGTATTTTTACGTCGTCTTCTTAACCTCAGCATTGTATTCGGGGAGTGAATCCTACTATGAAGCACATACATTGTCATTCATTTTATAGTTAAACCTCTGAGGGTCAACTTTAACACAGATTTATGTTCTTATTGTATAATGTCGACTGACATTTTCAGGAACACATAGTCATGGAAATTTACATGTGTACAGTACCACGAACACAGCATAATCTAACACACACACACAGTTCCATATAGACAAGTAGTAAATAGTTACCAATAAATAGTAACATAAATAGTAACCAAAGCTTGCAAAGTACAATAGATAAATACATGATAAATAAGCATTAAGCATTAAAATGCAGTTACATAAATTACATTACAAAAAAGTTAAAATAGTAAATGCGTCAATCATTCATATTTCTGATAGATGCAGGCACAAAACTTGTCATGGCTCTCTTGGTCCTGAATATAAGTGATCTCTGGCCTGAAGGTAAAAGACAATAGTGACTGTGCAGTGTATGAGTAGCGTCTAAAGCTATTTGTGTTCCTACCTCTAGTGGTTGCTTATTGCACAACCTTTAAGGGGGACATGTGTGGTTCTTTTCGGACAGAGTTTAGCCATTAACAAAGATAAAACCTCTGATTTTGTTCTTGCAGGTCAGAGCCAACGACGCAGACACCGGCACCAACGGTGAGATCGACTACAGCCTCCATCAGGCGTCGGAGGCCGTCCAGAGGCTTCTGCGCATCGACCGCTCTACGGGCATCATCTACGTGAAGGGCCTGGTGGACCGCGAGGAGGAGAGCTTCCTCAAGTTCTTCGTGTTCGCCAAAGACCGTGGGCCCAACTCCAAGAATTCCAAGGTCCTGGTGACCGTCAACGTCAAGGACCAGAATGACAACGCTCCGGCGATCGAGATCCGCGGCATCGGCTTGGTGACGCACCACGACGGAGTCGCCAACATCTCCGAGGACATGCCCATCGGCACACCCGTGGCGCTGGTCCAGGTGTCGGATCGCGACGAGGGGGAAAACGCGGTGGTGACTTGCGTGGTTGCCGGTGACGTCCCGTTTCAGCTGCGACCCGCCAGCGAGTCGGCCAACGATCGGAAGAGGAAATACTTCCTGCAGACGACCACCCTGCTGGATTACGAGCGCGTAAAGGATTACAGGATTGAAATCGTCGCCGTGGATTCAGGGAACCCAGCCCTGTCCAGCACCAACACCCTCAAAGTGCAGGTCACGGACATGAACGACAACACGCCAAACTTTTCCCCCGCGTTGCTCGAGGTGGACTTTCCTGAGGGCAACCAACCGGGCGACCAAGTCCTGTATGTCACGGCGACAGACGCGGACAGCGGCACCAACGCAGAGCTGGTCTACAGCATCATCGAGTCCCACGCCACCAGGCTCTTTGAAATCGAGGCCAACACCGGTGAGATTCGTGTGAGGAACCTGCTCGACCGGGAAGAGACGGAGCGTTACGAATTCCGCGTGGCGGCAGCGGACAAGGGCCTTCCCAGCAAAACCGGCACCGCTACGGTCGTGATTAACGTTCTGGACCGCAATGACAATGACCCCAAGTTCATGCTGAGCGGCTACAGCTTCTCGGTCATCGAGAACATGGCTCCGCTCAATCCTGTCGGCGTAGTGACCGTCACTGACGCAGATAAGGGCGAGAACGCCCGAGTGAGGCTGTTTGTGGAACCGGACAACGGCAAGTTTGTCATCCAGAACGGCACGGGGACGATCCTGTCCAGCATCTCGTTCGACCGCGAGAAGGAGAGCACCTACACCTTCCGCCTGAAGGCTGTGGACGCCGGTGACCCCCCTCGATCCTCCTACGTGGGCGTTACGATCAACGTGCTGGACGAGAATGATAACGCGCCCTACGTCACCAAACCGGCAAACTCCTCCTACGTATACATGTCCCCTGTCACTCCGCCAGACACCAGCGTGGAGTTCGTAAAGGCGGAGGACATTGACTCCGGACCCAATAGTGACCTCGTCTACACCATCACGGGAGGAAACCCGTACGAACTGTTCGACATCTCGCCGAGCAGCGGCGAGATCAAACTGACGCAGGAGTTCACCGGGTAAGCACAACGGGCTGCACCGCCTGGTGGTAAAGGTCAGTGATAAAGGCAAACCTCCCCGCCACACAACCACGCTTGTCCACGTTTTCGTCAACGACACCAAGTCCAACGTCTCCCTCATCGAGGCGCTGGTCGGGCACAGCCTCTACACCCCTCTGGACAGGGACATTGCCGGAGATCCCAACTACGCGCTGGCTCAGCGCAGCAACATCCTGTACGGCAGCCTTGCGGGCATCGCAGGCGTGATTCTGGTCATTGTGGCCGTCGTGGTCATCCGACACCGGCTTCAGAAGGACACAAAGAGCGGTTATCAGGCCGGCAAGAAGGAGAGCAAGGACCTGTACGCGCCCAAGCAAGGCCCCAAAAATGGCAAAGGCAAAAAGAGCAAGAAGGGGAAAGCTCCCAAACCGGCAAAGCCGCTGGAGGAAGACGAAGAGGCCAGCTTACAGAAAGGCCTCAAGTTCAACCTCATCAACGACACAGTCAACGACAGTCCCAGAATCCACCTGCCCCTCAACTACCCGCCGGGAAGCCCCGACTTGGGCCGCCACTACCGCTCCAACTCGCCCCTACCCTCCATCCAGCTGCAGCCGCAGTCGCCCTCCGCCTCCAAGAAGCACCAGGCCGTCCAGGACCTCCCCGCCACCAACACCTTCGTGGGAACGGGCGACAACAACTCCACGGGCTCCGACCAATACTCGGATTACAGCTATAAGGCCAACCCGCCCAAATACAGCAGCAGCAAACAGGTAGGCGACTACGCAAACATGCCAATGTACAACAACAGGGACATCTATTGGACCGATCGGGTGTGGTAGTCACGCTGGGACTGATTTGGCACAGCCGATATTCTTCCACCAAAGCTGCACTGATTCCCCTGCACAGCACCCACTTCCAAACGGCTGTTTTAACCTCTTTTTTTTGTTGTTGTTGTCTTATTTTGGTTGTGTTCACCATTTCTGTTCTGTTCAGTTGTTTTAATATTCACGCCATGAAACAATCACATAAGGGATACACCCAAATATGGGCGTAGCAATATTGATTTTTATTGGTGACCGTAACCCCCCAACATGAACTCTGACGAACCAGAACCAGAACATGCTGGAGGGTTGTTTTATATATTCTGTATGTTTGTGTTGATTATTGTTGTTGCTCATGTTCCACAATGATACGGTTAAAATGTTCAATTTCTTACAGTATTTAATTCCTGAAATATTACAGCACAAGATATTTTCATGCTTAAAGCAAGTTAATAACAAAAAAAATAAATATAACAGGCAGATTTTTGGATATATGAAGATGTAAATTCTGAATAATAGGGCTGGGTTAGAATAACCAATTCTCCAATTAGTCATCTGATATTGATTCATAAAAAATAAAAAAATAAATCTTTTAATGCAGGCTAGGACTGTTAAGTAAAAAGTTCTGTAAACCAACTTTTTGGGGTCAATTCTTAATAAAACATAAAATGTATAAGGGTTGATTCTTGCTTGTACAATTTACAGCTAGTTCTGTGAGAATCTCTTTTATATCCGAGCTAAATTGGCATATCGTAACTGAAACGTTCCTGACCTAATAATATTGAATCGAATCGGGGCTAGGGCTGCACGATATGAGGAAAATATGCGATACGTGACAACGTTGTAACGATATTACTTGCGTTAAATTCACAGATATTACAGTTCACTCAGTTCTGCCTTTCTGTTGCTTTCAGTATTCTTTTAAAATACAACAAATCGCCGGTTGAATTTAAAACAAAATGAGCATTTCTAACATTATTTTATTGAACATATTGAACAGTGAATTGACATTAAACAGGCACCACTAAAAAGGAATGACAGTTACACTTTAAAGTGCAGTTTTCTTCTGATATTTTCTAACAACTAACACCAAAACATTTCGTAGTGTCTATTAGAGTCTAGTGAATCTTCACCGATCTCCCGATTTGACTCAATTTACGATTATCATGTCTTCGATTCAATATCTCGATGTGTCAAATACATTTCTCTATTAAAGCCATGTAGGATATTTTAATTCATAGCTTTTTCAAGCTTCAAAAACCAAACATTCTGCAGTGCTCTAATACTAAATCAATTGGGATACATAAAACTATACAGCACTGAGCACATGGCACTTTCTGAATGTGCAAAAACACACCAGAAAATGTAAACAGAAATGTTGTTAGGCCTACATTACATTATAAACAGAAATAATCGATTATGAGCCAGGCGATTATCGATGCAGCATTGTCCACGATTATTGGATTAATTTCAACACCTCTAGCGTCTATCGCGATACGTCGCAACCTTTCGCGATGTGCATATCGCGCCAGTTGATATTGCGATGACGATTACAAAAAAAAACGATATATTGTGCAGCCCTAATCGGGACCTTGTGAATTAGGATCAAATCGGTTGAGTGAAGTCTTTGGCGATACCCAGCCCTGCTAAATAATGCCTTCACTGTTCCCATATGGGTCCATCCTCAGCACCTACATGTTTTTCCTTTTTGTTTTTTTATGTGTTCACGTTCACCGTTTTTTCACTGCGGGTTAAATGAAGGTTATGAGTTGTTTTATTAAGTGTTTTCAATCTGGAGTTCTTTATGGCGGCCATTACAACGGTTCTGACATCCTCATTAAATGTGTTTTTTCTTTTTCTTTTTTTCTCCTCCTGGAGAGCTGTCTCGAGGTTTTAAAGCTGCTCATAATGGCCGGATCAGCATGTTGAAGTGTGACTGTGAATCTTTTTTTTTGGTACCCCATTTTTCATTGTTTTCTTGGCTTTTTTTTTGGCCTTTTTTTTTTGCCAAGAACTAGCCTGTCTGAGTAGTACTTCAGAGTGTTCCCATCCAGTTCAGACCAATTTAAGGTAATTTCAGTGCAGTCAGGGAGCCAAGCAGCGAAGACAGAAAGAAAGAAAGAAGTAAAGGGAATAAAAAAGAAAAGGAGGAAAGGGGGAGGGTTGTAAAAACGCCACTACACTATGAAGGAAAAGGTACACTAAAAGACTAAATGCAACCATTTCTTAACCTCCGCACCTCCTGTCAGGTGAGCTGAGAAAACGACCAATCACCGGCGTTTAAAAGTCAATTGTTTGCACAGATTAATGGCAGGTCATTTTCTTAGGCGCCCGCTTTTTCGCCTTCTTTTACCCACAGTGCCTTGCTCTATTCTATTTAATGTACAAGAAAAATAAGGGGAGGGAGGGGATGGGGATGGGGGGGAGGCCCGTTAACTTTGTGTGATGGACTACAAAATGTCATGTGCACTGTGAAAAAAAACTAAAACGTGAAGACAATCGGTGTCATAGAGACTGTACAGATATATGTGAACGACATGTCAAATATGTTTTGTTTTGTACTTTTTCATCTGCTGTTTCTGTTGCAACATTATCGTGTGTGTGTGTGTGTGTGTGTGTGCGTGTGTGTGTGTGTGTGTACAAGGGCATTTCATTGCTCTCCCTGCTTTCTAAAGACTTTTGTTCACCTGTACCAAAGACTCACACACTGACACACTCACACACAGACACACACACACACACACACCTGCATATTCACTCATCGCCATCGTATTTATGAGGCCGACCGTGCTTCCTTGTTTGGTCGGTGGAGCAGAGTTCCTGCTGGCGTTCGCAGCGCTCTCGCTCCCCCGCTGGGTTAATATTTAGCCTGTTAACATTTGAGCTGGCAGGCGTCACACTTCAGATTTAAAGCCACACTGCGTCTCATATCGACCCCATTACCATCATGTACTCTTCTTTTTCTCTGGGGGGGGGAAATACATTGTACAGTGTTTTTTGTTGTTGTTGTTATTTACGGCTAAAAGCAGATTTTATTTCAATAAAAATGTTGCTTAAATGCTACAAAAAAAAAAAAAAGTGGCGCTTTGTGCATTCAATGGGAAGTCAAAGTGGGGGGGGTGGTTGACAAACAGGAAGTGGGAAAACAGTGGGAATGAAGAGGTACTGTATTCCATTGCCATTTCCATCCTTCACGCACATGGAGAGAAAATGTATTTTTTTTTTTACAGCACAGAATACATACTTGAAATCCACTTGAAATCGAAATCCTTCCCCACACAATAAACTTTATTGGCAAAGTCAAAGCATACAATAAATGTGACTCTAAACATTGTTTACAGGGAGCTATGCACGGGTACATAGAGAGGCAAAGTCCCGCCCCTTCCGGTGGACTCCATGGGACCTTATTTTGGAAAGAATGATGACAGTAGTGAACACGGTTGGGCATCGTTTTCATTCTAAAAGTTCCGATTCCAGTTCTAGTTCCAGTTCTGGTTCCATTTCTGGTTCCAGTTCCGGTTCTGATTCCAGTTCTGGTTCCAATTCAGATTCCAGTTCCGATTCCAGTTCTGATTCCCATTTTGATTCCAGGTCCAATTCTGATTCCAGTTCTGGTTCCAATTCTGATTCCAGTTCTGGTTCCAGTTCTGATTCCAGTTCTGGTTCCAGTTCTGATTCTTCTACCGAACCGGTTCCTACGCAGCCGGTAGGAATCGGACCGGATTAGAACGCAAATTTTGGTTCCTCGTTTCAGTTCCACTTAATGGGTCGACTGAAATATTTTCCAGAACGGACGTAAAAGCACATTAACCGTTGACTGACTGCACGTGATCGCTAGTAAACATATTACATCTTTGATGTAATTTTTCAGTTTTTCAAGAATCGGTTTAGGAATCGGAAACGTATTAAAAGTACCGGTTCGGCATCGGAATCGTAAAAATCCAAACGGTACCCAACCCCTAGCAGCCAATTACAACAAGCGCAGCTACGGAAACCAAAACTTGCGCACGTTAAATTTTTCAAACAATTCAATTTACAAAAAAATATATTCCATATGGATAGTAATAATTGAAACAGTACCAAGTTGGAACCAGTTCTCATCGCCAAAAATAAGAAAAATCAGCTATTTTCTTCAGGTACGTAGGTAGGACCAAAGACACACATACTGTGCTTTATAAAAACAACTTTAAGTTTCTATATAGAGGTAAAAATATGACTTAAATATTTAGAGAGGGATACAAATGGAGCAAGGAAATGCACTGAATGTTTGGTATGTATTTCCTAGTGGATACCATTAGATAAACTAACGGTCTGAGCAGTGAAGGCACAACAAGATAAGTAACTTAATAAAAACAGGGTATATGATGGATTATGATAAGAGTAAATACACAGTTTATATTGCATGTTTAGACTCACATTTGACATTAAATGGATGTTATGCACGGGCTGTTTTTTTTTCCAGAGATTGGCATTGGAAAATGTCACTATTAGAAATGTTATTTATTTTTCTGCAGTGACGGCGTTTTGCCATAAATGTGGTATTCACTTTTTTTACGGTTAGAGAAGCAGGCCGGTGACCGACAGATGAACCCCGGCTCTCCCACCACGCTCGGGCTCTTGAACCCCCCGACTGCCGGAGCGGCTCGAGGTCTGAGTAATAAAGTGTGAATTTTTGGAGGTTGTTTTTCCTGGAAAGAGAACATCACTTTTATTGAAAAACTTTCCTAAATAAGTAAAAGAAATACAAGAAACGTACAGTAAAGGGTCATTTTGATTCTTTATTTTGTTCAACCTGGACCCTATTTTCACACATATTTGTGTCTAAGTGTCTAATGTGAACAAAAATCTGTGAAATTGGTCCATTATTGGTCCAGAACGCTGGACAGACTCAGATTATTATTCTAAGTGTCTGACAACATTATGAAAGGATCCCTACAGAGATAGAGCTTTTAGTTAAAGAGTAAGATCCTTTTAGTTTAACCAGAAACAGCCCCGAAATCACCATCACCAAACTACACCAGACTCCATGTAAATAATCAGGACTTTTAGCGTGTATAGAGCCAGCATATCTCCACCAGACTCCATGTAAATAATCAGGACTTTTAGCATGTATAGAGCCAGCATATTTCCACCAGACTCCATGTAAATAATCAGGACTTTTAGCGTGTATAGAGCCAGCATATTTCCACCAGACTCCATGTAAATAATCAGGACTTTTAGCGTGTATAGAGCCAGCATATTTCCACCAGACTCCATGTAAATAATCAGGACTTTTAGCGTGTATACAGCCAGCATATCTCCACATGTAAATGGGTGAATTAAGGCTTTATTTCCACCAATCCAGAGTGGTGATTGTTGGAACAGTGGAAAGACGAACAAGACGGCTTTTGATAGTTTAATTCAGTTTGTGTCGACTTAAAATGAAGTGTGTTTTACGATGCTAAAAGTCCTGATTATTTACATGGAGTCTGGTGGAGTTTGGTGATGGTGATTTGGGGGCTGTTTCATGTTAATAAAAGGATCTTACTCTTTAACTAAAAGGTCTATCTCTGTAGGGATCCTTTCATAATGTTGTCAGACACTTAGAATAATAATCTGAGTCTGTCAGTGTTCGTCTTGCTTAATACTGGACCAATCGTTGTTCCCATCAGTCACTTAGACACAAAAACATCGGGAAATACGAAGTTACCCTTTAAGTAAAAGAATTACAAGAAATATATCATCTTTAAACCCAAAAAAGTAGATTTTAAATTGCAGTTTAACTTTTTATAAGATGCTTTGAGGCCCAAACAAAATACAGTTTCTCTTCATAACAGTCCACATGAACCATTGTGTCTGTCACTTTAAGTTTACAGCTTCCTCTCTCGATGGCATGTCGCTCACACACACACACACACACATACACACATACACACTCTCACACTCAGTTGTGGACTTTGAACCTGCGGCAAACAGCACACAAAGGACCAAAGCTCCATACAAGACTGAGCAGGTGCTGAACCTGCCGGGGGGGGTCAAAGGTCAAATATCACTCAAAAGCAGTTATTAGCGGCAAAGAGTGAAGAGGTCAGAGGTTAATTATGTCACACACACCCCCCCCATCCCCCCCCACCACCCATCCCCCCATTCCCCCCCCACCACCACCCAACCCTTCCTCCGCTCATCAGGAGTTCACATTAACAGTCCGGCAGCATCCTTCCTGCTTTTTACGCTGACCAACTCGGCTGTCTCTATGGTAACACAACGACCTGTGTGTGTGTGTGTGTGCATGTGTGTGTGTGTGTGCGCGTGTGTGTGTGTGTGTGTGCGTTTGCTGACTCATAGTACTGACCAAACCTCCCCCTTTTTCTCCTTCCAATCCAACACAATCCCTCCTTCTATGGAAAGCTCTGCCCTTTGAATGAAGAGACGTGTGTGTGTGTGTGTGTATGCGTGCGTGTGTGTGGTGCCCGTCATTCAGTTTATATAAGCTCGGAGCTGTGTGTGTGTGTGTGTGTGTGTTTCTCTCTCCCACACACACTTTATGCTTTCAGGACTTGCAACAGTCTGAGTTACATATTTCCATGTAAACAATCAGAGAAAGGTCAAACTGTTCCATTCTTAGTCCCGTTTATTAAAGAGCATTTAAGACATTTATAGGACAACTGACGATTGTTTTTCAACGTGGATTAATCTGGCGATTATTTTTCTAGACTAATCGATTAGTTGTTTGGTTTATAAAATGTCAGAAAATGGTGAAAAATGTGGATCAAAAAGCACAAGATGACGTCCTCAAATGTCTCGTTTTGTCCACAACTCAAAGATATTCAGTTTAGTGTCACAGAGGAGAGAAGACACTAGAACAATATTCACATTTAACAAGCTAGAATCAGAGAAGTTTGACTTTTTTTCCCAATGAAAAACGACTCAATCCGATTATTCAATTATCAAGATAGTCGGAGATTAATTTAATAATTGACAACTAATCGATTATTGGATTAATCTTTGCAGCTCTACTGTAGTAGATTAATTCAATAGTCAAACAACTAATCGATTCAGCTTTGCAGCTCTGGATATTTTGGGACATAAGCATCGATTAGCCTGGTCCTACCAGACTCTGGTACATTAGCCTGGTCCTACCAGACTCTGGTACATTAGCCTGGTCCTACCAGACTCTGGTACATTAGCCTGGTCCTACCAGACTCTGGTACACTAGCCTGGTCCTACCAGACTCTGGTCCACTAGCCTGGTCCTACCAGACTCTGGTACATTAGCCTGGTCCTACCAGACTCTGGTCCATTAGCCTGGTCCTACCAGACTCTGGTCCACTAGCCTGGTCCTACCAGACTCTGGTACATTAGCCTGGTCCTACCAGACTCTGGTACACTAGCCTGGTCCTACCAGACTCTGGTCCACTAGCCTGGTCCTACCAGACTCTGGTACATTAGCCTGGTCCTACCAGACTCTGGTCCACTAGCCTGGTCCTACCAGACTCTGGTCCACTAGCCTGGTCCTACCAGACTCTGGTACATTAGCCTGGTCCTACCAGACTCTGGTACACTAGCCTGGTCCTACCAGACTCTGGTACACTAGCCTGGTCCTACCAGACTCTGGTACATTAGCCTGGTCCTACCAGACTCTGGTACACTAGCCTGGTCCTACCAGACTCTGGTCCACTAGCCTGGTCCTACCAGACTCTGGTCCACTAGCCTGGTCCTACCAGACTCTGGTCCACTAGCCTGGTCCTACCAGACTCTGGTCCACTAGCCTGGTCCTACCAGACTCTGGTACACTAGCCTGGTCCTACCAGACTCTGGTACATTAGCCTGGTCCTACCAGACTCTGGTACACTAGCCTGGTCCTACCAGACTCTGGTACATTAGCCTGGTCCTACCAGACTCTGGTACACTAGCCTGGTCCTACCAGACTCTGGTACATTAGCCTGGTCCTACCAGACTCTGGTACACTAGCCTGGTCCTACCAGACTCTGGTACATTAGCCTGGTCCTACCAGACTCTGGTACACTAGCCTGGTCCTACCAGACTCTGGTACATTAGCCTGGTCCTACCAGACTCTGGTACACTAGCCTGGTCCTACCAGACTCTGGTACACTAGCCTGGTCCTACCAGACTCTGGTCCACTAGCCTGGTCCTACCAGACTCTGGTCCACTAGCCTGGTCCTACCAGACTCTGGTCCACTAGCCTGGTCCTACCAGACTCTGGTCCACTAGCCTGGTCCTACCAGACTCTGGTCCACTAGCCTGGTCCTACCAGACTCTGGTACACTAGCCTGGTCCTACCAGACTCTGGTACATTAGCCTGGTCCTACCAGACTCTGGTACACTAGCCTGGTCCTACCAGACTCTGGTACATTAGCCTGGTCCTACCAGACTCTGGTACACTAGCCTGGTCCTACCAGACTCTGGTACATTAGCCTGGTCCTACCAGACTCTGGTACACTAGCCTGGTCCTACCAGACTCTGGTCCACTAGCCTGGTCCTACCAGACTCTGGTTCACTAGCCTGGTCCTACCAGACTCTGGTCCACTAGCCTGGTCCTACCAGACTCTGGTCCACTAGCCTGGTCCTACCAGACTCTATCTGGGCATCGATACGTGTTAAGAGATGAAGGGATGACCTGAAACTGTGAGCACAGAACAGGGTTGGGGTTGTAAAAAGTAAAAGTAAAACTCTCCCGTCTGACGTCTTTTCTGTCCGAGGACTACTTTGTTGTAGACCGCCATCTCTCCGCGCCGATAGGCGCCTCTCTCGTATCGCGGCGCCTCTCTCGTATCGCGGCGCCTCTCTCGTATCGCGGCGCCTATCGGCTGTCTGAAGGATGCATGCTTTCACATCCACCACTTCATCCAGATTACGCATTTGTTCTCCTCCTCTCCCCCTATGCTGTTTAGTTCTCGAGTCTGATTGATGATCTATTGCATGCAGGCTTCACACTGCGTGTGTGTCTGTATATGTGTGTGTGTGTGTGTGTGTGTGTGTGTGTGTTTTGGTCTACAAGTTCACAACCGTGCCGGAGAAAGTACTTGTAGTGTTTCGGTAGATTGGCTGAGATCTGAAGGCCTCTGTGTGCATCAAACAAAAGGGGCATGTGGCGTCTGAGATGTTTGGAACTTTGATTTTGATTTTGATTTATTTAGCACCAAAAACCCTGTTGTTGCGGGCGGGTTGGCTCAGTGGGTAGAGCAGGCGCACGTACACATAGAGGTCTGTGCCTCGACGCAGAGGTGCAGGGTTTGAATCTGAGCTGTGATGATTTCCTGTATGTCTTCCTCTCTCTCTCTCTCTCTCCTCTTTTTCAACCTAGCTTTCCTGTCAATTAAAGGCGGAGAAGCCTAAAAAACTGATCTTAAAAAAAACCAACAGGCTTTGTTGTGTCTGTGTGTGTGTGTGTGTGTGTGTGTGTGTGTGTGTGTGTGTGTGTGTGTGTGTGTGTGTGTGTGTGTGTGTGTGTGTGTGTGTGTGTGTGTGTGTGTGTGTGTGTGTGTGTGTTTTGGTCTACAAGTTCACAACCGTGCCGGAGAAAGTACTTGTGGTGTTACGGTAGATTGGATCAAACAAAAGGGGCATGTGGCGTCTGACATGTTTGGACCTTTTGATTTTGATTTATTTTGTTGTGGCGCCTGGGTAGCTCACCTCGTGGAGCGGGCGCCCGTGTATAGGGGTTTAGTCCTCGACGCAGCGGCCGTGGGTTCGACTCCGACCTGCGGCGCTTTGCTGCATGTAATTCCACCCCTCTCTCTCTCTTTATCTCTCTCTTTCTCTTTC